>JAYKKT010000087.1:5672500-5700000 GCA_036023115.1 Brasenia schreberi
TATATAAACAAAAAAAATATTTTACTAAGTACAAACTTTTCTAAAGCAGTCCGGCTCATGTCTTGTATGTTAAAGTGGAGAGCATTGGTGTTGAATCATCAAATGTTTCTAGAATACCAAGAGTTCATGCTCAAGTCCACCAAAGTTATGTTGGTAAAAATAGTAGGATTACATGCATAAATAACTAATATACAACATTCCAAATCAAGAAAAATAAAAAATTCAAAGAAATTTATACATAAAACATACAAGAAACAAGCAAAAGAAAACAAGAAACAATAAGAAGACTTATCCTCATGGGTTGCCCTCATAGACTTGCTTTAGAAAAATTAGCACCCCGCTATAGAGTATGCATGAATTTCTACATTATTCTCTTAGGATCGGCGAGAGCACGAACCTGACTTGAACCAAACTCGACTGCACATCAGTCGTCTTGATTGGAGAATGGAAGAGGAGCAAGTTGCAATCATCGCGGAGAAAAAACGTGAGAGGGGGGAGACGGGAGGAGAGAGAATAAGCTGCAATTAAGTATTGATTAGAAAAATACTAATCCCACTTTATAGTAAAATACAGTGGGTCTCAGATCTTATCCAACTGACACACTATTTCGTCCCGTAACCGTTCCCACCTATTTGACCATTAGATCAAAACTTTTTTATACAGAAAGATAGATCGAAGACAATTTCCAAACTATGGTCCAACACATGCATGCATTCGTGTGTATTGTCTAGCATGTCTTTTCCAAACTCTTTGAATTAAGGTTCATTAACTAGTAATAATATAAAAGGATATGTGGGTTTCTCTCATCTTTTAATGACACTAAACTTTGTGTTTAGGTTTTTATATGCATAAGTTTGTCACATGTCACTTTTACGTATTAGGACTTTCATATATGTCAACAATGCATCAAATGAATATTGAGAGATACCAAACATGAATCAAATATTATTAATACACATGAGTTTAATTAACTTAACCTTAATTAACATTGATTCTAACAAGTAACACAAGGCAATTCGGGTGGTATTTGTGTTGGCCTGTTTACTATAGAAACACGGAATGCTACACAACAAAGCCATGAATCTACCACGATGAATACGGTCAACAAAAAGTTGTGAATGATCGATCACTTCAATCAACAACAAAATAAGTGTGTTAGGATCATTCCCACAAAGGCTATATGCATGATGAATTAACCAAGCACCCTCGGCTCTATGGCATGGCTGAGAAAACAAGCACGAACATGAACACAATATGGTGATGATAAAGCTAGCTTAGCTGAAAATGAACACAAGGTTCGTTCGGTTAGATCAGCTTGTGTAGGCTCTATCGTCAATCTAATATTCGATCAGTGGACGACTTCTATTAATCGTGTCACATGGATCAAGTATCGGTTCAGGAAAATCCGATCTATCTAAATCTAATGCATATTCACGATCTCATATGCATCTCTCCAGGTTGTCTCCAAACATAATAATCTAGATTCATGCTTTAGATTAGCTTAATCTGGCCAAAAGTTTAGTCCTAGGAGCATCCACACACACAGAGCTCATGAGAATAAGAACACGTGGACGTGTTAGACCACAAAGAACAAATAAAAAAGAATATGTGGATGCACGATGAACAACGGAAAAGCATTGTGCAAATCACGCTTTCTGCTTTTATACATACATCTTTATATATATTCTTCGTTCATCGTGCATGGAGCACCACCGACTTCTTTGCGAGCTCATGACGATGAGAATATATACGTGAATGCATGATGAGCGAAGGAAAAACAATGTGCTAACCATATTTTCTTCTTCATTATATATATATTTTATAATAATGCCTGGAAGAGAACTATATGTGGCGCTCACGTTTGTTATTGAAGATGGAATCTCGATTGAAAACTAAACGGGCACTGACCGACCTATTTTATCAACTTTTGGAATGGTTTCCCTCTATAAAAATGCAACCATCGTTCTTCACGTCGTTGTTAATTATACGTATAGACCTCCCCTGTTTCTCGAGTTTGCCGATCTATTTTTCTCATTTCGGGAGCTGAAGAGTCTGTCTGCCATGGCCAACTCTGAAGGTTCCGCGGCCATGTTTCTCATTCTATTCCTTGCATCCACACTGGCTATCAGCTTTGCTTCAGGTAATAATCATGCCTGTGTTTCCTCCTGAATCAACCAGCTGAACTGATCTGAATCGGCCCGAATCAGCTCGATCGTTCTGAGATTCTGAATTTAAATTTGCATCTTCATATGCTTCCGTATGCTTTTGATCAATTTCAAGCATGTTATCACTGATAAATCCTTGAGATTAACAGGTGAGATTGTATGTGAAAAGTTGCCGAACAACAAGTGCTCGTTTGCGATTTCTTCCTCCGGCATGCGATGCGTACTCGAAAAGTATGTGCGTGACGACACGAAGGCGAGGGAGCTGTGCCGGACATCTCATGTGAAGGTGCATGGCATGTCCAGTTGGATCGAAACCGATCGGTGCATCGAAGCCTGCAGTCTGGACAGGAGCTGGACTGGGATCTCTTCAGACTCATTGTTGGACCTTACATTTGTGGAGAGGCTATGTTCTTCTGCTTGCTACCAAAATTGCCCCAACATTGTTAACCTCTACTTCAACCTTGCTGCAGCAGAAGGTAAGTCTAACAAGATCGAGCTTGGAAATATTGACATTTGACCATATTCATGAACTCTAATTGTCTTTTGCTAATGCCATCAGATAATTGTTGTACATGGATCATTTTTCAAAAATTGTCCGAATCAAATCAAATAAACTGAGACCTTAAAGAATACTTATGAACCTGAACTCCTCTAGATGGTTTGGTTCTTTTATGATACAGATTTTGCATTCAAGTCCTAGTCCATAATTTGAAACTAATTGCAATGTATATATGTATATGCATATGTATACATACATACATATATATATATATATATATATATATATATATATATATATATATATATATATATATATATATATATATATATATATATATATATATATATATATATATATATATATATATATATATACAGTTTGCTATTTAGGATGTGGATTCATGTTTAGGTATTGAAGTCTTACACTAAACATAAAATCCAAATCCATTATGACAGATCCAGTCATGTCCGATTTCGTAATGCCATGAGCAGCATCGGAACCGACCCATTTACAACTCTATTCCTGAAAAAAAACTCAAGTCTCTTTTCTTCTTTTCTCCACTGTAAAAATATATCTTACAAAGAACCTCGACTCTCTCCTGGCTAGGAGGTTGAATCAAAAGGACACTCACGTAGAACATCATGAGTTCGATACCCAGGGTTTGCATGTTTTTATAGTGATTGGCTTAATCCTAGCTTGCTGAGAAAACCAAGACATAACTTGACTTTGATTAAGAAAATAGGTTAATCTATAGAGTAAAATTGCTCATATATTGGGAGTGATTCATGTAACGTGTGGGTTGTTGCGCAGGTGTGCTCCTTCCAAATCTATGTGAGGCCGTGAACTCAGACTCTCGACGCAGCATGCTGGACGTCATAAGTTCCGGTTTCATTATTTCTGAAGACACAGCACCGGCTTCCAAGCCAACACCTAAACTCAAAAAGCATCAAATTAAAGATTATGAACACGTTAATGAAACTTCAGATCCATTTTCTCTTGACTTTTTACGAATAAGTTTGATGGATCATCATGCTGCTCACTTTCACTATCTGTTCAAGCTTTTTTCCTTTTTTCTTGTATGCAATGAATAATTATGTTTATTTCTTTATTGTTTATATGGATGTGAATTGAGCCCCTTAAATAAATAGGTCTGTAAAACATGCACAAGCCACACGAGCTATGTTGGACTTCGACCTTCTGTGGCATCATCTCTCTCTCTCTCACAAGAAGATGGGTAGAAATTCTATGGTGGAGCCTTCAAAGGAGGGAAATCTAAAAGCTTAAAGTATTTAACGATTTGGAACAACCATCATCATCTATGTATTCATGATGTCTGTGTTTTTTATTCGGTGAAGCACGATGCTAAGTTAACCACGAAACTATTCCCACTGTAAGCCTCTAGGGTTTGAACCTTACATGATTCAGCTCTTTTCATAACTTTGAGTTGTAATGAGGACCCATAGTCTTTAATCAACGGAACCGAATATATACCGAAAATACAAGTGCACTCACCCCAAAAAAATTCTTGACTCACTGCAAGAAATGGGAGTTTGAATCTCGAAATACCTACGAGCGGCTTCGTTTGAGAGGGTTATAAGACAAAAAAAAAAACTAAATTCTCATATGAATTTAGATTCATTTTCGATAAATTTTCTGTTAATATTTTCTACACTATTTATAAACCATATCATCCTCGGTACCCCGTTGTTCTTGGATGTAACAGCCCGTCGAGGAGTTTTCCATATCCTTTTCTAATAAAGAAATTTATCTAAAATTCAAAACATAGTGAAGACGTAGGGCTCTCTGATTCCCATCACCGGTCGCGAGTTCAATTCTTACATTCTTAGGGTGGTGCATGCATGTGCATGTTAAGTTTGGGTCTCCCGTTGTAACATAGTGAAAAGTTTGAAGCAAATTTATTTTTGGAAGTTTATGTTTTACCATGAATTTTGTTGAAGGTTAGGCGCCTCTCCAAAAAGTCATTCAAGCAGCCAAATGCAAAACTTGATAAAGTAGGTGGTTGAACGTAAATTTCCATCTTATAAATTTCCACGAGGTTGAATTACATAAAGCAAACAAAATTTTGAAATATTTGGAAATTGCTGGTCCCTCTTTTCATCTTTTGCATTAAGCTGTATGATGCATTTGAGTGTTAAAGCAACAAAAAATTCTAATGTAAAGATTTTTTTCTCCCTGATATAGAATTTCTTTCTTATACTATTTTCACGAAATAGGCATTCAGTGTTAAAGCAACAAAAACTAAAAGCATCCTTTGTCTTTCTTGACCAACTTTTCCATGTGTAAACAAAAATCCAGAATTCTTCATTTGATGATTTTAACAAAAAAACCAATCCAGAATTCTTATACTATTCTAGAAACCTTCCCTCTTTGGTTTTACCATAAAAACATACATTAACTCAAGTTGGGGTCACCACATCGGCCAAAATTTGAGAAGTCAATGTGGGGGGGGGGGGGGGGGGGGGGGGGGGGGGGGGGGGGCAGCAGAACTAAAACCCCACCGAGTCTGTGGACTATTTTTCCATTCAAAAAGAAAATTTAAAGCCTTCATTACAGTTTAAAAGCAAGAATACTTGTTTTTCTTTTATTTGGTGAGCTGGCAGTAGCAGACCCCCATCAGATTTGAAGGCCTCAGAGTATCGAATTTGACGTTCAACTTGACCGATTCATCTCACCGCCCATCGAGTCGAGGCTTATGTTATTCCCTTGTTCGTCAAGTTGGGATATGTGTTACGTCTAGATGATTGGAATTAACTAAACTGAACTATCTGCGGAAAGTATTTATAGAATCAGATTACAGTAAAAGGTCAACAAGAAAGAAAATTATTTTTTTTAAATACCAAGAAAGGAAAAGGCAGGTCTGTCTCTAAATGAACTGAATCATCTTCCAAACAGTTTAATCGGAATTGGTTATTTAGATCCATTTTGCTGGGATACAGCAACCTTCTATACCTTTGTGTGTATCTCTAAAAATGTAAAAGTTTTATGTAAAAACACAATGGATCCCAAAAGGCAGTATCTCTGTGTTTCAGGAATGGATTGGAAAACCTTAAGTTGAAAGAACTCCCGCGTTTAGAAGCTCTTCAGGGCGAATGAGGGTGCGCACCTTGTTTTAAAACACACACTCACGCGCACACACACACACACACACACATATATATATATATTTGGTACATCAACCTCGATGTGACTGCTTATGTATATTGGTACATCAACCTCGATGTGACTGCTTATATATATTGGTACATCAACCTCGATTAACTGCCCACAGCATGGTCTTTCTATTTTTCAAAAGTACTTTATATATATCTATATATATCTATATCTATATATATATTGCTAAATGACATCAATCTCGCAAGGCTTGATATTATGGTCTTTCCATTGTTTTAAAAGTACTCATACTCTAATTAAAACGTCATCTTCTTGCACATAGAAAACCTGACATCTTGAAAATACGGGAGGTTTTTGTGGCATCCACCTTTCGCAGAGACATTCATGATGTTGATTTCCTTCTTCTTTTTTTTACAAAAGGGAGGTAGAAGACTTAATTAACACACACCACGCACGCCACCCGTGGGAGAGTCCTGCTCAGCACCACAGCATGGGACTCACAAGCCCTGCCAATTGATCTATGATGTTTAGTGCAATAATCTTTCATCTAAAGCATATGATAGCTTAATGAGTGCGAGTCGAGCCCATTTAATGTGGGAGAAAGCTTGGTTCTGATTTTGGGTGACGAAGCTTCAAGCGGTTGTGGTTGTATTTTTTTTGTTGATCGATGTTATATAAATAAAAACTTCTTTCTTTGCTTGTGTAGGGTAATTCTAGGTTGTTTCGGGACGAAGGAATTGTTTTGGGATTAGGTTTTGGGTGAGACGAACTTGTATTTCATATTACAGTGACAGACCCAAGAAATTTTTGGATTTTGGTTGAAGAGCACCTCGCCCTATAGTGTGTCAGGCACTATTTCCAGTATGCATGCAAATAAGAAGCTACAAAATTCTGATACGAAAGCGATTTGCACCAGGTCATCAAGCCCTCACTAAAAAAAGAATTAGCCATGTTTAAAATAGCATAATTTTGGCCAAAATTTAGTGTCTAAGGTACAAATGTATCTAAGTCAAAACAATATGGGCAAATTTCACATTATCTATCAAAATTTTATATGTAATTTTCGTTGGCTGACTCAGTAATTTGGTCGGATCCTACAAACTCTTCTTCCCAATCCAAATTGGGAAAAAGATCCAGTCAAGTATCCAAATTGGAAAAAGAGAACCACTTTTATCAGTAGACATCCGACCAGTTTATGCAAACAATGGGCAAACAGGCATTAATTCTTCTAGGCTCATGTGTGCGTGTTTTTTACGCGCGCATGCATGTATTTGTGTGATCTTAAGTTGGTCTGTTCGTATTGCCACTAGAACACAAAACCTGACGTAGGCTAAGTGATTACACATCATGACCTCGTATACAATATATCAAATGTTTATGTTTATGAATGACCTCAATCCTTACATACATTTTACATGAGCAAGGTGCATCAGAGCGCACACACACGATATTTACACACACATATATATATATATATATATATAACAACAACAACTAGGTCGAATGGATTTTTTGTTTCTACATAATCCTATATATGACAAAATTTTAAGTTGGCTGTCGGAATATGATTTCTTACGTGAGCAGAGTTACAACCTTTATATATATATATATGAGGAGAGGGTCAAATGGATTTGTATCTTCCGCAATAGATGAAATCATATTGTATGCAGTTCATGAAGAGGTCCCCTTCAACTATTTCGATCCTCACTGCATATCTCACTTGGTTGCGGTGCATCCTGTTAGATCTGGGAGTGCAGCCTATACGCATACTTTTGTGTAGGTCAGGCATCCGGAAATTAGTTACTGTTAATGCTCGTGTTATATGAGCAAGTAAATCAAAACACAATCCAGATTTTTTAGGTTATGTTTGTCCCCAGCTAAAATAAACAGGAGAAAATATGAGCAGCATCTGTTGTTACCGGGTCGGGAGCGCTAGGCATACGGTATCATATGAGCACCACATTAGTTAACTTCATTAATTAATTAAGAAGGTTTGCAACATGCATCGGCAAGACAAGCAATGGAGAAGCTCAATGGATTCAGGGTGGCCCTCTGATTCAGTCTAAGGAGGCTTACCGGTAGGCTCCAGAGAGGCTTTTGCAGCAAAGCGGCACCCGGTTCATTACTGACAGTTGAGCGAGCGTTGGATCTATCTAGGAGGTATTGAGTTCGTTTGTGTGTGTTTGGTTTAATATGGGTTAAGTCATATTAGGTGGCTTTGTTCTAATGTATGGTGAGCCTATGAGAACCACGTTAGGATCTGTACCGATAGTCCATGGTAAGGGTTGAACCATTGTTGTTTGAGAGAGTGAGGTTTGAGAGAGCTTGTGAGAGAGATCTAGGAAAAGGATGAGAGGAAGGTGGAGTATGGGACTCCCTTGTTGGTCGCTTTGAAGGGTAGAGCCAGGTACCGCTGAGTAGCGGTGACGCCATGGTGGTATCGCCTAGAATCCTTCTAGGCCGTATTCAGCTATAAAGTTAAAGAACTCAAAGCAAATCTTATTCATGCATGGCGCCACGGCAAGATGTTTTATTTTTCCTGCAAAAGGAAAGAAAGTCCATGAACACTTTGGCAGGTAGAATCCTTCCAGGTCAATCTAATAGCTTTAGAATAACTAATACCCCAAGCATGCAAAACCTAGCGATTAGTAGAATCTCTCAATTGATTGCCTTCTTCCGCATTTGTCTTTAGCTTTTCAAGCGATGGCCAAGTCCGGGGAATTCCTCAAACCATTGCTGTTAGTGATCATTATGCTCTTTATGGATGGAAATTGTGGTAATCCATTAATATAGATAATTTAGTACCTATTGCATCGCTCATTAATGTTTTCTTTACTACATAAAGCCTTATCATGATTACTAATTTCCAAACTTTTTAAAGATAAATCGGGTTCTTTGCCACCCCCACGCCTCTCTCTCTCTCTCTCAAAATAAGCGTACAAACAGATGCATATATATATAAGTGGCGAGCCGTGTACTGGTGCATCGAGACTCATATCAAGGCCGGGGCTTCGCAGACTGGATTGAGACTGATGAGTGAGTGCATCGAGACTCGTCGGGTCGGGCTCTCATCTGACGAACTCTTGGACTTCCTGTTTGTGGAGAAGCTCTGCCGTGAAAGGTGCCCTGACCTGATTGATCTTACTTCAAACTTACAGCTGCTGAAGGTAATCTTCTACTAAGGAATCTCTTGCTCAGAATGTGTGTGTGTGTGTGAAAAAATGGAAAAGAAAATGGGTTTTCTCCACCAGATGTAAACTTATTGACCAGATCACATATATCATGTGTTCCTCCATTTAGTATCGTATTCTCAAATATTTGCCTAGACATTAGTTTTAACAGAACCAAAGTCGTCTTAGTGCTTTCACATTCAGAGGGACATGGTGCACTCACAAATGTATTCCCGATGGTTTCTCCACTAGAAGTCCTCATTATTGGATCAAGTATTTGCTAGAAGCCTAGAAGTGATTTTTATCACAAACAAAGAAAAAACATCAGACGCCATTTATCACTTAGTACTCTGAACACACACGCACACTGATATACAATTTTTTAAGATGCCAATCGATGTACATAACTTATTAAGATGCTAAAAGTTCAGTTTGCATGACGTATTTTAATACAGAATGGCTTCAATTTAAGCGGGTAACTTTTTTATTTATGTACTAAAAGATTAACCTTTGCATCATTTCAAGCATGTTTCATTACGACGTCGATATATATGTTGAATAATAGGAAGTTTGCTTTTCTTGATGCATGTGTATTTGAGTATGCATCAACCTTTCCTCTTTTCCGTTTTGTTATGAATAGGCATTCTGCTTAGAAAAGTTTAGCAGACGTAAAATCCCTCGTCGTAAGATGATGATGCAGACTGCGCTTGTAAAAGTCACATCGGGGTTGGAGGCAGAGTGCCCACAGCTCCATTCCTCCTACATGCAATTAACAGAAACTCCGTTGCCGTAGTGCCATTCAGCGTACCCACTGTTGGAATGACTACCGTTCTTCACTCATATTTATGTCACCAAAAGAATATGTGAATAAAGCATGTCAATGTCAAGAAATGAGTAGGATTGAGTTTTCATATATATATATATATATATAGAGAGAGAGAGAGAGAGAGAGAGATCGAGAGAGAGCCCCTTGATATCATCTCAAACCGGAATCGAGTTTCTCATCAAGGGTGCCTTAAATGTTACTCGAGATAAATGCTTTCGTATGATAGACTCCATGAACGGTTACAATGATGATCAAGTAATGTATACCATGGGAGGTTGTCTAATTACTCCTCTTTCTCTCTCTCTCTCTCTCTCTCTCTCTCTCTCTCTCTCTCTCTCTCTCTCTCTATATATATATATATATATATATATATATATATATATATATATATATATATATATATAGTGCATGTAGTCCATTTCACTTAAAGTGGGAGAAGGATTGGCTTGGGCTTTGCTCGCTAAAGGTTCAAGTGGTCGTGATTGTGAATTTTTTTCCTGGATCAGTTGGATATGAATAAAAACTTCTTCTTTGTGTAGCACTTCTGGTGTTGTTTCCATTTATTTGCAATACAATATAGATTAGCAAATTCTGATCCGAATGGCAGGGGACACTTATCAGCCAGTTCCATTATCAAGATATGCTTGGTCAAAGTAAGAAATTGAAGACTCTTTAAGATTGAACCGGAGACCTTTAGAGATAAGTTTTAATATGACAAGATTGAGCATGAGATGAATGGGAATCCATATAGCCGACCGACTTAAACTTGAAGAGAACTTGCAGCGACGGATCTACATTGAGCCCAAATGGGCCGTCTGCCCCAGCCAAAATTTCAAAAAATCAACTTAAAGCCTATAGCCCATAGTGGGATTCATGGATTATAATACAAAATCAACTTAAAGCATATAGCCCATGGTGGGATTCATGGCTTATAATACATAGTTCGCCCTACCCTAAACTGTTTGAGGGGTTATTGGGCCTCACCCTAAAAGAGTTTCTAGATCCGTCACTGAGAACTTTGGTTTTGGTTGATTGAAGAATGGAGACCTGAGTACAAAAATTAACCATTTTCAGGTCACCATGACAACAGTTATATGATGCGTGCACAGAATCCGGGATAAAAAAACTTGTATCGGTATATCCAATTAATTCATATATAGTTATATCCAGGTCAAGAACTGCCATTATTTCTTTTTTACAAGAAGATGCCAAAGCTTAAAACACTCACATGCACCCTCGGAAAGTCGAACTCCCCACCAACAGCAACAGCACTAGAGTAAGCTAACGTTCAGGGTACAGAACTGCATTATGTTTACCTTCTGGCAATCATATTTGACAAACCCAAAGCATCACATATCTCATTCTATATAACAAAGGATATCTTGCAAACTTGTCTTTCTGTTTAATTATTACCAGGACCATATTCTAGCTTTGTTTCTTGTAGATAAACCTTAAGGAATTTCAAACGTAGCTGTTCCAGGACTACTCCTTTTAACGACATGGGTCATTCTGTCCAACTCAATGAATGACAAGCTCCTTTTGTCAATACCCATAACTGGGAGCTTTATATAACAATATTCATAAGAGAAGGGATTTATTTGGAAACACTTACCCTAACCAATTATATTGTGAACAAAAACTGTTGAAATATGGCATCTTATATGCATAATGTATTTTAGTGCATAATCTTATATAAACATCTCCACAATTTTATTTTTGAGATCAACGGTAGATATTTGAATTAAAATTACCATTATTAACAGCCCAACTAACTTGATGTTAATATATTTCCAAACAAAACATATATATTATAATATCTTGATTTAAAGAAATTAATCTATTATTATTATTATTATTATTTATAGTTTTAAAAATGTTATTTTAATGATCATGAGTTGGATTGATTTTGTTACTACTTGGGATACTGGTTTTTGGTGAAAAACCAAATAACAACATATTCATAACCAGGTTTTTAGTTTAATTTTGCCGAATTTCTGATTTTTTGTGAATTGATGAAGATAAGCATCATAATCGTCACATAGATCCACATCAAGGGGTTGCCGGCCCGGACGTGCCTACCCTAGCTGAACAAATTCTACCACTGATGGAAGCTAAAGTCTATGACGACAGAATCGTTCGTGAACCACACGGTACTCGGTTTGTGGGGCATCCTTTAAAACATGGCCATCAGTACTAGTTATTCGTGCTCTATACGAAGTAGCCCGCCAATCATATATAGTAAGACAGGTAATGCCCATGGGAAATGCATATTAAAAAATAAAATAACGTATAAGAAATGAATATCTAATAGATATTCATTTACCAAATATTTGCCAAAAGTCAAATAGCAGTAAGCACTTCAACTTGTATTGCCTCCTACCAATGGAAGAGAGAGAGGATGTGGTAAATGCTCGAACCTTATTCATGCTCAAAGCTACTTTGTCATCTCAAGTGTTCGGTCTTTGAAATGAACCGTTAAAGTGATAAAACAAAAAAGTATAGTGAAAACACAAAGTATAAAATAAAATGGTATTTTTTTAAATTCAAATCTTCACCATTGATCATATTAGTCAAATGATGAAGATGTTTGAGTATTTATCACTAACTATAAAGAGATGCATGTTCAATCCAATAGATGCTTAAATCTGCTCAAACATCTTCACTGTCATTGTGTATTAACCGTGACTACAGAAAGTATATTAAGATTCAAATTTTTACCACTGGTCATGGTGATCGAACGGTAGAAATGTTTGAAAATATTTAAGCATGGATGAAGAATAGGGAGAGAGAGAGAGGGGGGGTAGTATTGGGGAAGGTAGATAGATGGTTTTCTGTTGTCGCCGTGAATGTGTCTCACGTCGCTCAAGAAGTTCATGCATTCTCACTAAGCTGAGGTCAAACTTGTGCTCAAGTTCTCTTTCTATAAATGCTGTCGCAAGATGCAACAGGGTGACCAATTTGATTTCGTTTCTTATTAGGGAGTGGCTTTCACCATCTTCTCAAAGTGCAGGCCATGTCTAACATGGGCCAACTGTTGATCTTAGCGATGGCTTTCATGTTAGCCATTCAAAGAGCTTCTGGTAAATTTACTTAACTAGATCATTATTTTCATTTGCAGTTTCACATCATTTCTTTACTTGATCACGATCACGATAGATTGAAGTTTTGATATATGTTAACTTGGTTATCGTTATTGGACATTTGTAAGATTTGTAAGTTTGTGTTGCTGCTATTCAGTGAGGAGTTTGTTTGGCACATCCAAAACTTGGCCAAGTTCAAGAAGCTTTTCAGGAAATGGAAGCATGTTGGCATTCTTTCTTGTCCTTGTTTGTTACATGATGTAATGCACACTTGGCGTGTTTAATCCATTCAAATTTCTTGTTATTACACAAAATGCACTGAGAGGCTAATGCATTCAAGTGCCAAAAACTATAGAAGGTTAAAGGGCCATTTGATTACTGCAATACCAGTGGACCCGATACCGGGCGGCCGATTTCGAGTCCGATGATGCTTCGAATGTCTCCTCTTCTGCGTTTGTTGTTGAAAAGCCATAGCTCCAAGTAAGAAACTTTTAAACCCTGTGTTTGTCCTGTGTTCGACTCCATTGAGATCTAAGTAGGTTCATCTATGCCCGTTGTTCATATGACCTAAATCTTTTAGATCAGTTGTGCATGTAACTATAAGTCTAAAGTCAACCCATGAAAGAAGTGCTTAACCTAAAACAAAATCTATGGAAGGCATTTCTGATTACAAAAACTTTTAATGTGATATAATTGGATCGATCTAATCTATGAGTCGTTTAGTGTGAGATAATTTGATTGTGAGATAGATGCAAAAATGTAACGATATCCGGATCTGTCGCATATTGGATCGAATATTTCAGATTCAGAGGCACAACTGCACAGTGAAAGTATACGGTTGAGTGTATTCTTATCTTGGATTCTGATTTGGGTCAGATTTAGATCTATATCCAAACTGTTGTCATCTCTAAGTTTGGGTGGGGCAATTAGCCCATGGAACTGTTTACGATGGGGTGTATCATCGCTCATGGATTCAACCGATTTTCAAAAGTTTGGATCAGGCAGGTGGCCCCACCTCGACTCAATGTAGATTCACCATTGTCCTTACCATCGACCTGTTTGTTCCACTTCCAAAGATGTTGCTCCATAACTTAAAACTCTTATTCATCATCTTCATCGCCATCATCATCATGATAGTAATTACTTTAAGTAATAATAATCAGAACCATAGACCAAAACTGTATTCAGACAATTAATCAACCTAGCAGAGCTCTTGACTCGCGAGATGCGGGTCATGGATTCGATTCCTGGGGCATGCACACTTGGGTTTGGCCTCCTTGTTGTAACAGCAAAAGAAAAAGGGGAAAAAGAATCAAAACCAAAACCAAGTCTTGTGTGTTTGGCTACAGACAGTTGGTCGCAATTGTACTCCCTCGATCTTTTCTATATTATTAGTTAACTCTACAAAAGCATGATGATAGTGATGACGATGATGACAACGATCTATCTCATTTGACATTTGTAAACAGGTGGGCTCTTGTGCGAGAATCTTCCAAAAGACATCTGTGCATTTTCAGTGTCGATGGACGGCAAGCGCTGCATACTCGAAAAGTATGATCATGGAACAGAAACGAAGTATAGTTGCAAGCAGTCACAAGTGAGAGCAGCCAATCTGGCAGAATGGATTGAAGCTGATGAGTGTGTTGCAGAATGTGGGGCGAACAGAAACTGGACTGGGATCTCCTCCGAACCGCTTTTGGACATACAATTCCTGGATAAGTTCTGCTCTCCACCCTGCTACAGAAGGTGCCCTAACATGGTGGATCTGTACTTCAAGCTCGCTGAAGCTGAAGGTAAAGAATATAAACCACAAAGACCTTTTATTGATCAACTAGACCAGGAAACCACATTTGGGTCCGAGTTATGTTAACCTCTTCAAATTGACAAAGATAAACACACACTTGCATTCCTTTTCTATTCAATGGCTATCAATGTAGTGAAGTAATTGAATAACTTAAAATTTTTAAATTGATGGCAATCAGCAACAAATGCTAGTTACTATTCAAGGTAAATGTAGGTTCTTTTAATAGAAAACCAAAAATTACGAATGTGTATCTTAATGTTTCAGGTTCCAATGCATTTTAATATTTTTCATTGTAAAATGAAAATAATATTTCTTGTCCAAAAGATCAGCTCAATAATATTTGGCAACCACCTCCACTTTTAAGGGCTCTTTTGTTATTTTCAACCAAATTTGTATTTCTTTTTGGAAAATTGAAAGTTGCAAAACTCTTACTTGAGGGTATATGTGATACCATCATGTCAGCTGTTAAAGATGCTCAGAGTGAGATAATGCACATCTAAAGCTTTTGGAAAACTATCTTCCTGACATGCCTTGGAACTTTAATGCATTATTACAAGCTTACTAATGTAAACAATGTTTATCAAAAGCTATAACTAAGTGTTAAAACCATATGGAGCCGTAGATCTCCTGGCTGAGGATCAGAAGTTCAATACCCGAAGTGCACATCTCTTGGGTGTGCCTTCCTAACCCGAGGCCCATGGACAAAATTTCTCTCTCTCTCTCTCTCTCTCTCTCATACGCAAAGTTTCTTTGATGTGGCAAACGTAGGTGTTGCTCTTCCTGAAATGTGTATTAAATCCCGGCGGGAAATTCTGGAGAACCTGGATGTATCCCATGCTTCAGGTTCTTCACCAGCGCCCTCATCAGGTAATAGCAGTAACACTCCTACTGGAAATACAGCGAAAGGGGACGCGCCTTCCATGCAAGCTCCAGCATCCCTTGCTGCTTCAGCCTCTGCCTTCCTTTTCTATGTACTTTACATAGCAAAACTCATATGACGCTGACTGTTATAAATTTCAAACTCTAGTAGTCACTTCAGGGTGTGAAATTATCAGTTATGTAAGTCTTGACATGGTAAAATTTCCTTGCAGTGCTGTAATTATCTTCTTCTTTTCGGGTACAATGTCTGATGTTTTTCCTGTTTAGTTGAACAGCTACAATTTTGATTTGGTCAGAATCGGTGCCAGAAGATGGCAAGTCGCATTTTTCTCACCCCAAAAGTTGAGATTTGTTTTCATATGAAGAAACTGAAACAGGCTCAACTTCCACTTAGTTTTGAAACAAAACTCGGCCGAGAAAGCATAGTCAGGCACAAGTTGTGGACGGAAGAACTAACACACAAAAAAGAAGTGGGTAGCTATCAAAGAACGGTATGATCTCTTGGGAAGAGAAGTCTGGTTTACCCCAGCTTAGCGAACAGAAACACAACTACTCTCTTTGGTTAGAACAGGACGAAAAAGTAGCACTTCAACATGGTTACAGCTTAACAAGCCGGCAGCTCAGCCGGTATGCACATACAAATTGTTTTGCCACTAGATATAGCGTAGTCTATGGGTCGAAAAAGCTAGCTTCAGAGTTTCCTCTTGGATTTTTCCAACACCTCAAAGGCATTTTCTCCGAGTTACAGATCAAAAAGGAGAAAGAAAGGTCACAAGATGTTCCAGGCAGCATATCAGTGGAAAAAATCACATAAAATTATTTTTGTTTCCAAGATCACAAACTACTGCAAACTTTGAGGATACAGATGCCTTCTCTTTGGCTTTCAGAAATAGAACGCTGTTGAAGTTGAAAAGTACAAACCACCAAAAACCTTAAATCGATCAGCTTTTTCCACAGAATCACAAAAAATTGAGTTCCAGTACACAAAGCTTACTGTTTCTTCCTGACAAAACATCCTAGGCCATGCGGCAAATATCACCATGTGTGGCGAAACAAAAAGAAAGCCTACGCTGAAGGGGAAATCACAAAGCTTCCACCCTTTCGGAGTAGGAAATTACCTTCTCCTGGTTTGAGTGTCAGCTGGCGCATGTGTTCTTTTTTTATTCTAAAGATGCACCATCCTTCAAGGCTTCACGAGCATCGTCCACCTTTCCCAGGACGAAGCTCGCTGCTGCTTGCAGATAAAATGCAGTAGGCCATGAAGGAGAAATAGCCTGAGCTTGCCTCGCATCATGAAGGGCTTCATCTGGCATATCGCTCATAAGGTAGGACAGGCATCGGCGAGCAAAAACTGTTGCTGACACCACCGTTCCAACTTCAATAAACTGAAACACAAACCAAAAGATACTTTAGAGAGAGAAAGAGAGTCTCAATCAAGTTCCAAGAAAGTCTAGTAAAATTGAAAAGGTTTTTTGGTGAGTAAGAGGATAATTGCTTTAATTATCCAGAACTGTAGAAAGAAAAACAAGTGAAGGACCTGGGTGTAACAGTCAATTGCAGTTTTAAAATCCTTGACTTTGAAAGCAGCATCTCCTTGTTTCTTTGAACTCAGAGTTTCCTGCATTTGGTTGGTCCATGACTGAAATGATAGCTGCAAAATTCAGGAAATTAGATAGAGAAAGTTGCAAATGCAGCATAATATAGGAGTCTATCATTAGTAAAAGGAAAAGCTTTTGTAAAAGGAAAACTAGAAGTCCAGTTGCAAATTACCGGTACAACAGGGAACACAAATGCATGGTCAACGTGCATCTTCGAAACACAATCATGTCTTGACAGTTTGGTCAAACAATGAGCACACAAATTGCCTCCAACTTGTTAGCACATCTACGGGATACGGTAGTATTGCATAGTGCAACATAATATTATGAACATGATAAACCTATATCTTTTCATATTATTCCTCCTTGCATTGCCATGTACGGCATGAATAAGAGAATTGCAAAGTACTTGTATCCATGTGTACTAACTGTCAAAATTTCTCTGTTATGTTGGTGTCATAGTTGAAGTCGAACCAACATTGAAGAATCCCATGTAAAATTAGGTCCATCTATGTCAGGTTGAGCGTACAAGCTGCAACCCAGACAGACCAATTATCTATAATTGAAAAAGTACATTTTTTTAACGTAAAGTACTAACGGAGTCTACAAAATCTACACGTTCCACCATCTCTCCAAAATAATTATGTGTTCAAAGACCAAAAGGCTACACCCGTTCTCTTAGTCAAAACTTTCTCCACTCCATGATAAAAGCTCCTATTCTTTGCCCTCCAAACAAGCCAAAATATCCAAAAGGAGTCAACAACACTATGCAATTACTTTTGCAGTATATATATATATATAGGGAGAGAGGGGGGGGAGAGAGACCTCAGTTGCTGTTCCTTCATCATCCTTGTATCCGACCTTGTCAAGAATCTCATGTATTGTACTCAAATCCATCCTTGAGCAAGCATCAGCCAGTGGAGATAAAGGTATCTGTTCCAAAGTCGATGGTGGGCCACGTGCTATACCCATCAAGTCATAAGAAGGAACCTGCTGGATAAAATAAACAGAGACAAAATACTTTAGCTTACTAGTTCTATGGTACAATAAAGAGAATAGATGCAACATAAAAAGAAAATAATATATGATAGTGAAGAGATAAGATCATGAGAGAAGTTAACAAAATAACACCAAAATATTCCATGAGCAAAAAGATGACTTATGTTTTAGTAAGCTATGACGTAGAGTAACTAATCCAGGTTATCGGTTCAGAGTGCATGATAACACACATGTACTATAGCTACAACAGTTGACAGGAACCATCTACCTCGGTTTCTCTTTGAAGAGATGATAAAGAAACCACTAAGGACTTCGCATATGGTCGCTCACGTGGTTCATACTGAAGGCAGCGAGATGCTAACCTCACCAACTCAGTCCCATCGTCATTAGAAAATTGCCCCTCCAAACAGGAATCTGTCAACATCAAGAAGTTCCTACCTCGAATCAAGTCCACGGCCTGAATATTGTTCAGATATCAGAAGCAAAGTCTAGACTTCAGCACAATAAATAACAAGAAAATAAAGTATATGCACGAACATGCAGTGAACTGATCTGTACTCGTGCATCTAAACATAATACATGAAGGTGGACACCCATATAAAACACGCTCGCATGCACACACATCAACACAGACATCTGCAAGCAGGTGATGAGTCGATCATTCCATATACCCTAACCTCATAATTAGAAATTAGGTGAATCAAGGACGAAAGACATCGATTGGTCATCATGTTACATTACGCACTAACAGTCCGTCAGCTTTGTCAGTATCTTATCTCCCGTGAAAGTAATGGCTGAACTACTCAACAGACTCAAGACAAGGGTTCAAAAGCAGAAGTATATATACTCATGTGATGTACCAATACAACCATACAGTTGCCTCAGTGACGATTAAAAGACTTAAAAGATGAGCATTCAACTTATGACGAAACTTCACAAATCCATGCATCATTATCAGATGTACAACATCACATGTTCAAGCAGAATTCTGTAAGTTTTTCAAGTGACATACTTCAATCAGACACCATCAAAATACAAAATCTATAAATGGTTTAAAAAAACAAGAAGCTCCCTATGGGTGTAAATATGTTGACAGCATGACACTATTGGGACTGTATTTGCAGTTTAACTTTCAATCGAGACAAAGACATACACCCATCTCAGCCATCAGTATCGCGGTATGAGATAATGGTTCAGACATAGAAAACAACAAGGAAACAAGGAACTCGCATCAAGAGATTGTGTCACACATGCAAATCATTTTAACGTTTCATGGAAAGACAATGCAATGGCACATGATAGGGCTCTGTGGAAACAAAGAATCCACGTAGTCGACCCCATCTAGTATGGGAAAAGGCTTAGTTGTTGTTGTTGTATTGAAAGACAATGCAAATCCATAAAACTTAGCAAGGTGAATCAATAAATTCAGAAAACAGTAAAATAAAAATACCCCAGACATAGCAAACCGAATAAAGGAAATTGAAACCTTACATGACTAGGAGGGATGTGCTTCCCACTGAGGAGATCAAGCAGAAGTGTGCCAAAACTATATATTACACTTTCTGGGGTCACTCTGCCTGTAGAAAAGAGTTCATCAAAACCTCAAGCTAGGGCACCCCATGGGATAGAATATCCCATAAGAAAAGCAAATGAAAAGATCGGCTATTTTAAGTGCATGAAAATTTGTGACAAGGATACTTTCATATGCAAAGGCTCCAACATACCCTGGCAAAATTTCTATTATAACTGAGGTCTACAGAGCAGAGATCAAGCAACACCAACAGTCATCCCTGCCCTAACCGTACACACATGTTCACTTGGTAGTTTCATGTTCTAAATGCCAGAACTGAAACAACTGTAAAGCCCTCCTTGTTCCCTAGAAAACAACAAAGGCCTAACTGATATGTGCATTGCTCCTATCATGAAAGAGGATTTATGCACATCATAGTTCACAGTGCTCATGAAGAAAAAATTCACCCCTAATCCTTATTGAATGGTAAGAAGTATTGTTTCCATCACTAAAACTGATTCTTACGACAAACATGTATCATTCATTATACTCAGATAGTAATGCAATATTAATTAGATAAACAGAATGACTTAAGGACAGGGCAATCAGTTTCAGAAATTTAAGTGCTATTCAGTTAGAAACTTTATAAGTGCATATTGGGTTACTTATTTAATTGTTAAAAGAGGAAGAGAAAGACCACAAAGTGTTAGAATGAAACAATAAAGAATGGTCTAGCTTATGTTAAGTTAAATATTAGCTGGCACAGTATCGAGCTCTATGGAAACAAAGAATCTATGCAAGCGATCCCATCTAGTATGGGAAAATGTTTAGTTGTTGTTGTATATTGAGTTATTTATTTACCTATTTAAACTCCTTATAAGCATGTGTTTTGTTACTCATTAAACATTAGATAGCATGATACTTTTAGATAATAAAAAAAGGAAATTATATTACATAAAACACAGGCGAAATGTTTCCCATGAAGATGTTGAACTGCAAAATACCTGAGCAACAAGCAGAGGAGAAAAAAAGAAAAAGAAGGCATGCAGCACAATGAACTTCATGTGGTCTATTTTTCCAGATTAATAAGCATGTACCTGAAGTTGCTTCTTGCTATTCAAACTACTATTCAGCAACACATGCACAATAGTGACTAAACATTCGTTAGGTACATATTAAGAGCATTATACAAAGGTGAGAAGAAAAAATGTCTAGGAAAATCATCACAAAATAATGAATTACATATCAGAATAGTACATACCGGTTCTCAAATACTCAGGAGGGGTAAAAGCTAAATTGGTACTGTAACTTTTCCCATCTCTGCTGTTTTTCATCAACCCAAAGCATGATAACCGAGGATTACCATCCTGTCAAAAGCTGACAAATAATAAGACAACCCTGAAACAACTATGAATCTACAACCCCAGTTCTATTGAAAATTTGAAACAATACTTATTCCCTATGACACTTGCCTCATCAAACAAAACTCTGTATGCATTGAGATCATGATACAAAGCTCGCCCTTTACTGTCACAATACTCTAAAGCTTGTGCCAGATACAGCGCAACCCTCAAGCGCATTGCCCATTGCATAGGTTGGTTTTCCCCTGCAGGTGCACATGACAGCATTAAAACAGCAAACATGAAATTATGCTAATTATGTCCAGAGACAAAGATACCAATGGCAGCAAGATACTGCAGAATTTTTGCAATGAAAATGCAAAAGCTGAGATACAGAAGTAAATACTGCCATTATGATTTTCCCTTGTCCTATCAAAAAGATGCATGTAATCAGGTCTGCCAAACTCGATTGCTTCAAATCTTAAACATCCAAACAATTAGACTTGTAATGAGTAAACAACATCAGAAGAATGCGTATGAGCAAAAAGATCTGACCACCAGGACATAGGCTTCAAATTACCAATATCATCCATGTCCAAAAGTTATGGTCCCATAATTCAACTAAAGAAAATACCCATCTTGAATGCAGATAGGCAGGGTCTTTAACTTAATTTCTTTTAATCTCAAAGTAGCATTTACAGAATAATGTTCACATCTTTGAAACACTATCAATATATAGATGGAGCAGCAATTAAGCAACAAGCACCACCATAAAACGAAGAAAAATAACCGCTTACAGTGAAACAGATGCTTTGCCAATGTATCATTGGGCATGTATTCAGAAACAAGCAATCTTTCATCGCCTTCACAACAGCAACCAATCAAATTTGCAAGTCTAATGTTCCGGAGCTGACCAACTGTTCTGGCTTCTTCCTGCATACCGCAAATTTAATGTAAGATGCTGCATTCTAGAATCATAGCCAAAAACTTGCCTGCCTTTCTTCCAAATATGCAACTCAAACAGCTATGCATACATTATATATATGTGTGTGTAGGACCTGTAGGTATCTATCTATTGGTCATAGCTATATTTAAATATAACAAATTGTTGAACAAGTTGCTTGTTTAGTATCAAATTGTCCTTGACCTTGTCTTCTACCACCTTAATTATTACTAACTAAATATTGCTTTCAGACTAAAATCAAAGGGTTCTGATTCTTTTTATATAGGTATAAATGCTCCTGTTCTCCCCCAGCCAAAAGTGATTCAAAAGATTTTCAAGTTTCACTCAAATTTGAACCGACTGAAAGCAAAGAATCGTCCCAAAAGGCAGAAAGCAATAAACCAATAACCTTTTCTACATTTTCAAACCAAGGAAACACAGAGTTTACAGGACATAAAGCACATACAGATCAAGCACTGTTGTTTCATAAAGATTTCAAGCACAGATGCAAATAATACAGATGCAGCCAGTGTAACATTTTCAAATCAGAGGTGTTCACCTGAAGCAAAGAATCAACTCATATAAGAATAATCGAAAAGTAACCACTCTAGATTTTTTATTAGAATAACTTTTCCCTACAAATAAAATTTAGTGTTCGATAGTGGTACTAACAATTGACGTCATAAGCGGTAAAACAATTCAATGGTTCTCTTTAAAGCACCATACTAATTTGCACAGGAAGACAAACATTTAGAAATATTTATGGCCATTGGGGTAAAAGAAAAGAAAAAGGAAAGGCAATCACAACTTGGCAGATATGGCATGGACACACACATGAACCAACAAGTGCATGCACATAACAAGACAAGCCAAATTTCCCCCTTGGAAGGAGGTTGCAAATCAAATAAGTCATTGAAAAGATAAACTAGATATGTATTCATCTCTCATGATGTTTACACAGTCTTGCTTAGGGTCATTTTACATTTACAAGTAATAGGAAGCTCTTCTTTATAAGAGTCTGCAACCATCACTGATGCAGAGAATCTCACACATTTAAATTTCTAGTATGCATGGGAAGACACAAAACTGTTCTTTTCTTTCTTTCAGAATCTGATCATTCTCTAAAGATATACAGGCACGAGAAACTGGAACATAATATGAACATCAGATGTCCGCACTGTACACAAACAGAAGAAGCTAGAAGTGATGGATAGGTCCGCAGGCGGATCTTTAAAGAGAGCAACAATAGGAATGAAAAGAAACAATTGCATGTACTACCTATACTATAAGATTTAGTCACCTAATTTGGTGATGGAACCCAAGTCCTCGGCATGATCAATGAAACCATGCCATAATTTAAATGCAGCAAGATCTAGGAAGAGGATCAACAAAAAAGTCGCTGGGACCAATTTCGACATGTTTTATTCAGCCAAGTCAAGTTTTGCAAGCTCCAAGCTGGGTTGGATGATGTGCAGCCGACCCCGTCAGATAGACTTGAAAGAACTAGAAGAGACTTTCTGGTGAGCGCAATAATGTACTGATCTTTGTATGCAAAGATTTCATGGGGTAATTCCAAGATAAAACCTGAAAGTGGCCTTCATTAAAAGATGAGAGACCTTGTCTCACTACCCAAAGATCCTAAAAGAAAAGATTAGTGCGACCACGTCTGACGTTTCATGATTCCAGAGTGACAGGGTGCCCACATTCCGTTTCCTGATATACCAGTCCCTATGGGCTGAACAACGGGACAAAATCTCGCACTTCACTCAGAAATCGCTATTTACATATTTTGAAGTTTGGGTACATGAAACGCATCCAAGACCGTTTAACAGGCTTACCAGGAACTGTCTTGAGTCTGGCCATGCTGTTCTATTGAAGCGTTTGACTGCAATTTTCTGAGTACCCAACTTTCCCTTATAAACAATGTTTGGAGCTTTCTCGCCATGCTCAGAGACAATGTTCTCTACAGCAAACCCTGATGTAGCAGACCTAAGCTCATCGAGAGAGTACTCAGTGAAAGAAGGCAAGTGATCTCCCTCACTCGGACCTCCATTTTCTGAAATGAGTAACCCATAAAAGTTCAGAAAGAAAGCAAGACTCTTATGAATCAGATGAAATTGCACGACAAATCCAACAAAAGACGACACCCACCAACATCGGAAACTTCAAGAGCGCCCCTAGAATCGCAAGGGCAAAGGCTGAACTTTGAGCAGTGGCAGCCCATTCTTACAAAAGCTGCTAAATCTCAAATCCGAGTTGGAAGTCAAATCTGCCCCTCAAAACTTCATTCCACAGGGGATTTAGTCTTCATATAAAAAGAATGGAAAACATCTCTTTTCAAAAGGAACCTCCCGTAGTTCGTACAACACCTGAAGTAATGCAAGAGGCTAATTGGTCAAAAAATTCTTCCAGAAGAAACTAATTTCTCAAGCAATTTCAGAGCATAGAAATTACTATCTAATACTCAGAACAGGAATTCCACAACGCAGAGAATGGATTCTCTCTTTAGATTTTCTAACAACGCCTTGCATCCGCACAACCAGAAACAGAAGGCAAGAAATAATAGATTTTGCATTATAAATCTGATTAAGTGGGAAATTTCCGCGCTCAAGAATCGCAATTACGAGTAGCGTCAATCTTCCACAAAATCAAGTTTCCACCATTCAGCAGATTCTGCTCTCAGCAAGAAACTTCATTTCCCAAACGAGGCACCAGCTTCAATGCACACAATCAACATTTGATCAGAAAGGGGAACTCGGTCAAAATTTGTAACCACATTGTGCAACGAAGCTGCTAAAATTAGGAGGACCGGTGTTCTCCCACAAGTCAAAGACAAGTCAATATGAAACAAAATATTTGAACAAAAAAAAAACTTCAGCTCTCTTAGTCCTAATGCAGATACAGACTTCTTCTCTCAAGACTAATGGTTAAAGTTCCTCCAGTTTCTATCGAACTGAAAATCTAACGACACTGTATAAAACTGGCAATTGCAACAAAGTCGATCCAGTTCCGCTCAGGCACCAAGAACCACTAAGAATTATGCTTGTTGACTACAATGTGGCAACTTGAACCAAATTCCCCTACGAGCATTCTCATTCACAACTGCAGACAAGAAGCCGCTTCACACACAAGGAAACTTCTGTTCGTAAATCAGAATCGAGTGCTGCAGGATTTCCTACTCCTTCGAGATAGCTGTTAAACAAAAAAAGACGCTACATGAAGTTGATACTCAGATTTCACTCGACTTGCTAGTTCTAAGCTAGATTTGACCCAGATCGAGCCTCATCTTCTCCTGAAACCTGAGATAGAAGAGGATAATACCAATGCCACCCTAGTCCCATCGAGAAATCTGCCGCGCGAGAGAGAGAGACCTGATGGAGATCTTTATCTCCGTTTCCTGGAGTGCGTCAGCCAGAATCCAGCCATCGTCGCGCAGGAATTCGACAATGAAACCACATTTCCCGTTCAATCTCCTTCGATCCCTCCGCGAATCGAAATCCGTGAAAATAGAAAAGGATCACTTTTCCGCCCGTGTGAAAGTGAAAAATACCTGAAAAGTGAATTCTTAATCTAAAAGCAGGAAAGGAGAAAAGGTCGGGATTGTCAGACTGAGGCTTTTTCACGAAACCCTAGGGCAAGGATCTATCTATAGAATGCGAGAGAGACCTTTCTTAGTTTGCTTTCCTCCTCTGCTTTTCAGTTTCCACGCGCAAATCTCTCTCTCTCTCTCTGCGACTTCGTTTCGGAGAAGACTGAAGCAGTGAAAGCAAGTGAAAAAACTTGATAAACAAAAAGAAAGGCGCTCTCAGACATCGTAACGTAGAGTCAGGGTGCCGATTTCAGGTTTCGGGTAGAGTCGTTTCGTCACATTTCGAGTGTGTAAAAAGTAGGGATGGGAAATACTGATCCCGAGCCACCACACTTGGTTGGTTCAACGGGTTCGACATTATTCCCACCCCTTAAGCAAGGTGTCAAGTTCAAATCTCATCAATGGAGAAAACAAATCGAAGATCTTTACCCCAAAGTGGGCTGACCCGATTCAGATGGCTCCTTGTGCCCTTTCGGATACCCATGGTTTAGAAACCAAAAGAAAGAAAAAGATTATAACCACTGCAAGTCTACCCAATCCAACTCACATGGATCACATTTGGGTGCCAATAACATTAGCCAGTATGAAGTGTGTAAGGCATACTCGACCCGCACCTGAGTACTGTAAGGCTACTATATCGAGACTAAAAGAGAACCTAGTGTTATATGCTCATATATCGAAACAAATTTCAACCATCAAAAGATTATTGAAGTTTGAATTAAAAAGTACACAACTTAGGTGTTTATGTGTCTTAACAAATCTCAAACATTCACCCATCTAATACAAATTCATGAATCCGCCATCTGAACGTAACCATACCCAACTGGATGTTGGATCAGGTGATCTGGTAGATCAGGATCTAGCGCGATGCAATGTTATTTTACTACCAAGATGTCATCCAGATCATGATTTCCCAGATCACTTGACCTGTGGTCAGTCAAGTACCAATAATCACTAGCATCTACTGATTTCCTGTCAAGATTTTGAAGTTCTTCGCCAATGTATATAGGTCACAGATTGCAGCACATCTATTCAACTGGTCGGAAATATACTCGGTTGCAGCCGGGAGCTCAAAGAGTTTCTCTGCCGGAGAAGAGGGAGCGACGAAGGGGAGAAGAGACTCTCTGGTGTTTCTGTTAACAATTACATGCATGCTTTTATTTCAAATGCCCATATTCAATCTAATACAGTCATGAACACTTTACATAATACATGGACAGTTTCTAACCGGTTCGACGTTTTCAATATTTTTTAATTTTTTATAAATTTTTGAAAAATTAGTGGTTTCGGGTGGTTCTTAACTCAAACCGGAACTGTCCTAAAACCAACAGTTCCAGAACTAGAACTGATCCAAACCGGTTCGGTTACAGGTTTAGGATAACTGAAACCGAACATGTCTACTTTCAAGTACTTGGCTTCAAACTCACCCTACACTGGCATCCGATCTTGGTGTGCTCTCCTCAAAAAATTTTGGCATAATTGGGAAAGTAAGCCATGAGACTGACTAAAACTTGTATAAAGCTATGGGTAGTAAAAATAGCCTACTGCCTAAACCGTGGCCTTTTTTGAAGACAGACTCCGCTTTGCCTTGTTCGAAATTCCACTCTTTAAACGTAGTTTACAGTAGACAGGTCACTGTAGAAGTGTGCTATAATCCCCAGCCAACGGTCTAACCGTGGGCTATTCAAGTCGGATTAAAAAGAGTTTCTAGATCCACCACTGGGCATATGTAGGCTGGATTTAGGTTGGTGATATCCTATTTTGTGAAACCAAATCCAAATTGATATGGTTTTCTAGAACCATTTCCGACTGATGAGTTTGGATATGAGTTGGATCTTGGGTATTCTTAACTCTTGAAAGCTGTGGATCTGATCATGAAGCATTTGTCTGGCGCGCTACCTTTCAAATCGATGTAACCAAAACTAGGAAACATTTAAAGAATACATATTACATAAAATAATGG
>JAYKKT010000087.1:5705000-6070000 GCA_036023115.1 Brasenia schreberi
ATGTGTGTGGCTGGTATTCCAAAAAGCCATGCATAATAAAGCTAGGCGTTAAAGCGTTTGGAGGTGCGTCAACAGTGAGACATTCTTTTGGATTGTGCACAAAGTACTATTTAGAAGCATGGTTTTCTCTGTGTGTGTGTTTAGTGTGCGCCGCCTGAAAGGACCTGGCGATCAGCTGGGGGTGGGAGGGAGGAGGAGTGAGATGAGTACCAACCAACCTGGCGATCAGCTGCAGTGACCTAATTGTAATCGATGTTGATTTTACCTTGATCACGTGCATTACCACCATTGATAACCTGAATGGACGGTGCAGATCGTGTGTTTCAAATGTTCAAAAACAAAGAAAAGGGTTGTCACGCATGCTGCATTTACTGCTAGTGCAACCATCATGATCAGCTTTAACAGAACCTTCAATTTGGATCCAGACCTTCGCAAATTGAGACAAAACCATATTAGATCATGGCAGCATCTCGTTCTTACTTTCACATTGTGCAACGTACAGACACCGTATAGACGTCGTATATGGATATAAGCATATCGTATTTAGTTTCTTATATGGTAAACCGGTACTAAACAATCATATCCAAATATGAGGAGAATAGTCCACTCTTGAATGGAATTAAAACGATATCAATAAATCAGATCAATCCAACTGACGATGAATTCGGGTTATTTGAATTCTAGAAACGCTGAATTCAGGTTGATCTATCCTTGGTGTGGGATAAGTATTGGATCTGATTCTGGTTTTAGTTTTGGTAGTCGATCAACTCAGATGCATCGTCCATTTGATATTTATATGAACCAAATCCAATAATGTGACAGGCCTGCAACCCAAAACCCTGCTTTCTTATAATATGGCATGTACAATGAGTTGGAAAATGACCTACAATGGTTCAACCCGATCCAATATTCTTTTAGCATCGGATACTCTTTAACACTAGAATTCAAATTGACTTGTGGGTCCCATCTTTTGCAAGTTACTAGGAAGAGAAAGGAGATGCCTGATCAGTTTGAACAGGTTTTGTACATTCTTTGGTTGGGCCTGGGCCAAGAGAAGCAAGGTGGGACCAAAGTCTGGACCTCCATACATGGATCTCACAAGATCCCGGATTTACGGAGCCAAAAAGATCTGGCCTATTGGATAAATGTATGGATTCATGTCATTTATTGGTAATATTTCCGTCATTTAAATTTTAAACTAATAGAATCCTTACTCTCCATGGATTGTGATGAATAATAACAACCCATCTCTAGTGCCTTGATCTCAGTATGTAAACTTTCTCCACAGAAAAGCTCATCTCAGAATTGATTGAATCGGCCAGTTCGAACCAATGTAAGAGTTAGCCAGTTCCTAAAACATGTCAGATCTAAGTCTTCTTCATAATTTGAAATGTTGGGTTAAATCCAGGTTCCTCGTAAGCTGACCATGTGTTGCAGTTCCAATCAAAACCAAAATCAAGCCCACCAATCACCTTAAAGGAGACGCTCTGGTCTGATGGTGATGTAGCTCAATTTGATATTGATAAGGGATTCGGCAAGATCAACATTCTTGAGGATTTCAAGATTCATAAAAAGTTGCTTCATGAGGACCCAAAACCAATCTATTAGGAAATACATCAACAAGTTCACTTCCTTGGTGTTGAACATTTGGAACATGATAGAAGAAGAGAGGTTCTTCTTCATATGAACAAGCTACAATGCAAGTTGGACCACGAACTTCAACATATGCGAATTAAGGACTGAACTGCAGCTGAAAGCTTTGCTGATGATAAACCTCGAAAGGAAGATCAAGCCCTTTCTTCTCTAGCCCAAAGAAGCCCACCAATGGACTACAGGGTTCCCGTGAGTGAAAATTTTGTTTCTTTTTAATGTGATCCTTTAAGTCCAGATGATTTTAGGCATAAGCTTATTCTCAATGCGACAACCATATTAAGTTTCTGAAAGAGGAACAGATGAAATAAAGCAGTTATTATTATAGAACCCTCTTTTTGTTTGTGAACTACTATAGAACTCTCTGATTAAGCAATCTGAAGCCAGCAATTTATTGAAAAGCTTGATCTTCGTTTTTCAAGTTTATCTAATGTTACGACATATGTCATGAGAAGTTCGAATTTCCTGAGAAAACTCACATTTTCGATGGCGAAAACTGATAATTAAGTAACAAAGTCAGTGAACGTACTCTTTTAGTAATAAAAAAATCATTAAAAAAACCCTGAAAGTTTGCACGATATGGGTTTTAAAATCTTTACTTAAAAAATCAAACAAGAACGAGAAAAGAAAAACATTTTTGCCACTATGGTCTAATTCAGTGTCTTTTATTTGTTATTATGAAGCTCTTAAAGAGTAGATGAAATGGGTAAAATGGCCTTGGACAGGTTCAAAAGGTAGTAGCGATTTATAGAGAAAGGTTCATCTCAATGAAGTGATAGCCCTTCTTTCATGGTCACCACGGAAGAGAACCACTTAGACATTTTTAAAAATCAAATGATAGTAAGAAAAAAAAGAAAATTTAAGGCCAACTGCCATAGTACGATGTGCTATTAATTTCACCATGGGCCCTTTTCTGAATTTTGTAAAATGACTTCATCTTTTTTCTGAGTCACTGGAGAGTTGTCAGCCTTTTGTGTTTCCCTTATTAAGGTATAGCAAATCGTGACCCAGTTTTGAGCACTATCCTAAGAGAGCCGCAGACAAGCCGTGGCAGGTCTGGACCTGGACTGGTGGATTGAACCGAAACTGAACCAAATTGGAGATGAAGGAGTCAGAACCAGTAGAGATATTAATATGGGCCAGGCCGGGCCAGCCCAGCCTGGCGCTTGTGGGTGGGGGGAAATGTGGGCCGGACCGACACCTATATTTTATATGGGCCTCTAAAATGCTGGCAAGGCCAGCCATCAAAGTGCCACAAGACGGGCCGGGCCTGGCCAACCCCCCAGGCTAGGCTTCATAGGCTGGGCAAGGTCAGGCCCTCGAGTCAGTCTCATGTTGACATTCTATATATATAAACCATTGTAACGTATGGTGAGCTAAAATCTCATAATATTTAATTTTTGAATTATGGACAACAATTAAAAATTCATTTCACAGTAATAGAAAGGATTTTTAAGAAAAAGAAGACCTTCATATCCAACTTTTTTTAGCCTAAAAATTCGAAAGAATACGAGAAAGACCTTTTGGCTTGTCATGTGCAATTTACGTATGCTTGAGTCTGTATAATTACTAGCCCGGTGCTCTAAACGAATGAAATGGAGTCTGGATCGGTTTATTTATCAAAACCAGATCCTGTCGAGCATACAAAATGTATGGATGATCTCCATGAGTTCAAAAGGTAAGTCTTCACCCAAGAAACCAGATCTGGAACGATCATTAAATCTCGTTTTAATGTACCCTAAACAAATTACACAGAATCTGGATCCGGACGCAAATCTCATTTTCATTTACCCAAACCACTCTACCACACACACACACACACAGATAGAGAGAGAGAGTATTCAAATTATCTTAAATGATTTTTTCCTCATTTTAATATCACTCTCAATTTATTTTTAATAAACTCATTACATATATACTTTCCTTATATGCCTGCTCATCAATCTAAGCATTTTCATTTATGCTACTCCCAACCATGGATTCAAACACTATGACTTAATGATGAGTGGGATCAGTGTTTGCGTGCTAACGCCAAACCCGCCTATTGTTTCAACAAGTACTTCACGCAGATATGTGAACAGCCAGGAAGAGTCCTGCTGAGACGAGATTTTGAACTTTGACTGATCGAGCACTTAAAATGGTTAGAGCCTAGAATGCCTCAAGGCACATTGATCTTCTGCATAATTGAGTTTCATGTGTACTGCCTTTCAACTAATCCATGAACGGCTCATTGCTCGAGCCAGGATCCGGATCTAAATGAACAAAACTAAGTCCATCTGTTCAACATTGGGCGGTCTACGCCATGGCTTTGTGAAATATAACTCACGATATGGTTTGAAAGGCAGTACACATGATACTTAATTAGAGTGCTACATGCAGAAGATCAACGTATATATTCCAAAGAGGTGGAAGCTTGGTCGACCCAATTGTAACCCTTAGTCCCAATGTATATAAACCTATACCTACTATATGCGTTATACATATACAATAGATGGGTATATAATATCTGTATTTGTATAGATAGTACATATTTTCAGTAGAAGATAATATATATATATATATATATATATATATATATATATATATATATATATATATGGTCCATTTGTGGTCTGTTCTGGTCTGGTCTGGGCTGACCTGCGCCCGACCTGACAATTGTTGGGTTGCTTTGGACCGACCTGAACCCAACTTGGGGTGCCTTAAATTTTGACTTGGACACGGATTTTTTCAGGTAGGGTCTGGGTAGTCTCCAAAATTGGCACTGCCTCCCCTGGACTTGGATCAGATATGTCAACTTGAAGACCTAGATTAATAACACCTCCATTAACCAAAACCATCAGTTTCTCCTATTCAGTCTATATCGACGTCCCACTCATCTAGTGACTGCTCTTCATCGCATTCCCCATCATGTCCAAATCTAGAGTCATAAAAAACGACCATATAAGTTTAGGTTGTATGCCATCAAGAAGTCGACGTACTGTTGGAAATGTTTGATATGCATGACCCGACGAAACAGAAAAATTAGGGTTTGGTGTGGACCTCCTGCCAAACTGGAGAATTTTTCATGTTGATTTCAAACTTCTGAATGTTGTTGCTTTTGAAATCGAGTATAAAATAAAGAATTTATGTAGCCGACCCCACTTAGCATGGAATAAGGGTTGGTTTTGGTTTTATTTGGTAGTCTATTGAGCGAGGCTGCTAATTAAATTGTCGTTGTAGTAACAAGAACTTGGTGAGGTGAGGGATCCACACCTTAAGTGTGGAATTTCATGATATTTTGAATTTTAATCAAAATATATTAAAGAACATAGTTGCGTGAATTTCTAAGAAATGTTTTGTTAAGGCCTATTTTTATTAATGAACTTATATACTTTTAATTTTAAATCAGTAGTTATTTTTGAAATTTCAAACACATGATTTTAAAACTTTGAATTTCTTGAAAGATTTTCCTGTCGTTTGTTGATGTCTATATCATTCGTCGTATTGGTTAAGGCAGTCTTCTTCAACATTAATCGAGAGTTGATTAAAGAACCTTGCTTCGCATATAAATAGCAATACAACCAACATAAAGAGCCACCACCACCTTTCTAAGAGAAGGTGCCCTTTTGTTATTATAGTTTGGTATATCATTGAGAGTCACAGTACTCATCGCTTCCTCCTCTTCTTGCTATCAAACTCTGAAGCTATGGACTCACCTTCTGTGCTGCTAGTGTTGATGGTCCACCATATGTATGGTAATTTATGTCAACTTTGCATAATATAGACACGCAACACATGCACTCACGCACACATATGTGTGTGTTGTATTTATATAAATATATAATATCTCTTTTAGGGTTTGCCTGAAAGAGATGATGAAAGAGAAACCAACCTTGAGTTTGGTTTGATTTGCAGGAGGCATAGTTTGTAAGAGTTTGAGCAAAGAGACGTGCTTTTCCGGTATCGTCATCCGGCAACCGATGCGTACTCGAGAAGTGCAGGATGAACAATGAGGAGGCTAAGTACGTGAGCCGACCATCGGAGATCAAGACAGGGGAGGTTCAAGAGACTGGATCGAGAGTGACGAGTGCATCAACGGCTGTGGTGTGGACAGAGACACCCTTGGAATATCCTCAGATTCACTTCTCGAGTCCCAATTTTTGCACAAGCTGCTCCCCACAGTGCTACGATAGCTGCACCAACATTGTGGACCTCTACTTCAATCTTGCAGCGGGTGAAGGTATTGTATTTTTAATATATAGAGAGGGAACTGTTAGACTTAATCACTATTAATTCATAATAATTTATTAAAGGGCAGGCCCGCAAGGTACCCCGCTGAAATTCTCTAATTTTCTTGTAGCGAGTTCTAAAAGAATATTGCTGTTTCGATCTGTTGTGTGAACTGGGTATCTGTTCTGGTGCATGTGCAGGCATTCATGTTTCAGTTGATCGGTGCATTAATACTAATTGCTTACATGCTTGTTGATCATCTCCGTAGGTATTCTTCTACCTAAACTATGTGAGGCACAAAGAACGAGCATTCGTCGCGCAATGGCAGAAATCCGGAGCTCAGGCCAGGTTGCTCTGGCACCCACAACATCGATCCATCGCAAACTCATCGACATGGATGCACCTGCACCTGTGATTTCCCCTTGACAAGCAGCACTCTTTGAGGTTAGTTAGCCAAGTGAAGATATAAGCGAGTCGGATTGCAAGATGATGTAGTGCATATGATTTTATACCGTGGATGTTTTACGTACTTCTTCTTTTCCCTTTAGTAAAAGAAGCTCAAAATAAGTTATAAGATGTACTGCAGTTTGTATCAATACTTGAGATATATACTGATTATCTAATTGGATGTGTGTGTGATCGGAAAAGAGTTCTGCAGCGAGGTTTCCCTGATCCCTTTCCCCAAGCCACCAACGTCATCCCGATGTGACGAGTCGTATTCAACAAAGGAAACAAAAACACAACCAATCTTATCTTACGAAATGGTAACTGTTGAATTTAACTTATTGACAGATATACAGAAATAAAACCAAGATAACTTAAAACAAAAGAATAAAAAAAAAACACTCATGACAAAAAACCCTATGCAAACAAGAGAAATGGGGTGTAATTACTTTCTATACTTGGTATTGCTCCTCCATTGGAGGAACAATACAAAGCAGACGCCGGTGGGACGGAGTCCTCAAATAAATAAGCAAAATTAAAGATACCAAGGAGATAGCCTGCTATAAACATGAATCAAACGGCAAAAGTTGCTGAAGCCCTAGCAGAAGCCATCGACGTTCCAGTGGGCGGATCCTTTAGTTGTGCACAGGAGCTCAAACAGGCCTTCTGCGAGACCTAGCAACACCTTATATACGCGAGGTATTTATGCCTTATATGCAAAAGTTACTGAAGCGCTCGTTCTACACTTTTAACAACACCTTATATACGTGAGAGGTTGTGAGATTGCTTTGCAAAAGTAGGTTAAGAAGATCAAGCCATGACCAAAGAAATAGCTCACAAAAAATAATTACCAAATGAATTAACAACGGGTCCATAGCTCAGTGGTAGAGCATTTGACTGCAGATCAAGAGGTCACCGGTTCGAACCCGGTTGGGCTATATATATATATAGAGAGAGAGAGAGAGAGAGAGAGAGAGAGAGAGAGGAGGGAATTGTACTCAATCAGATTCATGCATATACTCATTCATCAGCTCGATCAGTGCAATCAATGGTGGATATTTTGAATTTAAAAAATATAACGTATATGATATATTTTTGAACGAACTTTATTTAATGCATAATTATATATTTTACTTTTTAAATTTAAATCTCTACCATTAATCAAATGATAAAAATGTTTGAGTAGATTTAAGTATTGAGTAGATTTAAACATGGTTTTGAGCATTGTTCACTTTATATATATATAAATCAGATATTACCATTTTTCACGTGCCCATGTTGCTTTTCGATAACACAAATATGATTTAAAATTTTTTAAAGGTTTTAAAAAAGGACAAGGATATATAGAGCCAACATGCAACCAATAATGTGAACCTAGAAGTGATTTAATAAACATAGGTAAAAAATAGGCTTCTACCGTTGATTGCACTAATGGAACGGGTGAATGAGTCGGACTGAGTACAGTTCTCTCTCTCTCTCTCTCTCTCTCTCTCTCTCTCTCTCTCTCTCTATATCCGATTCATGCATATACTCGTTCACCAGTTCGATTAGTACAATCAACAGCAGAGATTTTGAATTTAAAAAATATAATCTACATGATATATTTTTGAACGAACTTTATTTAATACATAATTATATATTTTATTTTTTAACTTTAAATCTTTATCATAGATCAAACGATAAAAATGTTTGAGTAGATTTAAGCATGGTAACTTCTCCAGACGGAGTCGACTGTTCACTTTATATATATATATATATATCAGATCCTACCATCTTTCACATGCCCACTCATACTCATATGTTGCTTTTCGATAACACAAATATGATTTAAAAAATTTTAAAGGTTTTAAAAAAGGACAAAGGATATATAGAGCCAACATGCAAACAATAATGTGAACCTAGAAGTGATTTAATAAACATAGGTAAAAAATAGGCTTGCACCAAAAGATCCAGACGCTGAACCAAACAGGGAACAAGGGCAATGTATGGAGAGCATCAGACTTTTAAATACAGTCACACAAGCATGTTTTCCGCATCAGAGACCAATGATCTGAAGATATCTAGCTGATGGCTGGTAACAAGATAATTTTGAATCGAAGCAGATTTACTTTTCTCTCTTTGTTCTACGGAGATAATATCATGAGGCTATACACATTATTGTTTCTAGACATCGGCAACCGGAAAACATTGGTGGATCTACCTACAGCAGCCGACTCTAGCCTGAGATTGCATTGCATGACAATCAACCCTCTTTTCGCCTTCTCGGTCGGAGGGAGAAAATATGAACTATACATTATGGTATATATTATACTCTACCAATTGGAGAAATGGGTGGGTCAAGCATAAAAGTTGTTTGAAGATCCATCCTCTTTGATGTTTTCCTTCTCCCCTCCGGTGCAACCTTACCAATGAAACATTTCACATCCTCCTCCAGAAGAGCCTTCAGTGAATTACTATGCAATTTCTGCTGGATATTCTCCTTCCCTGCGGGTATAGAGATCTCAGAGCTATGTAAGACAGCAACACATATTGCGAAGGCCTGTAGTGATGATAGTTGTGCATGAAAGTCCACAGAATAGAGTCCCTTGTAACAATAGCCATGGTCAGTGCGGGTATCTTCTCTTTCCGGCCCTACATAAAGGAAAAAGTATCATATCATTGATCGAGCAAAACTATAGCATCAAGAATTATAGCACAAGAAAATTCAGCAACTTGCTCTGGTAACTAATGGCATGAAGTTATGAATATCAGAAAGGGATAATATAATGTGAAACAAGTTAACGTAGCCCTCAATTTAGAAAACAGAGAGGTAAATTCTATACTTCTAGCAATAAGCACACGTTAAAAGATCACATCTGGAAAAGAAAGAACTTCCACTAAATCATTGAACTACAAGAAGCAGGGAGACAAGCATGCAGGCCTGCTGAGAACTTTGAATGTTGCTAACTCTTTGTCAAACATCTTAATTTACCCGAGAAAAGAGTTCCAAGTGTTGATGGTTCCTCCCAAAGGGGCACCCAATAGGATTATTGGTTCTCTGAGTGTCAAAAACAACAACTGGGCAAGCCATATCCCATCCACCACAGTCACAGCCTCCACCGGATCGCCACCGCTCTAATATTGGTAAAGGTCCAATTTCTTCATTAGCTGCAAGCCCATGGATTCCACCAGGGATGATAACAGTCATTTGTGAACCATCATCATCGAGGACAGCATCAGCACTCTGACTAGCAGCAGAGCCTTCATTTCCCATTTCACCTTTTGAGTTTTCCTTCTTGCCCAAAGCCACCTCTACAACCATTGCTGCAATCTGAAGTTGTGATTGGGAGTTTAATGGCATCCATGAACAAGAAAGTGTAGTACCATTATCAACTTTCTCAGGATGGGGAGGGCTCTCGAAATTCAAAGGGTGCACACTACCATGTTTCTCATGACCCTGAGAAGGAGATCTCATCACCATGACAGGAGCAAAAGTTGTCTCAGAAGCTTTATGAACATGTTGAGAGCAGTACCTGACTGGAGAATGATGGCCCCCCTCTGTAACTGCAAAGGTTTCCCAAGGGCGAGCATAATCGAATAGAACAAACTCTGTTATGATGTAGGTATCTACAGAACCAGAATTTCTCGTCCTGGAGCTTAAATTACAGGAAACCTTCATTTGCCCAGCAACTGGGGACTCCTTATGTCCATCTTTTCTCCCCAAGTTTCCACTGCTTTTCCTTTTACTGGTAGCAGAATGAAACGTATACAACCAGTTAAAGGCATTGTCCGTTTTACATGCTTTTGCTGCAAAACTACTTTTGAGGTCCTTCAAAGTGAACTCGAAATATGGAGCACCATGCTTACATGCCATTTTCAGGCAGCCATGCAAGCGAGACGGTGAGAAAGCTGATACTGGATACTGATCTGCTGAAAGAACATGCACTTCTGACTCATTGAAGATTGTCTGCTCTGCTTTAGAGAACTCCTTTAGTAAGGACTTCTTAAGCAAGCTATTTTTATTGATGACTGCAGGATGGGAGCTTTTGATTAATTTTGTTGAAGCGGGTGATTGATTATGTGAAGATTTGGAATTCATGAGGGGATTTGAGATCCTTTGAGATGTGCTGACCTGAGCATTTGGGCAGCCTTGTGATTCGATCTTACTCAGATCACAGGGCAGATTGGACAAAGTGTGTTTCTCTCCAGGAGACAGCAAAATACTGGTATTGTCTGGGACAGCATTCATGCTAGTTCTCAAAGCAGACTGTTCATCTCTGCTCGAAGTTTCCTTCTCCTCCGAGTTTCGAACTGCAGTGTTGGCAGCCGTTTCACTGTACTCACACTCGTTGACACCATGCCAACACTTATCAGTGAAAGTACCGATATTAGTTTTCAAAGCAGACTGTTGATCTCTGCATGAAGTTAAAGTTTTCTCTAAACTTCTACCTTCAGTCTGCATAACATTCTCACCCTGTCTCCACTCTGTTACGCTGTGCCAATGTTCTCTCTCATCAGGGTGAAAATGTATCTCCAGGAAGCCTCCCTGCGAACTTCCCTTTCCCATAGATGGTGAACCTGGGACTTTATTGCAAGTCTGGAACAAATGGCCAATGGGGTCATGGAAATCTTGTGAACTTTTGGAATTTCTATTCGGATACATCCTTCTGGCACATGGTGCTTTCTGGTGCATGCTAGAAGAATCCACCCGAACCCTTCTCTGTAGCTCACATGGTTTAGTCTCTTCCCTACAAGATATGAATGACATGCTAGAATTTTCACTGATGCACTCTGGCCAAAGCAGTAGTCTGCTTTCAGGAATCCCTTGATTCTTCATTTTTCTGATAGTCTTCGAGCTATGGTATATAGAACCTCTCCTGAGCTCTCCACCATAGCTTGTCCCGACACTCCCTGAAGGTACATGAAGTGATGCACGAGGGCCGCTGAAGCATAACTCTGTAAAATCAGGATCAACATTTTTGAAATGATAGCTCCTACTTGCAAGCTTTAATTTTCTCATCCGCTGTTCAGCATTAAAAACATCATGGCAATTACGAGAGGGCTGCATGGTGCTTGAAGTACATTCAACTCTATCATTGATCTTGCTCACATTCTACAGCTGCATGTAGGCACATAAATTCACCGTACTGCACCATGGAGAAAATAGACACCCTTACGATCCACTGAAATATGGTTCCTAGTATGATAACAGACCATGCTCGAAAGGGCGCAACATTATTCAAGTAACTTTAACAACCGTAGAATTGAACTATCACCAGGTTGCAGGAAAAAAGCAAAAGACAAAGTGCAAATCTCAAAAGATTGCATGTAAAGTGATCTGATCTTTCATATTTAAGCAGGCAAAAATAACCAAGTGGACCAGATAATGCCTAGTGATAGAAAAACCAAAGGCACAAGGTGTCACTAAACTTTCAATTTTGACTCTACATAAGAGTTTCAAATATCTGTAAATGACATCCAATCTTGATGCGTTTAAGGATTCATGCACATGGATTGTGATTTTCTTTCCGAAGCCTTTAATCACTGCCAAGGATTAACTGTTCAGCTTGATACAAGAATACGTTTATAGACAGCATTGAAGTCACAAGGCAAACCAAAATCACGATAGACCTAAAAGAAGTAAATCCTGAATATGTGCTTATGATTCTAGAGTCTCTTTGCCGTTTGAAGTGGGGACCATAAAAAATATACATGGAACACCTACAATTTGCTAAAGACCTAAAAGTTCCATTTGTAGAGATCGATAGCACGCGTACCTAGCACCAACACCATTACCTTGTCTCACAACCCAATTCTACAATTGATACTTAAGCAAGTAAAGCTACTGGCAATCAGGTGTTAGGATGGCCAAAAGTTTCCAACCATTTTATTCATTTTAATGTAGAATACTTGAGATCAGAAGTATCCAGTGCTAAGATATGCTTTTCTCTAGTACTGGCAGAAAAGATCACATGCCTGTGAAATATATTACATTTTTAATTCAAAATTTGTAATCTACAACTTCATATATCATTATACATCAAAATATAGATACATGGGTACAGAGATATATAAATAAAGACATAGAAGATAAATAGACCCACACACAGATATAGATACATACATAGGTAGATAGATATAGATATAAATGTAGATAGATAGATACACCCTAACAAGGTTTATTTGTTAATATGTATGTGTGTATGTGAACTCCGCCCATGTAAGGGATCACCCTTGCATTGCCGATCCAAAGCCCGTATAAAGAAGGAGGGTTGTGTTAGGCTTCTCATAGCCAGCATAAAACTTTGTCGGATTTTTATACCATGGATTATACAAATTATCAGCATTGCTTTGGGGTGTCCCTACCTAGCGACATGCTCCAGAGCCCGAATGCAGTGATAAGTAAGCAAGGGCTTACATTTTCGCCTGAATGTAGTGAATCAATTGCAGAAAGGGTTCTCACATCATGAACGGTTGTGGGTAAAGAAGTTAGTCCCGCTACATTACCGCCCGAATGTAGTGAATAATTTACAGAGAGGGTCTCCGCATTTTAAATATGGACGGATGCGGGGGATAAGGAAGCTAGTTCTAGATAATAAGATTTGTATTAGTTCTTGGAATATCATAACATTATCCGGTAAGCTAATGGAGGTGGTAGATACTAAGATTCATAGAAAGATTCATATTCTATGTTTACAAGGGACAAAGTGGGTTAGAGAAAAAGCAAAGGAGACAGAGGATACAAGTTTTAAATTATGATACTTAGATAAGGAAAAGGCTTGAAACAGAGTTGGTATTATCACAAATAAAGATTTAAAGGATAGTGTAGTATACATACAATGATATGGTCACCGAGGTTTTGAATATAGTTTGTGCTTACGTACCCCAAGTAGGCCTAGAAGATAGTATAAAGACAGCTTTTTTGGAAGAGTTAGATAAGGCGATTCAAAGGATTCCACAAAGAGAGATGATTTGTTTAGGATGAGACTTAAATGGACATGCCAGTAAAGAAGCATTATCAAGGTATTCATGGAAACTTTGGTTTTAGAGATATAAATGAGGAAGGTAGGGAGATTTTAAATTTTGCTATGGCATTTGATCTCTTTATAGTCAATACAATCTTCAAAAAACGAGATGAACATTTAATTACTTATAAGAGTGGCTTATCACAAACACAAATTGATTACTTTATTTGTAGAAAAAAAGATAGAGTGTATTGTAAAGATTGCAAGGTAATTTCAGGAAAAAGCTTAACCACCAAACATCGATTTTTAGTTATGGATTTAGAAATTAAAAAAAAAAGAAGAAAGAAGAAAAGAGTGCATCGAGCTATTCGGACTAAATGGTGGAACCTCAAAAGCGAGAAAGAAGATATATTTAAACAGAAAGTTCTTCAAGGAAATACTTGGAATTATGTTGGTACACCTTGTGATATGTGAAACAATATGGCTATACATATTAGGAAAGTGGCGAAAGATGTGTTAGGTGAATCTAAGGGAGGTGTACCGGCACAAAAAGAAGCTTGGTGGTAGAGTGAGGTAGTGCAAAATAAAATCAAGGCAAAGAGGGCATGTTACAAATTACATTATGCTAAGAAACTAGTGAAACTTTAGATGCTTATAAGAAAGCAAAGAAGAAAGCGAAAAAGGCAGTCAGTGAAGCAAAAGCTAAAATTTGGGAGGATTTATATAAAAAAAACTCAACTCAAAAGAGGGTGTAAGAAATATTTTTAGGATAGCTAGGGCTAGAGATAAGAAAACTAAAGATCTTAATTCTGTTAGATGCATCAAAGATGAGGATGAAAAAATTCTAGTGGCAAATGATGATATAAGAAATAGATGGAAAAACTATTTTTATAAGTTTTTTAATGAAAATAAAGATGTTAGTATTAACTTAGGAGAATTAGCCAAATCAGAAAAGCATATAAACCATAATTTCTACCGACATATTCAAAAGAATGAAGTCAAAGAGTCTCTTAAACATATGAAGGGTGGTAAATCGGTAGGACCACACAATATTCCTATAGAAGTTTGGAAAATACTAGGAGAAATAGGAATCACTTGGCTCACAAGACTATTTAATGAAATATGGAGAAACCAAAAGATGCCCAAGGAATGGAGAGCGAGTACACTTATACCCATATATAAGAACAAGGGAGACATTCATAATTGTACAAATTGTCGAAATATCAAGTTAATGAGTCATACTATGAAGTTGTGGGAAAGAATTATCGAACGTAGGTTAAGACAAGTATCAAGTACAACAGAGAACCAATTTGGATTCATGCAAGGCAAATCTACTGTTAAGCGATTCACCTTTTGAGATGTCTTATAGAACATTTTAGAGAAAAAAAGAAAGAACTTCACATGATATTTACTGATCTAGAAAAAGCTTACGATAGGGTATCGAGGGAGGTTCTTTGGAGAACCTTGGAAAAAAGAGGTATCCCATTGACATACATTAACCTTATAAAAGACATGTACGATGTGTAAAAACATGTGTGAGGACTCATGAAGGAGTGACAAACTTCTTTGAAGTTAGTATGGGGTTATATCAAGGATCAACTTTAAGTCCATACTTATTTATAATGGTGATTGATGAGTTAACAAAACATATTCAAGATGAAGGGCCTTGGTGTATGTTATTTGCAGATGACATTGTGTTACTGGAAGAGTCTAAGGAAAAAGTTAATAGAAAATTGGAACTATGGAGAGAAACATTAGAAAGCAAAGGCCTCCGACTTAGTACAATAAAGACAGAATATATGGAATGTAAGTTTGATCATTTAGTTACTTTAGAGGACATAGAAATTAAAATCGGCACACAATGCATCCCCCAAAATGAAAGTTTTAAATACCTAGGGTCAATTTTTCAGTGTGATATAAGAATTGATGGAGATGTTACCCATAGAATTAATGATGGTTGGTTAAAATAGAGAGGAGCATCAGGTATACTTTGTGATAAGAAGATACCATTAAAGTTAAAAGGAAAATATAATAGAGCAGCAATTAAACCTGCCATGTTTTATGGTTCTGAGTGTTGGGCAGTTAACCATCAACATGTACAAAAGATGTCTGTGACAGAAATGAAGATATTGAGATGGATGAGTGGTCATACAAGAAAAGACCGTATACATAATGAGGTTATTAGAAACAAATTAGGAGTGGCACCAATAGAAGATAAAATGAGAGAATATCATTTAAGATGGTTTGGACATATAGAAAGAAGACCAGAAGAAGAACCTGAAAGAAGGTATGAAAAACTAAATTTGGAAAGTATTAAAAGAGGTAGAGGACGACCACAAAAGTGTTGGAAAGAAACAATAAAGAATGATCTAGCTTATTGTGAGTTAACTGCTAACATGGCACATGATAGAGCTCTGTGGAAACAAAGAATCCATGTAGCCGACCCCGTCTAGTATGGGAAAAGGCTTAGTTGTTGTTGTTGTATGTGGGTACGTGATTGTGTTGTGTGTGTGCACACATACCCAAACCCATGTCTCAAGACAACTTCCATGCAGAACCCACTTCCATGCTATAACAAAGACTGCACTTTGGATTCTTAGAGACAGAAAATCAAAGAGAGTTCAGCTGTAAGCAACACCAGTGAGTGACAGAAACAACATGTTCACTGATCTTTGCAAGCAAATCAATGCAAGTCCAAGATGTGCATCTCATGGGCTGGTCTGACTAAGACAAACTACATCATCTGCCTACAAAAAAACACAATCAGGATGCATTATTTCAGAAACTATATTAGTAGAATCAGCAGCGCCCAATTTGAATTACCAGAAGACTTCTTTACCCATTTTGACTACACAAAAGAGGCCAAAAAAATAAGACTAGGGTGAAACGAATCAACTCTCTCACCAGTCCCACAACAATCTGACCAGGGAAACCAACTATTCCGAGATTCTCAATTTAAAGGCCTCTCCTGCCCCTAGCAAGAGCTATGAAATCTTAAAGAGGAAGAATATTGGCCTAAGCTTCTACAGCTCGTTTTGCTGAAAGCACCATTCAGTTAATGAGAATCTAAGATGCAACAGACTTGACCAAGTTATGTATCAACTGACTGGTAATCCAGCTGACAAAGTGAAAAAATGTGACAGTCATCAGAGTGTTAAAGATCTGGATTAGTTTCTGAGATCATCTTAACCACAGCAGAAGTACTTGAAGACTTGAAACTTCCAATGATGCCAGAAAATAACAATGTACCCACCAAAAGACAAATCCAAGGAGGTAAAGAGAGCATCGGAGAAGATATTGATAATGACGGAAAGTGATGATGAGATTATTGATCCTTCGATTAATTGGCACTACGGCAAAAATTTGAGGACAACAAATCTGACTCGACTCATTCTCAAATTTCTACAGATATAAAATGCAACGTACAGATTATATAAATTGCCTGTAATCTCCCTTTCTGATTTCTCGCTAAAATTGTACAAATAACTAAAAAAGAAAATCACTCACATCAAAACAACCAGAGATCACGAAACATATACAGATCCAGAAAAATCTTTTCTTAAAATCTTCATCATACCTATCGAAAACCAAAGAGTGCACAAACATTCCCATTACTTCCACCTTCATTCTCACATTAAATGTCACAAAAAGAAAGCTTCCTTGTGTCCAAACACAAACACTACCACTCACTAATCCCAGCTAACTCTCCAACCCACATCTGAGTCTCCCAAGTGTCAATTCTCACAAAAAGGAAGACAAAGACAGCTGCTAAAATCAAGAGCAATAAATACTCACCGTATGGTTCACATCCCTGCCCATTACACCTACAACCCACAATCTCCATCAGAAATCTAACTCAGAAAAGATATACCATCCAAGTAAAATAGCAAAATCAACACACGAACAATCTCAGATCAATCAATGGAAATGAGAAGACCAACCATACAATGCAAGGATCAGACAGTAGAAGCTCAGAAACCAGGAAATGAAGTACACCACCAAGAATCGACAGCATAAGCAAGAAGAAAAAGGAAGTGAAGGCCACTAAACCTGAGGCAGGAGTCATATGAAGGAAAAGCCGTGGCGTTCGCTTGTCTGCTGAAAAAAGCCATGGAGGAAACGGTATGTAGCGTTGGGATTCGCGCTACAAGTAAAAAAAAAAAAAAGCAAAAGCCTTGTTTACTAATTGATTGGTAGATGTGATCAATAAAGTAACCATGGGTTAAAACTGAAGCTGAATTTTTCACCCTTCCTACCTTGGCATACGAACACCCCATCAAACGCTTGGGGTTGGTCCAACGTCTCAATTTACTTCTTTAGTACTTAGGGAAGTTACTGTATTACCCTCCTTCTGTGGGAGGTTTTGCAGCGTGCCACTCTAGGGTTTTGCTTTGACTGATGACATGTGAATGATGTGAGCAAAATAGTTCGGGTTCCGGTTCCGGTTCCGGTTAGATCCAAGTTTTTCTGCAAATGACCCACGTCGAGTCCTCCTTTAAACAGCGTTTGGGTTCGTATATGGAGTTGGTGAAAGGGACTTATTGCAGGATCTGGATCGAAGTAACTGATTTAAATGGTTCGAGTCTGGCCTCAAATCTGACCTTGGAGAAACACTGTCTATGATCTGAAATGTTTTTGTCACATCTTGGACGTTAGATGATGCATCGCTGGTATACTCTCTGAAGTGATCGCATAATGGTTTCTATGGTCATCACAAGTATGGGGTATCAATGGGTCAAGCTTGATTTGGATATTGGTAATCTCAGTCCAAAACCCACGTTTGCATGCAAATCCGAGACCCAGGTCTGAGGCATTTCAAATCTGTACTACAATTGGAGAAATACCTATAACGGGCCGACCTCGCTGAAACCGGATTAGCTTAGGTCCTTGTGGGCTTCGAGATAGTGGTGGTTTAGACCAAAAAAAAAAGTATAGTAACACCTAGAGCATTAGCTCAACTGGTAGGACGTCACGTATTGACGCATGCTTGTGTTGTTGGTGGAGAGTTCGACTCCTAGGGAGTTATGAAGTGTGTGTGAGGCCGGGCCTCCCCCTGTATTAAAAAAAAAGAAGTGTTAAAAAAAAAATACAGTTTCGTAGATTTTGAAAGGTGTTAGGAGTAATTTGGTCATATGTGCTTAGGTCAAAGTGAAGTTGACGCAGTAACGGGCCGACCTTGGGTTGTTGGCTCGCTTTGTGGAGCGCACTTGGTGACGTAAACGTAAAACCCACACCATAGCTCGTTTTTTCGTGAGCTGCATGGGTGTTATAGACTTTAGACGCACACCTGAGCTCGTTTTCTTGGGCGAGCACAGCGAGCTGAGATCGCAAAAGTTTTTTTTCTCTTTCATTCTTTGGTACGATGTGAAAGCCGAAGCGAGATGCATATCCGGGGTTTCGAACCCATGACCATTAACATGAAAGTCACCACTTAGCCAGGTGGGTCATTGCTAATTGTGGATCACCTGGCGGCTTTTAATAACGAGGCTTTGAGGCCGTATGGCTCGCAGTACGATATATGTCATGAAATCTGACACGAACACGTTTAGAAGTCCAAGCTAGTATCCGAAAACCGTGTTGTGTTGAACGAGTATATCTGATTTCATTGAAGAATATATCTGCTTTCATTGAAGAAGATACGGCATGAGGCTAACACGACCCAAAAGAGCAAATTGTTGCAATAGAACAGTCGACACGAAAACCCAGTGGAGTGCTTGTTGGGTGGACGTAAGAAGGCAAACGCTTGGTAGGTGGATAGTACTGCTTTAGGGAATATAGAAGCGGTCAACTGAAAGTCCACACCAAGCATATCATATTTCTTTATTTGTGCATCTGTGTGAGCGAGTGTGAGTGTGAGTGAGAGAGAGGAGAGAAAGAGGCAATACGAGAATGCTTTAGCTTTTGGGTGGACAACAGCACGGGCTCATATGTTTATATATAACCGAATGTTGCCTCTTTTACAAAAGGAGTGAAGATAACACGATGTGCCCCACTCTACTCAAAGATACAAAGACGACTGCGCCAAAGAGAAAAATGGTTCATGATCTCTAATATCAAGCCCTACTATATACAACTGTATGCAGTCGATATTTCTATAACAGCATATGGCACAAATTTTAAATACTGTATCAAAGTAGTCTCATGTAGGGTTCCCAAAGAACCCTGCACTGCACCTGAATGTCAATGCAGGTCTAGAACTTCCCATCACCCGTAATGGAGATGCAGTTCATATAGCACATGGTGCTTGTTTGACTCATCAGCCTCATGTACTCCGTTCACGACTACTGAAGAATTAGCAATGAAGCACCCAAGGTAAAAAGAGAGCATGGGTTCTCCTATATATGTATGCCACACACTACTGTGGTTTTGCAAGGGTTGAATCCAATAGTAGTGTAGGATCATGATATTTTCCTTCATAACCACCAATTTTATCACTTCAGAGTGTTGCAGCCGAAATGTCTAGCCGGGATGCTGATCTATGTGCCAACCATTTGAGGAATGCACGGCGGAGGACCCATAACTGAGCTTCTGCTTGGCCTGAAGCCGAGTCCGGATCTGTTCCTCAGTGGCAAGAGCTTCCTGGATGCTTTCACATGCCAACTTGCATAGTTCGTCAAGGGGAAGCACCGGAAATGGCTCCTCAATAAGTACACCAACCTGCACCGGAGAACACATTAATTTCCAAATGAAGAATCACCTAGCAGATACAGAACAAAATGCTTGTATTACAAACCGATAGATGACTACCAAAACTGCTCTTAAGAGATGCATGCTAAATTTGCTCAGAAAGTAACGTGTATGATGTAGTTGATAGTGTGAGTTCTAGTGCAAAGTAACCATTGGCATCTCCAAATTAACTTTTGAACAGGTAGCCGCATTAAAACTAGGTGCTACTGCTAAGCTCTGTCTGTGTGCTTCCATGTGTGTGTGTGTGTGTGTGTGAGAGAGAGAGAGAGAGAGAGAGAGTTTTGCCTTAGCTCCAAGAACAGAGTTCATCTCAAATGTACCTGATAGTGCCAACATGCAAGTTATCCAGGCAAGATGATGACTTAGCACCTCCACTAGTAAGGCATCGTTAACTGCAACCCAGTTGTTCCTAGTTGGCAGCTATCTTGATTGCTGCTGACCACCATGAATTATATTTCAGTATCACGGAACACTTGCTTCTTACATTCCATTGGGTTCTAACCAAGTCTTATGTTCACTAACGGTTAATCTAGGCTTCGATGGCTTTAGATCATAGACGTCACAAAGCTAACAGAAACTAAGGGTCCTGGCCACCTATCATCCACGGTAACAAGTTAACATCATTAAAGCAACGAGAAGACCACAGAAGAATGGCAGCTAATACATTTCCATCTTCGGCCTCAAATATCAGTGACTAACAAACAAGTAGCTTACTGCTGTTTAATGCAAACAATTAGGAACAGACAAGACTAACACAAATACGAAGGACAATAAATAATGTAAGACTCAATGGCTTAAGGAATAGATCCTGGTAATAACTGGATGACTTCCAAAATCAACTCATATAGCTTGTGATGCCTCAAGAAACAACGTCATTCTTGGTCATAAATAGGTTTTCTCATTTCTGGAATCCAAAAGTCGGTGCCTCTCTTTTCAGTGGGAGAAAATCCCTAAATTACTGAACTGAGAGATGTAAAGATAAAACAAAAGAACATTGCCTTAGATCCTTACTTCTTCAATGCAATAAAGGGAGGCAGCACTGATAAAAGTTGCAGGAATCACAATCCAGTTGCAGTCATCCCAAAGTATTATTGGAAGAGTGAGATGCCAAAGCACAAGAAATCTTGATGTCAGCCGTGTATATGAAAGAGGGATGGGGATACCCATCAGTTGTTCACAGACACCAATAACTTCTTCAAAATAAGATATTTTTGATTCCTGTGTTTCCAGAACGATGGATCTCAGTTAAGCTTGAGATATACATCAGTCACCAAAAGTTAAACTAAAACGCATAGAGCGGATGACCTCCAAAGGAAGAAAATGTAAATCAAACCCAGCAAAAGTAATCAAGTCAAACTCATGCTTAATGGCTCACTTCTGAAGCGTGACAGATCCAGATCTAACCATGCATAACAAGAAGAGATAGAATGGACAACGTGGAACTGGTAATGAGTATACTACTAGGTAAAAGGTTTAGTAACAACACAATTACAAGTTTCTGAGACAATTGTTATCCAAAGCCGCAAGTCACTTTAAGACTTTGTGAACGCTTTTTCACAATTGAAGCAAGTTTTGCTGATACACCTCAGAGAAACATGTTGTACAATGAGCTAAACGGACAGGAGATTAAAAACAACAGAATGGTGTCATAACAATATGCCTCATAAGCCAGCATTTTGGTAAATTCTCAAAACTCGGTTTTTTACTATCCTCAAAACAGGGGTCTTGAAATGTCAATCTAAATAAGAAAATTACCAGGATATTTCTTTTGGAATCGTCCAACTGAACCAATTGAAGGGACTGAGATATAAACCCAATGATGCAACGGGGCCGATGCTTGGATCTCATAACCACAGATAGATCTCCTTCGTCCAGCAAATTACCAAGATCTTGTTCAAAACTTGATCCATGGATGACATGACACTGCAACAGGAAGAGAATAATAACTTTTTATTGAAACTGCATCGTCTAGATCAGGATAGGGGCTAGTAAGAAATACAAATCACACAATACTGGGACGTATAATAGCATCACAAGAAAAGAAAAGCTCCGGCACCTAAGGGTCATTGCATGGGAAGCAGGTCATTCATCTTACCGGGAACATGTCAATCTTCTTATGGCTAAAACGACAAGGTAAGAAAACGAAGAGTTTTCAGCATCAGTCAAACATTTATTAACTTGAAAGAGATGGCCACTTGTTCTAGTGTAAAGCTAGAACTACAATAACGAGAAGGCCGTAAAGTACATACACCTCAGAAAGGAGCTTCGTGCAGAATTGTCTAATTTAAGCACAAAATAGGACACGCTAATCAATCGCGAGGAGAAAAGGTAAATCAATTATTCAATTTGATCCATTTCCACTACCAGTTAGTTAATCTGAAACTAATCCCCAAAGCATCCAAAATGCAAATTTTAACAAGATGACCAACAAATTCATGAAGAACTGAACCAATGAAGTCGTGGACTTTATAAAAACCCGGTGTCCCTTGGATATAAATCGTTTTTCTTTTTCCACAATAATCCACGACAGTTAAACTGAAGCTGCAATTACCTGCATTCTTAGATTCATTTCCACAACCAATTCGTACCAACTTAAGTCATTATGCCAACCAAAACCAATGACATTCCAGGGGGAACAAATGACTCAGCAAAGAAAGGTCGGCTGAATCCATGAAAGATCCAAAGAAGAACGAACGAGAAAAACAGAACTGCATTAAATATCTATTTCTTTTTGTTGGGGCACAGAAGCATTGAAAGATCATAATCGTGGTTGGTGTCTACACGATAAGAATGGGTTCTCAAGAATTATTAGCATGAACCAAAAATTTCTCGTTCTCAAGTGAATTCTTATCCAAGAAAAATTGGAGATCAGGAAAGTCTGATTGCACGAACCTTGAGGGCCAGAGGGAAGGCCATGACGTATCTGAGGACGGCGTCCCGGTCGCCCGGAGTTCTGACGGAGGAGGTCAAAGCACGAGCGACGTCGCGAGCGCCGGCGATGACTTTTGCCCAGGTCCGGCGGGCTTCCTCGAACCTGGAGTAAGAAGCCTCGGTGCGGAAGACGAGGAGGAGGGCGAGGGCAGGGGCGGTGAGCTGGTAGGGTAAGGCGGGGGCGTGAAGGAGAGGGAAGAAATGGGGGAGGAGGCCGTGGAGCAGGGCGGAGTTGTAGGCGGCGATGAGAGCGGCGACGGAGGTGAAGACCAGGACGGGGGGGATGAGGGAGAGGATGACGCGGGAGGAGAGGGAGGAGGCGACGTGGCGGACATGGCGGCGGGAGGACCGATGCTCCACCCACTTCTCGTGGGTGTAGAGGTACCGGCGCTGCCGCATGCCCCGCTCCTTGATGGCATCGGCCCAGTCGGAGATCGACTCCAGGCTCAGCCGCGGGGGCGGTGGTTGTGTCTGCGGGAGTTGTTGTTTGGGGTGGGAATTGGAGGCGGAGGACGAGGAGCATAGGATCCTGAAGTTGGGCACGAGGAGCTGTGGGTGGTGGTGTAGTGGTAGCTTTTTGAACGAGAGAGAGTAGGGGAGCTTGGGAAGGCAAAGGGAAAGGGCGGGGGGGTCCATGTATGTGTGTGTGTGTGTGTGTGTGTGTGTGAGAGAGAGAGAGAGCAATGATGGTTGGTTTCCAGAAAAAGAGGGTAGGTAGGCCGTGAAGAAGGGAAGGTGGGGAAGAAGTTGGGAGTTTGTGTATCGATGAGTAAGCGTGTCTGTGTGTGCGAATATGAGCGGTGTGCAAGCGTGAGTGTGTGTTTGAGAGGTGGAGAGAGAGTTGCAGAGCAGAGTGGGAAGAGGAAGGAAGGGTGTGTGGATAGTCTGTGAAGGGGACCAATCAAGTGCACACATTCTGTATGTAGTTCCGAGCTTGAGACAATAAACGATGGTGATGAATCGTTAGAGATCCGAGAGAGTCTATATCTTTGCTTTTACATACACCCTTCGCTTAAACAGCCAACCACCAATAGCCATGTTTGCGTCTACCCCCTCGCATCCAACACTATTCTGCAATCTCTCTCTCTCTCCACAATTGCTTCTGTCTAAACAATATTTAGAACAATGCTTGTAGTTTCTACCAATATCGGTTGTTGCCTAAACCGAATTCGCTTCCCAATAAAGAATCAGACTAATTGAATCCAATTAGCAAAATTCTTTGTTATATTATGGAACGATCTTGAAATGTTTTTTTAGAAGAGGAGGTCGAAGCCTAACGCACACACATGCATGCACCTCCTGGGAGTCGAACTCCCCACGAGCAGCGTCAGCACCAAGGCACGCTGCTGTTGCGCTAACTCTCGAAAACCATGCTTTATCCCATATTAAGTAGGGTCTGATACGTGGATTCTAATCTTCCTTGTGATCTGTCTTGTTTCTTATAAGAGATTAACTAAGAAGGCGCATGGTTTATCATAGTCGTAGTCCTCAGTAATACAGCGGAATAGAAGAAGGGCGAAAGCATACTAGAATAGCAGAGAACATAAGAGGAGGAGGAGTGAGTTACCCTCATATGGATTACGAGGGAAGATGTATTTTTTGCTTTCTTTCTCTTAGTCATTTCTTGTGTATTTGCTAGTATTTATAGTAAAAACCTTGTGTAATTTTTTGGCTTCGTCTTCTCTGTCTTTCTTGTTTGGGCTTTCCATTACAAGTTGTTATGCTTATCTTTAACATATTTAACATAATCCATGAAAATGGGGAGATGGCCTGTCTTCTCGTTTTCTATGGATTTATTGCCGAGAATGGTTAGATCCGGCGTTACATCTCTCACTTGGCCATTTGAGTTAAGGTTTATGACACATTTGTTTTACCTCCCACTTTTTGTAGGTTTTCTCAAGTCATGTTAGCTACGATTGCAAATGTAATCGCAATCGATAAACATTGTGTGTTTTTTGTATACAATATGTTCTTACCTACACAACAATCGTCATCATGTAAATTAATACACTTTAAACAAATCTCAAACCCATGTTTGTAACATCCTTTGAGAAAAGACTCTTTTTTATGCCTTTTTGTTAAGGGGTCTGCCAACATATTATTAGTTAGCATATATGACATGAATATTTCATTTCTCTTAGTCATATCATGAATATAGTAGTATTTAATCATTACATGCTTGCTTTTAGAGTTATCAGCTCTACTCTTAATCAGAGTAATTGTTGCATTGTTGTCACAATAAATGATAACTGACTCATTGGCTATATCCAACTTCAAATAACGTATGAAGTGACTTATCTAAATGACACTAGTTGCAGCCATATAACAAGTACCTACACAACTATGTTTCTTATAAGCCCAATAAACAACTCTACCTCCAAATAAGAATATTTGTCTCGAAGTTGATTTACTGTTATTTTTTTTTTCAACTCCGCTACACAAATCTTAGAGTTCATTTTAGTTTGGTCGGTAAAAAATAACAATAGGACGGTCTAGAAAAAGAGGAAACAAACAACTATGTATGTTAGATGATAAATAACATACTGTTGAAAATACAATTTGCAGAAAATATCTAGGTGCTAATTTGAAAATTTCTCTAAGTACCTAACAGTAATTTCAATTGATACTTTGGTATCATTTTTTTTTTGAAAAACTCTTTACTTGGTTTTGCTATTTCAGAATCACTTAGGGATGAAACAATAATTTTTTTCTTTATTTCGTAACACTATAATTTTCCATAAACTTTAGGGGCAAACTAAGAAATTTACCATTATATTCGGTTTTGAAATATTTTAAAAAGACCCGAGATATGATAGTAAGATGATACCTGGTTTTTTTATAAATTTTGTGATTGATCGAGGGTAAAATCATAATTGTACCCTCAACATGTATTTATAATTTTTCTAAAAGATAGGAGTAATATTGTCTTTGCATACAATGGCAAACTATGAAATTTTGACTATCTAGGGGGCAACCTTATAATTTCATTAGTCGATATTTCATAATTTTCAAAAACTGCCAAAAGACAAATTTGTTTTTTCGTCCATTAAGGGCAAAACTATCTTTTTACTTAAAAATATCTTGGCATTTTCATAATTTTGCCTAGTGACAGTTTTGTAAAATAAAAAACTATCGATAGTTTTCCAAAAACCGTCGACGGTTTTCGACGTCAGAGAGGGAAAGAAAGAGAGGAAAAGGGCGATGGGAGAGAGAGGGGGAGTGAGAGATATAGTGGGGGGAGAGAGTGAGAGATAGAGTGAGGGGAGAGGGAGAAGAATAGGAAGTTCTAGGACAGCAAGGCTCACCTCTTCCGCCGCTTTGCTTGAGCCTCGCCGCTCTACCTTATGGTTGAGCCTTGCTGCTCTATCTCGTTGTTATGCCTCTTAGATGAGCCTCGCTGCTGTGCTTCTTTGTGCACTGGGCCTCTCTATTCTTATACCGGCCTCTCTTTCCTTTTTTTGCTAGAAAAAATGTCCGTCAACTTCTCCTTTTTTTCTTTTTCCTTTTTTAAATTGTTTTACCTATTTGTGTAGGTTCTCAACAAACCTAACTCTTATACCAATGTCGGAGTATAGATGTGTACTCCGGTTTGTCACCAGAGTTCACTTGAGTTGCAGCGAAATGTGGGTTGGGCTAAGAAACACCTTAGTTAGAATTTCAATCTGAATCTCTTTTCTTTTTTGTATTTCATGTACAATATTTATAGACAGCTTCATCTTCCTAGTTTTCATATCTGAGTTTTTCGTTACAAGCCATTTCTCTTATTTTAATTTCTATAATGTTATACATTTATTCATATATATGTTTTTCTTTTGTGTAACGTTTTACTGCCTGAGAATGACCATTCTAAATTACAGTGCTTATGTAAAGCAAAATCTTTGCTAAGATAGATTTAGATTGACAAATCCCAGCTTATCTAGAGGCGAAGCATGATGCTAGTTAGTGGAATTCCTCATCAAACTTTGTAGTATCTTTTAAAATACTAATGCATCAATCTTCTTACTACTCCAAAGTTAACCATGCATTTAATAATGATGGGTTCCTCAATGTCCTCGTTTTGCATAGTCTAGCGAAACCCACCCAGGACAGGCAAAGCCTTAGATATGAAGTGATCTGTTTATGATAGATATGTAAAGGCCTTTTGCTGCACTTTGACAGGCAAAGCCTTAGATATGAAGTGATCTGTTTATGGTAGATATGTAAAAGCCTTTTGCTTGCACTTTGGATGTGTGTTATCTCTCTGGCCATCTAGTGAACAACACTCCTTTGCTTCTCCCAGCACCACCATGCTTGTATTGCTCTTTCACCATACCGTTTTCATGGTTTATGTTGCTCTCATTCAGTGATAGAACTAGAATTTTTTTGGGGGTGAGACATATTTGTATTTTACGTTCATAAAGTACTTATATTTTTTTATAAACAATAACATATTCAAGAATTTTTTAGATATCGGATAAGGCGTATTCCTTACCTCACCCTAAAGTGGGTCTGTCTCTGCTCCAATTTTACTAGAACCTTAAAATGTACCTCCACCAAAGTGGCAATAAGAGTAAAATTACAATTTCCTTTTCCAATAAGCATCTTTTGTTTTTTGATTGACTTTTTATATCAGATTTACAAGAATACTTTTCTTTCAACAAGTAGATTTATTTTTCTTTAAGAATTCAGCAAATATTTAGTATGCATTCGTAGAGCTACTCTGTAATTTCTTTTCTTCGAAGTGGCATCTGTGTCATTGGAACAAAAATCTTCGACGGCCACGCGTCCATAAATGACTGTTACTTCGTTTCCACCTTACCTGCTACAGCCAGTCGAAGGTAAACGTGTGTATTAAGTTTATAAACCACACAAAACAAGGAGAAGGCTGTGGTAGAGTTGTGTGTGTGTGTGTGTGTGTGTGAGAGAGAGAGAGAGAGAGAGAGAGAGAGAGAGAGAAACGGAGACACGTCTAGATTCTCCGGTTTGTTATCTCTGAGGTCTCTCTTAATCGTCCGATTCTCCGAACCGGGTCATTCTCTCACCATTGCATCTGCCCCAGGTTCTTTATGCGTCTCCCTGTATGTGATCGCGTTTGGTTGGTGTTCGTAAATCTGTTCTGTTCTTTTTTCTTATAGGTTTTTGTCGGTTTTCTTCTATACTCAGAAGCATGAGATATCTGAGTTTCACATTTTCGATTTTATTTAGTGTTTTTTTGTCTAAATTTGACGAATTGGGTTATCGCATCTTTGGGTTGTCAAAAGAGGTCTCCGTTGAGTTTATTCGTTTCTTTTCATCGTTTGAGTTGGTTTATGACAATTCCGTGGCACAGAAGTCTTTTGTGGATTGCTTCATTTTCTCAGGAATCTGAGAGTATGACTGGAAGTGGAGAAAACGGTATTCTTCCTCCTCCAATGTATATTTTCCCAAATTTCTGGGAGGCCTTTGATTTTGGCTGAAAAGAGTGCCTTTCATCTAATTTGATTTCATTCATCTGTGATACTCTTTCCTTGATATTACAACAATTCTGGAAATTTTCTTTAAGATATGAGGAATTCATCCCCCCAAAGAGGAGAAAAGGTTATTTTTATTTCCATCGTCGTGCTTTCTGGGGAGTTTGACTTTGATATTTAATGGTTATTTTAAATGCCTATTTAATGAATCTGATATGAGAGATATATGTCATCATTTTTTGTCTCTGCTTTTTGCACTAATCTCATACTATGTTTAGCTTGGGAAATTACTGAATTCCTGCTTTTCGTGTATGGAAACAGTGAAAGTCTGAAGTTCGTTACAAGAGGTTACATAAGAAAGAAGTCTCATTGAAAGAAAACCTTCTTGTTTGAGAAACTGGTGAAATTCAGAAATGGCCCTCTGAAATTGTTGAAAGGATATTAAAGATTACATCAAGGGTACAACGCTTCTGTTATTTCCTTGGATTATTGATTCTAGTGCATCTGGGTGGTGCTCCAATTGGTTAGGAATGATGGATTCGATTGCTGCTGCACCTTTAGTTGGTCACAGGCCGACGTATAAAGTATCCCATGATAACCGCGTTTGCTATAAGGATAAAGTTCGATCAGGTTTTTCTCGCGTCTCCACCTCTGGTTTTACTGGCCGTCCTCTCATTTATAAACCATTTAAGAGAAATCTAAAGGTCAGGGCGAGAACCCATCACAGTGAAAAACCTGAAATCAGGGCACTTGCAATGGAGTTAACTAAAGAAGCTCAATCACCTAGAGAAGAAAGATATCCTAGGACGTTCAGTTATGCTACAGAAGTAGGCGTAAGTCCAAGACTGTGGCCACCACGAAACAAAGCAGATAACCCTTCATTGGCCAATCCATTACTTCGTCAAGAACGCATGGGTTGTGGTTGGCTGGGAGTTATATTTGAACTGGAAGGAGTCGTGATTGAAGAAGCTTCAGATTTGGAGAATAGGTCTTGGCTAATTTTAGCTGAAGAGGAAGGAAAACAGCCACCTCCTGGTTTTATTTTGAGAAGGATAGAGGGGATGAAGAATGAGCAAGCAATCTCTGAGGTTCTGTGCTGGTCAAGAGAACCTGCCGAGTTGAGAAGAATGGGGTCAAGGAAGGAAGAGATCTATCAGAGTTTGCACGGTGGTTTTTACAGAGCTCCATCTGGCTCCAGGGAATTTGCATTGAATTTAATGAAATATAAGATACCCATGGCTCTAGTATCTACTAGGCCAAGGAACTATATAGAAAAGGCGCTGGGAGTTGTCAACATCACGAGCTTTTTTACTGTTGTTGTTGCCGCAGATGATGTGCATAGAGGCAAACCCGATCCAGAGATGTTCATTTATGCATCACAATTACTTAATTTGATACCCGAGAGATGTATTGTGTTTGGAAACTCAAACTCAACTGTTGAAGCCACCCATGATGCTAAGATGAAATGTATAGCTGTTGCTGGTAAGCATCCAATGTATGAATTAGGTGCTGCAGATTTGGTAGTCAGGAGATTGGATGAGCTCTCCATAGTGGATTTGAAGAATCTTGCTGATATAGAAACAGAATTTGAAACCCCAGAACCAGATATGGAGTTGGAAGAGGATCTACTGCCATCTTCTTCTGCTGCAGTTGATGATCTGTGGTAACCATTGTGTACAAAGTCTCCAAGCAGTCCGATGTTATTCTTGGGGGAACGCTGTTACACTGTAATGCACTAGATTTTAGTGGTGCAACCTGGTTGCCTCTTTGTATATAATTGGTGTGGTTGTCAGATTAGTCAGCCTTCCTGTTATGACATGTATTATACACATTCGGATACTAATTGCATGTTGTATGATATGTCTAGTATTCAACATGAAAAGTTTCACTTCTACAATACCAATTTAGGTCCATCCTTTCGTCCTCCAGCTTTCTTTAGCCTTATGCACATTTGTAATGGTATTGCTGAGCAGTAAAACAAACAATGTGGTGCGCAACTATGGGAATGCATGATAACTTTCGAGAGCATGCGGTCGTGCATCTTGATGATCTTCCTAGGAATCATATGGGTAGTAGGTAATACGTGGATGCATGTTCAGTGGTTTGCTCTATTCAGATATCGCTACTAGAATGCCTAACTGTTTCGATATCAATTCAATGGTAAAGTTGGTTTCTAATATCGTGCAATATAGATTTTGGTTAATATTTGGTCTTAGCCTCCAAACTACCTGTACTTGTGGCTGATAGCATCTTCTTGTATCATACAACTAATATCATCAAATCAAAGGAAACTCATTTTCTTATAAGTATTGTTGATTTACAAAGAAATACTTCTTCAAAATCTTTAGTATAGTTTTAGAAAGAACTCAAAAAAGTAATGGCTTTTCCTCTCTGCGATCATGCCGGGGTTGCATCTGTATCCAACATGAAACTTTGAGCTAAAAGTCTGCATTAATTTACAGAGGCCTGATATAGCTTGCAAGGATAAAGGGCTCCTGCTGTCAAGTCTCTGTTAAGATAGCTGGTCGAGCAAAACTAGAAGCTTTCAATAAGTCGCTTTTGCATCTTTGTCATTAGATTCCTATCTAAGTCAGTTGAGCTTCGGTCACTTGGATGAATAGAAAACTGGGTGGACCTTCACCAGAGAGTTCCTTGACCCCTTCTAGTCAAGTTGATCTGATGTTGCTTTCTAATGATATCCACTTGGTTTACTCTCTCTCCCCGTGATTTAAGAGTTTATGCGCATGTGCACCTGTTTTGGGATCTTTTTTGTGCGTAATTATCCCCAGACTGCAGCTCAAGCAAGATGGCATGATTCTTCTCCACTTGCATGTTAATCTCTACACTTTTCCCGACACGTATCTTCGCATGGTTCATGCATTCTTATCGGTTTTGCTTGAAGATTTTGACAAGTATTCGGGTAACCGACCTTGAATTGAGCTTCTTTTGCCCTCCCTCATTTTTTAAGCGTGGGATAACGTTGCAACACTTCATTTGGAGCCCACTTTTCTGGCCTAAGCAAGTTGTATCATCGAGTGTTATTCATATAACACCGTATCATACGTATCATGGGAAGTGAAGAGAGGGAAACAGAGGCCAGAAGATAAAGGTTATCATACCGTATCATTCGATACGGGTGATACAACCAAATTTTTTTTTCATACAATTTTTGTGACCTCTATTCACCTCTCTTTACTTCTCCCCAAGGCATCCTCTGGTATGCTTGTTTGGGATTGCAAGCTGCATGCGTGTAATATATAAATTTAGGTTAATTAGTTTATAAGAATTTTATTGAATAAGAATAATTTATAAACAAATAATAATTAAGATAAAATCATTTTCCTTTCTGTTGCTAACTTTTAAGTATATTTTTGCTACCAGTTTCTAATTTCGTGAAATCGTAAACAATGAAGAACAATTTGGTTGCCTTAGTTTTGAGTGGGCATTTCACAACTTCACTATTTTAGGGTTCACCTTACACGACTTCCATTGAATTGAGCGTCTGTGAGGCTTAGCTTAGCATGTAAAGTGAGATCAAAAGTAATCAGATAACCTGATTTTGACCCACAACATCCATCCATCCATCATCCTTATGTTTCAAACCACTTCAACCATTAGTTAAAAAACTAGTCTCTAGTAAGAGAAAAAGAAGATATCATCAAGTAACAATATCATATCACTAGGGTGTCATAGACTCAATAATGAAATAAATGGAGCTCATCGTTTTGCTCACATATAAAAATGAGCAAATGTGCCAATTACATGTACAAAGATAGCAATTTGTTAATTTTGATATATTAGATGAGTGGATTATAGAAGATAATGAAGAAAATGCACTCCTAACTAAAGAAGACATTGCATAGAAGGTGGTGAGAATCTTGAAGAAGGAGAAGATAAAAATTATTTAGTTGATGATCCTCATTACAATATGTAAATATAAAAGTATTATATTTTTTGCTTCAAAATATGTAATTTTTTTTTTAATTATTCAATGGTGAAAGATCAATATGTACTAAACTTTGCATTATATGAATTCTTTGCAATTATCAGTTTTTTTTTTTAATTCTGGTTTTTTTCTATTTTTTTTAAAATTTTACTACTATTTTAATATTAAAGTATGATACGATACGATACACTTATATCATAGAGTAAAATGATACACGATACAATATGCATCGAACAACTTGGTATCATCAATCTTTCTCTAGCACCCCTTCCCCTCGTTTTGACAATGAAACATGCAAGCAACTTGCCAAAGGAGAAAAAGATGATGTAGACAATCATTTCCTCACCACATGCTTCTCTTGCGGCTATGCAACTGTTTGCTTCTTCACATGATCCTCCTTAGCTATGATACTTGATACTGCAATTTATCAATACCAATTAAAAAATTGTGCTTTGTCCAAGTCAAGTCCAACTTAAGAAGACCATCTCCCTTGTTGATCAGGAAACCCTGGTTCCCATTGCCTTTATACATTAGAAGCAGTCATCTTACGAGAAGTTTCTATCCTATCAATCTATGGCTGTGAGACTCTTCTAAACATAAGCTCGAGAGAGTAGCAGACGGTAAACGATTTGAACAGGGGCTCCTTTATAGATAGAACTTTCACCAAGATTTCGTCATTCTCTGCAAACACTCGACCTATTTCAACAGCTCTGACTAGGATCATGAGGTAAACTGGATTACATTTTCAAGGAAGTTGACAGCATCATTGGCAACAAGTATGAGAAGCCAGTGGCCGATCTGCATTGAACAGAGACCAAATTTTCGAAAATCAACTTAAAGTCTATAGAATATGATGGAATTCATGGGCTATATACATAGTTCAGCCAACCCGAAGCCATTCAAGGAGATATTCGCCCCACCCCAAAAGAGTTTCTAGATCTGCCACTGAGAGAAGCTATAGGTGGCATCTAAAAGTGTTACAAATGAAAGGTACATATTCTCTCCACTCTTGCGTACCAGATTATCTAGTTCTTCTCAAATTTTCTTCGTTGCCATCTTATAGATATGATTCGGTCAGTTGAAAACATTCTTAGATCACTTGATCTCAAAAACATGAACTGTTTTATATGGGACACATGGAAATTCAACTATTCACGATGCATTATCATTTGATGGTCGTTTTTTTAGTAGTCAAAATGTTTCTACTAAAATCATCATTTAAAATACACAGGCAGGTCAGTTTAATAAAACATATCCTTTAAGTTTTTGATAGTATGTAGTCAATACGTTTTCCAGAAATAGCAAGAAGCCAAGAATAGGAAGGTCCCAATATACAGTGGCGGATATAGAAACTCTTTTGGGGTGGGGCAAATAGCCTCTTGAATGATTTCGGGTGTGGTGACCATCGCTATAAACTGAAAGTTAATTTTCGAAATTTCGGGAGGAGCGGACACTCCACCTCTGCTCAATTTAGATCCGCAACTGCGAATAGAAGTAGACTATGCTTCCTAACTTTGCATAAATCAAGCGTTTGAACAGCCTTTTGCTGTTCAAAACATGAAAATAATAAGATTTGAACGAGCCAGTGGGAGCATGTGCGTGTGGATTCAGGCTCATATTGTACAGACTATGCTTCCTATCTCAATTACCTGATGATCAATTCCGTGGTTGGGGAAGCAAGGAAGCACATTGGGAGAATCTATTATGAGAGATACTAAAATTAAGAGGATGCATGCAACTGCAGAACGAGCCAGTGGGGAACTCATAAGTTGAAGGTCATGAAGATTTGAGTTCCATGCCATGCATCTGGATTCAGGCTTCCATTGTATAGACGAAAAAACATATATATGCAGCATGAGAGTGTTAGTTCAACTGGCAGGGCTGTCTGATGCCCTTGCTGTAGGTGGGGAGTACGATTCCCAATGGGGAGCATGTGCGCGTCGTGTTAGGCTTTTTGGCCTCCCTTTCAAAAGAGAGGGAAAATGCAACTTTGGCGCATGTAACAAACTCTAGATTTAATTTGAGAAGAAAACGAATACGTGGGGATGTGATCGACGGGTTAATGGTCTTTTTTGTTAAAAAATAGCGGGTGTTTGATTATATATATGTAAGTATATGTGTGTATAAAGATACACACAAGAAATGATGTTTTTTAACGCAACCTATCCATGCATTTATGTGTGTTTATACATACCTGAACGTGACCAGTTTCGGGTAAACTAGGATTTGGAATAGTAACCGAATTGATTCGGAGCTGCTTTTGAAATGATTCTAGTTTAAATTTTAAACCACTCAGACTGGACAAGGCTTTGGTTTCGTGTCAGTTCTGATTTTTAAGTGAGGCTGAAATCAAACTGGATGGTCTTTGGTTTCAGATTCGATTTCACCGGTTCTGTGCTGATTTTAATAAATTCGGAATCAGTTCTTAGCCCGAACCAGTGAGTGGAAACAAAATAGTCAAAGGGTAGATTTCTACAATTTCTTCTTTTTTGTTACACTAAGGACCGTGACGCACGCATCCTCCGGAATCGAACTCCGCACCTGCAGCGGAGGCTGGCAGTTGAGATAACGCTCTGGGTACGTTTCGATAAATACTAACAGAACAAAAGTAGTCAGATTTAGTTTCATCCCTCGGTCTTCCTTCTTTTTACCCTTCTCCTCTATTCTTTCCCCCCGCCACGTGCCCTTTTCCATACCCGCCACCGCCCCCTTCTCTCTGTAGGTCGTGCGACAAGACTGTAAAGCCGCTAGCTACCTCCCCACATCGAGCAGCGGCGTTCTCGGGCAGACAAAGGTAATTTGTTTCTTTTCACTTTTTTCTGTTATTCATCGTTTTAGTTTCTTGTTCTGTTTACTGCTTCATTTTCTTCTAATTTCTTTTGAAAGGAGCATCTCTATTGTTGTTAAAAGTTTTGGATGAAATTGGTTTCCTATCCAAAATAGACCTGAGCACTCGTACCGAACACTTGGTGAAGTGTGTGACACGGTTGCGTTCCATATTTTTGGTGCACTGTTCCCTGTATTCTCTATGTTGTTTCAAGTGTTTCGTATGAAAGTTCATATCACAGATTGGTTCTTTTCATTTTTATTTAGATAGAATAGCTTCCATGTGATTATAGAGCTTCATGGCATTGATAGCTTGGTTAAATAAATGCAACCAGTATCTCAAGTTGAGTTTGTGAAATATTCATACATACCAATGAACACTTCTTTGATCTTCTGTATCTTGTTTTTGCCTAACCAGGTATTTTCTGTATACGCGTTGCAATTCATGGTTTCCTTCTTCGTCTTCCGTTCTATTTTTTGAAACTTCACATATTCCATTGTCCAAATGATATATAGGTTGGTTTGTGGTCTTCATTTGCATGTCTAGTAGTAGCTCAGAGGAGACGTCATACGACTGAAGCAATTGGTTATATGCCTAATCACCTGTCATAGCCTGACATAATCACATTGCTTCCGAATGAGGCAAGGTTTATGTCCTTACTTTTCCTGGTTTCGTTGTAATGATATGTGAGGAAGGAGGTAAAATGTAGCCTATATAGTTTTTCTGTCATTGTTGGACGATAATATGAAAATCTTCTATCGGATAGTTGCTATCCAGCATCAAATGGGATTCGCAAGTTCATTGTTCCACTTTCTTCTTGAAGAAGATCGCACTGGCTGAAAAGAATGACCATATGAAAGAGATAGAAAGGGTAACTTAGATGCTACCTCCCTACGAAAGCAAAAGTGCTCCTGCTGACGTAAACAGGCTTTCAAAAGGTGTGCTCATGTGGGATCCTTCCCCCTGCTCCAGAGATCCGGTTTTCTCTGCTATTGGAGTGAATGTGGTCGTCTCTTTTGTCCACTGCTCTCTTTCGAAGTGTTTAGTGACAGTGTCTTTAAGAATGCTTATCATCTTTCTCTTTTTTAATTAAGAACAGATATCATCTTGGGGATGAGAGAAGTGCTTAAATATAGTATCTTAAAGATTACATATCACATGTGTTATGGTGGGGGTTGCTCCATGATGCTGCATCCACTGTTGATTAATGTTGTTTCCCTTAATGATCAATGATTCTGTTGTAGTATATTCGCTTAGCAAGCATTGGAAATTCGACAATGGGCCCCTCTTACAACTGTGATGATCTGCTGCTTCTTAAAGTTTGCAACTGTTTTTCTGTGGTTTGTAGAGAATATGCGTTGATTGATGATCCGTGTAGTTTAGCAGATAATCTATGTTGAATAATGTAGACCCTCTGTGGCGGCCACAAGGCTGTCTCTCATTCTTACAAATTTTGACATGCATAAATTGCTATGACCAATTGATCCAACGCATCCTTGTGTATGGAATTTTCACTCGGTATTTAGCAAGATTCTCCAAGAACAAGTTGCTTTGGTGTCACATTAAGCATCGGCTGAGTTGAGTCCCTGTGAGGCTGTGACCTTACGCAAGTGAGTTCCCGTGTAAAAGTTCCCAGCTTCTAAATACAGTACTTGGTCCAACTTTTGATGCGCACCACTTAAAGTGTTCACAATGATTAGTTTAGTGTACAGCGATCGTTAGAGGAGCTTTGTCTCTGCGGGGCTTTAGTCCATAGTTCCTAAGATGGGAAGTGGATGAGAATTCTAAAATGCTGTAGGCAATATAACAGTTACCGACATATGAAATGGATGCAAGAAGCGGCATATTATGTGGAAAAGGGGGAAATGAACTTTAGAGAGGAAGTAAGCCCCAAGACCCTGATCTGGCTATAGAGTGAGGTCATTATTTTAAGTTTGCAAACGTCCTGATTGTTGCTTCAAACTTTTGGCTATCCATTTTTGTTCTGTGGAATCTGTTTTAGATTTCTAATTAGATGTTTACTGATAAAGTTAGTTGTCACTTAAAAAACTCTATTTCCTAAAAGATCTTTCTTTTAGTACAAAGATTTGATTATTTAATCACATTGCTGCTGTAGAGATATGGGCCAAAAAGCTAACATGGAAACGAAGAAGTTGTCTCCATGCGATGTTGCGGCTCTAAGAAAATGTTTAGAGGAAAACAAAGGAGACCATACGAAATGCCAGTCGCTTGTTGAAGATTTCAGGAGTGTATGTTCTGTGAAAAACCAACCTTCCTCTGCTCGAGCCCCTTCAGAGTCATCTTAGTGTGTAAGGGCGTGCTACGACTACACACACATCTATACCTGCACCCTTTGAGAGTCGAACTCTCCAGCAACAGCACCACTACAGCGCCTTGCCGTTGAGCTATTGCTTTCAGTACATAAATAAATAAATAATATCTTGTTTAAAAGGCTTTATGAATCTGTGGAGTGCATGTGACAATCAAACTCAGCTGAGCACACAAGATGAATGATGTTTTCAGAGTGCTAATACAGCCTAAAGGATTGCTTTCTGAAGCTAAGCATTATTTATATCTCTTCTATTTATGGCTTGAATCTTCACTCATGCAAAACTATGCTCATGTAAGATATAGTCGGTTCCAAGCTCGGATAAATAAAAAAAGTTGTGTTAGGCTTCCGACAGCCGGCGTGTAGCTGACCTCATTTAGCATGGAAAAAAGCTTAGTTGTATTTATGGCTTGAATCTCTTAGACGGATTGTGAATGTTTTCAAACAAGAAGAGTATATTCAAGCCAGCCGGTCATGGTTCGGGCAGGTCGAGCAAATTCTTCCAAGGAGATCCTAGAGAAAGACAGTTCTATATTTGGGATCACATCTTCACGTCATATTCTTGTTCTAGACACAGATCGATCCAAGTACGATTCAACTTTTCTTTGTATTGATTTGGTTGACAAGAATACAAACTTTTTGGGTTGTATTTGAGTTTTGTGTCTACTATATATAGTCAGTAGTTTTGTGGATTGGATCATGTCCGAGTCGTATCACTTTATTTATGTAAAAAATAAGTCAACTCAAGAACGATCGTCTTTTTTTGTGTTATTTCGGGTGGAAGCGGACGCTTTCAATCGTGTCTGTTTTCGGGTCGTGTCTTATATTGCCAGCACCAATCAGGGTGGGCTAGGAAGGCCGTACTGTAGCGTAAGTGACTCGCACGATCTTCTTCATTTCATGCAACGTCTGGGAGGGTCCATCCTCTGGCGTAGGATGATATTAACATAAATGAATTATAGCCGCCCAATCGAACGTAGCTGGACGGTTACAGATTCTTACTCATAATTCCCGTTTAGATGGACGCTTCGGGACTGCTATGATTTGAAACTGGATTGCTTGAGAATTGAATCATTCGGGCAACGATGGGGAACATCGTAGAAACCGTTGCATTGACGCGAAAAGTCTCCCTCCGTTTGTACTTATATGGCCATCCACGACCAGTCTCACCATCCCATTCCTTCTTTCATCGGTAAGTTTCTCTCTCTCTCTCTGCGTGTCTGGTATTTGGTGTCTTTATTTTTGTCTCGGTAAGGAAGACAGACGTCACAGACGGGTGTTGCTTTTATTTGTATGAATGATTTTTGTTGATGGGTAGCCTATGAAGTGTCTTGTATGACAAGTTGCATAAACTTGTAGAGCTTATTGCTGGTGCATTTTTAGGTTATCAGCTAGAGTTTAATGCATCATTATGGCCCTTAACATAGTTGTAATGTTTTCCCTGCTGTAGCGGGTGCCTTTGTAAGGTTGTTGGCCATTAAGGTGGTTGTCAAGATTCCCCTGTTTCAGAGTATATTGCTTTCTCTATTAGTTGTTTATGGATCTGAATTTTTCTCAAGGCTCTCCTCCTCTGGCACAGATGCATACTGGTGCCGTTTGGATGTAACTCGTTACAGTAAATCCAGGAATTGCAGCAATCTGTATTAATAGTTCAATACTATAATAATTCTAAAGTTAGTTCTGTCAGACAACACTTCAACGTCAATCCCAATTTCCTAACCCATCGAACTCAACTACAATGGTTTACTTTTTTCTGAGGGTTCCATTGTAAAATCCCGATGAATAGATAATTTTGCTCACCTTCATGAACTTAAATAACATTTTCTTTTTTAATAATATGATTTTGCGGAACATTCCTGCGATTCATCTTCAGAGCCACCTATAATGAAGTTCTAAACAACTGGGACAGAGATCCATATGTCAAACAATAAACAGAATAGTAAATGATGATTACTAAATTTGTGCAGTATTTTGAAAGATTTGAATGGGTGTCTTAAAGCCCAATAAAGATAATGAAGTCGCGACTGTCTAGGTTGCTGGTTGTTCTTGATTTTCAGTGTTGTTAATCAACAAACCAGAGAAAAAGTCGAGGACAACCTACCAAGGCAATTACTTATTTAAAATGCTCGACTTGTTTCTTCTTTATCATTTCCTAGAAATGTCAAATCAGATGCAGCTGATCGTCAGTCTTTATACCGGAGATTGCAGTACGAAAAATCATTATATTGACTAACCATGACCGCTGATGTTTGTGGCCGCGGTCACTTGCTTCGTGTCTGGTATGGCGATCTGCATCCAAATTCTTTTCGTGCTGCTCCATCTTTTTCTGGTGGCCTAGACTTCAAAGCCGTCCACGCACATAACAGGGTTTTTCCGTGGGGATGCACGCGGCTCTTCATATAAATCCTTATTATGGGAAGACATCTATGCAGGGTCAAGTCAGGTGAAAGACAAATAACTAAATTACTCTAGATTATTGATAAAAATCGTTGAATCAAAATAACTATACTAATATTACTATGTTAGGTAGGGAAGGCATACGGAAACAAAAAAAAAGTTTGGTAGTAGAGTGAGGTAGTGCAATAAAATTAAGACAAAGAAAACATGTTAGAAATTGTATTATTGAGAGGCTTATAAGAAAATAAAGAAATAAGAAAAACTTTGTTAGTAAAATAAAAGCCAAACTTGAGAGAATTTAAATAAAAGAAGAAAAAAGAGTTACTTTTAAGATAATTAAGGCTACAAGAGAAAACTAAAGCCCTTACCATCAAGGATGATCATGTGAATATTTTAGTGATAAGAGATAATATAAAAAATAGATGATGAGAATGAGAATATTCTAGTGGCAAGAGATGATATCGAAAAATAGATGAAAGAATTATTTTTATAAGATTTTTAATGATGATATATGTACTAGTATCATTTAGGAGAGTTGATATTATTGGAAGTGTATAAACCATAATTTCTACTAACGTATTTAAAGAAATAAAGTCAAAGAGGCTCTTAAACTTATGTACAGTGATAGATTTCTAAAACCAAACAATATTTTCATAAAAAGTATATAAAAAATCTTAAGAGAGATGGGTATCACTTGGCTTATAAGATTATTTAATAAAATATAGAGAAACTAAAAAGATTGTTAAGAGATCTATTATGGTGGCTATTCACCTATTGAGATGTCAAAGAAAAATTAAGATAAAAAATGAATAACTTGGTATTTATTGATTTGGTAGAGTGTAAAGAGATGTTTTTTACATAATCTTGAAAAAGAGAAGTATGCCATTAACGTATATCATTCTAATAAGAAATATATTTGATAGTGTACAAATATGTGAGAACTCACAAAAGAATAATAAATTTCTTTGAAGTTAATATTGGATTCTACCAAGGATCAACTTTAAGTTTGTATTTATTCAGCTTAGTTGTTGACGAGTTAACAAAACATATTCAAGATAAAGTACCTTTGTATGTCATTTGTGGATGACATTATATTAGTTGGATGTGCCTAAAGAAAAAAGTTAGTAAGAAATTGAAAACCATAGAGAGCAATAAGAGAAAATAAAGTTTTTTGACTGAGTACAACAAACACATAATATATAGAGTACGAGTTTGAATATTTGATTACTTCATATGACATGAAGATCAAGATTGGTATGTATTGTATTCTTCAAAAAAGTTTTAAATACCTAAGATTAGTTTTCATACCGATGGAAAAATAGATGGAGATGTCACAAATAGAATTAATGAAGGTCAGTTAAAATGAAAAGTTGCATCTTATACTCTATGTAATATGAAGATACAATTAAAGTTGAAAGGTAAATATTATAGAATATCAATTAAACTCATTATGATATATGATGTTGAATGGGCAATTAGTTATGAACATGTGGAAAATATGTGTGTGATAGAAATAAAGATGTTGAGATGATTGTGTAACAAGAATCACAATGAGGTTATTAGAGACAAATTGGAGGTGATACCAATAGATGATAAAATGAGAAAAAGTGATTTAAGATGATTTAGAGTACTTTAGAGATAGACAAAGATGATCTAAGGAAGCTCCAATAAAAAAGTATTAGAAACTCGATGATAAATATGTTAAAAGAAGAAGAACAAGATCATACTTAAAGTGTTAGATGGGAACAATAATCCAGCTTTTGTTGAGCTATCTGTTAACATGGCATGGGATTAAGTCTTATGAAAACAAAGAATCCGTATAGCCGACCCATCTTTAGTGAAAAAGGCTTAGATGCCATTGTTGCTGTTGTCAGATGTGTTGTTTGAGAACTGCAACTCACATAGCTAAAAGAAAACCTTCAAGTTGAAGATTCTGAGTTTGATACCCAGGTTGGGTTGTGTAGATCGGCTAGGGGTCTGCCCAACCCCAGCTTTCCTTTCAAAGGAAAAAGAGTAATTTCTGTTGGCCCAGCTGGAAACACCCTTTCCATGTTTTTGTGTTGCCAAACACAACCTTACTTGGGTAGGGAAGTCCATTGTCAAGACAGGAAGAGATCAAACAGATAGTGGCTTCGCAAATTGGCAAGAGGAAGCTAGAAAAACTCTGGCCTGACCATGGCAGTTTGCCTTTATGTAAATCTTTAAATGGAAAGGGGAGCATTGAAGTTGAAGATCAACATCATATTTGAGGGTGTTAATATTCCACATCGCAATGGCGATGGTGTATGTTCAAGTGTGTGATAAGAGGTACTGGGACTGTTAATATTTGAGGGTGTTAATATTCCACATCATATTTGGTAGTCTAAGATGTTCAACAACTAGTATGGTTTAGGAAACCAAACTCTAACAAGCACTCCAGATAAGAGGTACTGGGACATATATACTGCATTATCATTGGAGAGAAGTGGGTGATAAGAAGTACGACATTAGACCAAGATCCCTAAGAATTATTAAACCACGATGACATTCTATTTTGCTAGAAAGAAGAACTCATGAGCTTCATGTGTTGTAGTACATATAAGCTGTATGTGGACCAACTGACCAAGAGAAACAATGTGCTTTTCCACTTCAGCTTAAGCGCTAGCGCAGCATGAGAGCCAGCTCTGCATGTGTTTATGCAAATATAAATGCTGCTATTGAGCTTATACAGTGAGTTGTTGTAACTTTTGTTTCTTTTATGAGCCTAGAATATGTTGTTGTGTGAACTAGGAAAGAGAGAATCCATAATGAGGATGTCAAGAGAGTTGGTATTACACCATTTGAAGATAAAATTAGAGAGACATGTTTAAAGTGGTTCATACGTGGAAGGACACATGAAAGTTTGTATTTTCTAGAGGCCCTTGTCCGGGTCTAAAATCGAGAGAATTTTATCTAAGTGGGTACAAGGTGTGAGGTTTTATTAAAAATTTTATTTATATTTTTGAGTCCTTTGATGATAAAATAAAAATTTGAGAACAGCTTTAACCAAATGCTATTATGAAATTTGTACCATGCTTGTAACTGAGTTTCAATGTATCACTAGAATGCTTGTATCTCTATGCTTGGGTTTCTTATTTTCATGAACTTTATTAATTTGAAAAGCTATAAAAGTTCGACTTCAAGTTGAGTATGATCTTTTATGAATTTTTTTATGAATCTTATAGACATTCAAAATTTGTAAAAATTTTATCCGATATTAGTTTGTATATGTCACTTACGGACAAAATTTAACAGTATTTTGCTTGGAAATGGCTATTGAAAAATTCAGAAATCACACAAGGTCTTTGCAGTATACTAAAATATGCAAAAAATTCTTTATGAAAAATAATGATGCATTCGATTAGAATCTTAATGATTTAGTGATCACTCAAATAATTTTGTTGAAAACTTATTTTTGTTTAGAGAAGAACTCATCTACATATAGATCCTGGGAGCATATTTATCTAAGAGGATTGTTCACTTGAGAAATGTATGTGATTATTGCCCAATGCCCTCTTGCAACATAAACCTATGAGCGATTAATACACTATAAGAGTGATTATATACTCATGTGATCGAATGTAATCGTAGTTGTTATATCCCTCTTATGGCTTTTGATTTCAGTTAGAGACAATCAATCCACCGAAGAAAGGGGAGAGGAGATCATATAGTAAATAAGGATAAAAAAGATGATAACGTATAAGATATATTATATATAAGAGTAGAAGAAACAAAAAATTATGGAGTTAGCAAATTCCTCTCCTCCATAGCCCTTTTTTTCGCGTCTTCGGACTATGACAACCTTCCCTTTTGAAATGATATTACACAAAAATGATTGTCTACTCTTTAAGTACAATGATTGGAGGCAAGAGCTCTAAGCTCAATTTAGGAATAAAACAATGAAAGAGGTTAAAAAGGATTAGAAGCCTTATCTCTTCATTGGATGAACTTTTTCTTAGTTGTTGAGAATGAGTTCTCTCATATCCTTCATGGTTGAGCCCTCCTTTCTCTCTTGGGTTCATCTTTTTTGGTTGGCAAAGGTTTCTTATTTATAAGCACCAAACAAAATCTCATCTTTTTCGAGTTACTGAGCTTGATTTGAATCCAAATCAAATCCATAAAGAGACCAATCCTTCTGCATAATTGTTGGAGGACATCCACACGTGGGAAGAGTAGTTGGATAAGAGTGACGCGTGGAAAGAGGGTTGCAAAAGCTGGATAACGTGCAAAGGTCGTTGGTGCAACGCCAATGCGTGGGAACTAGACATCGCACGTGCGTGCCAACGTGAACGTTGAGCGTGGTCACCAATGTGTGTGCTGCATGTGGTGACGTGCTTGATGGTTGATAGTGGAAATGGTATCTGGCGATGACGCGTGGTGTCTGATTATGGCACGCTTGGTGGCCGACGATACCACAGTGGTTGACAGTGACACTCTTACCCTTTTTTGCTCTATGGGTTGATTTCTTTGACCTTTTTGGGTTGTTTTAACCTTCGAATGTGTGTAGGGTCACTTGGTGTATGATCTTTCTCGATTAGAGATATTTTATACTTTCTACTTTATGCTTTTTGTTTGAGCTTTAGCCATCGCCAAACCTGAGTCTTTTGAGTTTCTATGGTCGTGCTCTTTCTCCTCCATGTTTTAAACCTATTTGTTTTATTTTTTGCCTTTTAAATATTTTATTTTTATAGGGATAAAATGATTATTTTACAATTATTTTATAGGTAGAACTCATCTCGATGAAAAATACCCCATTTTAACTTATACAACTCCTTTTTGAAGAAAACAAGCTTGAAACAGTGAAATTTCGCCAATATAACCTTGAGTGTAAAATAATCATTTTAGATTTTTAAATTTTTTTTATAGGGTTGAAGTATCCTCATTTTCATGAAATTTTGGGTGTTTAGGTATATGTTACCAAGCTTTTGCATGTTTATCTGCTTGCTGCTCATTGAGCTCCTCACTTCTCCCACACACATATGTTGCAGTTGGAAATGAGCTCTTCCTACAGAGTTACAATGGAAGCTACCTTAAGGTGGTCACTCTTCCTGCCATTCAAAACATTCAAAAGGCCCTAAATTTTTTTTAGGTTGAAGTATCTCATTTTCATGAAATTTTGGGTGTTTAGGTATATGTTACCAAGCTTTTGCATGTTTATCTGCTTGCTGCTCATTGAGCTCCTCACTTCTCCCACACACATATGTTGCAGTTGGAAATGAAACCTTCCTACAGAGTTACAATGGAAGCTACCTTAAGGACTCTTCCTGCCATTCAAAACATTCAAAAGGCCCTAAATGAAGCTGGTCTTGGCAACAAGATCAAAGCAACGACCCTGCTGAACCCATCTCGAGTCAAGAATGAGAGTGAACTTACTCGAAACCAGAGATAATTGAACCACAGAGAAACTAGCTTCTTTGTGTAATAAGGTAGTTTTCGTATAAGTTTGATTTGTCGATTGATCATTTAAGTAATGTAATGAGCATTTTCATACAAGTTATTATGTGAAATGAAACTTCCGACCTTTTATGTCGAAATAAATCTTTTCATAAGGGCTTGATCATTTAAGTAATGTAATGAGCATTTTCATACAAGTATGCAAGCCCTGCCTGTTCAGATAACGCTCTGGGTGCAGCTACTTATCGATTTTAACATCCATAACTCATAACTGGCAACCCGATCCAAGCCCGAATATACTCGTGTGGGCATGAAGTGCGTGGGATCCAAGCTAAGTTAAGGACTGAAATGAACACTCTGTGGATCCTTGAGTAACAAACCTTCACTACTTTGAGGCAGGATGCACCACGAGGGTTTCTCTCTCTCTCTCTCTCTCTCTCTCTCTCTATATATATATATATATATATATATATATATATCGGCTGCTTCTAGTATAGGCTTGTTTTGCCGGTAGACTTACGAAACAAGCTTTCATATTTACTACCACTATCATGCTCTACCCTACAATAGAGGCAGAGCCAGGTTGGTGGCTAAACTCGACATATATATATATATATATATATATATATATATATATATATATATATATATATATATATATATATATATATATATATATATATATATATATATATATATATATATATAAGTAAGAATAAGTTTAGCTGCATACTAAAGATGGAAGATGTAATTAGTTAGATTAAAGAATTCTTTTCTTGAACAATTTTTTTACGGAAAAATTGGAAACATTGTTTTCTTATATCGTATGTGTCAAAATGGTAGACATTCTCACTATGCATACCAATCGGGTATGGCCTTAGTTTACACCCGCGGACACGCATTTTTTGTTAATGAAATAATGTATCAATTTAGTGCTGATCAACTATATTTTATACGAGTTATAAATTTAAAAACCTATTTTCTGAGCAACAAAAATTTCAAAAGCATTTTCCCCGTGACAGAGAAACAGTGAGACCATGCTTCGAGCTTGTATTAAGTATGCGAATCATCACGTGTCACTGTGATGCTCGCCTGGGAGAGAATTTTTTTCAAAAGGTTGGGGAGAGAAATGATGAGGACAACACCAACAATTTACACGAGGCAAGCTGTCACTAAAAGTGTTATTAGAATGGAAGACTGAATAAGGAGAAGCTTAGCCTCGGTATAAACGATTTCTTTTCCTTAAAAGGGGGAGAGAGAGAGAGAGAGATTTGGGAGGACTCGTTTGGACTTAGGATCTTTACGATTCAGGAAGACCAATCCGTTTCCCTCTCACTCTCTCTCTGTGATTCGCAAGGCGCCAGGAAACAGAATACCGGAAGGTTTTCCTAGTTAGATTTCACCTCTAATTAATGGGGGAAGAAACTTTGGAATCCGTTCTCTCCCGATTTGGAGGTGCGAGTCCGTCGTTCTTCTTAGTTCAATTTGTTCAATCTACGCGAATTTTCTTTTATTATGTTATTCATTGTTGCTTGAATCTCCTTTCGTTTTATCAATCTTACTGTTCGTTAGAGCGAATTACGTCGAGGATTGCAGCTTTTTAGGGTTTTCACTTTCTTCCTTAGCAATAGGGGTTTCTCTAATTTTACTGTGTGGTGCTTGTTTTCCGTGAGAACTAGGGTTCTTCGTTGGTGGCCCATAGTTTGTTCTGTATTCTCGTTTTACTGTAAATTCTCGATCCTGTTATTGGGGAATCGTGAAAAGTAAAGATCTTTGTGAGTCTTTTTTTGTGCTTGTTTTCATGTCCTTGATCTACTTAGCCAATTGCGTGTTATGAATGACAGTTTTTCCTGTTTACTTGCTTGGCGAGTCAACAATTTTGAATTCTACATGTACCTCCATCCTCATTTTGATGATGATTTTTTTCCTAAATGAGGAGAACGCTTGATATGGATGATTTTGGTTAGAATTGCTCGAAGGAGGCTGTTAAATTGCAGTTTGGATGAGATCATCTCGCGTCATCGTTATGTTCGTGCTGCTTGAGGAAACCATCAAAATATGGCCGTTAATTTGGATTTGTGTAAGGAGGTGTTATCTTTTTCTTCTACACGTTGTGTTTAGTATAGAACGTTTGGTTTAGTGCAGCATGCTGCATTTTTCGTGCAAATTGTTTGCACATTGTAGCAGTGGATTCTCCAATTGGCTACACGTTGTGCTCGGTATAGAACATTTTGAGCTACTTTTGGCTCACAAGTGCATTCTCCAATCGGCTAACAGATGCTTCTAGGCTAGATGGCAGTTCATGATTAATGAATTTACTTATGGACCCTTTTATATAAAACACACTACAATAACAACTAAGCCTTTCCCATACTAAACGGGGTCAGCTACATGGATTCCTTGTTTCCACATAGCCCTATCATGTGCCATGTTAGCAGTTAACTCACAATATGCTAGATCATTCTTTATTATTTCTTTTCAACACTTTTGTGGTCGTCCTCTACCTCTTTTAATACTTTCCAAATTTAGTTTTTCATATCTTCTTAGAGGTTCTTCTTTTGATCTTCTTTCTATATGTCCAAACCATCTTAAACGATATTCTCTCATTTTATCCTCTATTGGTGTTACTCCTAATTTGTTTATAATAACCTCATTATGTATACTGTCTTTTCTTGTATGACCACTCATCCATCTCAACATCTTCATTCCTGTCACAAACATCTTTTGTACATAATGATTAACTGCCCAACACTCAGAACCATAAAACATGGCAGGTCTAATTGTTGCTCTATAATATTTACCTTTTAACTTTAATGGTATCTTCTTATCACAAAGAATACCTGACTATGCGTAACATCTCCATCAATTCTTCCATCACTGTTAAAAATTGAACCTAGGTATTTAAAACTTTCCTTTTGGGGAATGCAATGTGTGCCAATTTTATGGACCCTTTTATATGACATGGAAAATTTCATTCATTCATAAACTTTTGCTTATGTTGGTTTCTATTTTAACAGTTTCATGCTTTATCTTTGTAGATTGTGCTTCTTTGTTTAGAAGAAGTGACAACATCTAAAATGCATTCTGAATATGTCCTTTTCGCTTTTGATTTCTTGATCCTTTTATAGGTGAGAACTTGTTGAGAAATCAGTTTCTTTGCAGCACCAAGTATGCAAGAGAAGTGTTGTGGTGAAGGACGTTATCCTCATTTGCTGTGGGGGTAGTTCTACTTGTGAGGTTGGAAAGATCTAAGTTTTTACATTTTTGGAACGTTTTAAGCATCATTATTTTCAAGGATGGAGCCTCTGTGGAAGCTAGCATATCTACTAGAACCAGCATCAGTTGCTCTGGTGTTCACGGCTGTCCTTGTTGCATTTTCATCAGCTCAACGTGCACTATCTTATGGTAAAGAAATGGAGAAAAACCGTGATTTTTCAGAGGCATCTGTCACCTTGGATAAATCACAGGCACTCATGATTCCAGTTGCTAGTTCATGCAGCCTCTTATTGATGTTCTATCTTTTCTCCTCTGTTTCACATGTGGTTACAGCTTTCACTTCAATTGCTTCTGCTGCCTCTTTGTTCTTTTGTTTGTTGCCATATGCATCATATGTCAAGGCACAGTTTGGATTGATCGACCATTTGGTCTGTCCATGCTGTTCACGTTCTTTTACGAGGTCCCAAGGAATACTTGTCTTAGTAAGCTCAATCATTGTCATTGGTTGGCTTATTTCTGGGCATTGGCTACTGAACAATGTATTGGGCATTTCAATCTGCATTGCGTTTGTCAGCCATGTGAGATTGCCTAATATTAAAGTTTGTGCTATGCTACTTGCTTGTCTCTTCGTCTATGACATATTTTGGGTATTCTTTTCTGAGATGTTCTTTGGGGCAAATGTCATGGTCTCTGTTGCAACTCAGCAGGCATCAAACCCTGTTCACACAGTTGCAGATTTTCTAAGTTTACCGGGTCTGCAGTTGATAGCCAAGAAACTAGAGATGCCTGTCAAGATTGTATTCCCTAGGAACTTGATGGGTGGAATTCTTCCTGGTACTAATGCTACGGAGTTCATTATGCTTGGTCTTGGTGATATGGTAAGATCTGTTTCTAACTTTCTAGCAATTCTATTGAGCATCTTCATGAATACATCTTATGCTGTCAATGCACATGGCTGCACTTGCAAATATTAACTTAAAATTGGTCTCTATTTATCTGTTTGAATTGTTGCTGCTTCCTGTATGGCTGGTAATTATTTCCTTTCCAAAACTAAAAGTTTGAGCTTCTGTCATTTTCCCCTCTATCCTTGTACCGTTGAACTCACTCTTACTCTGTATGCACATGAACTTCGTCAGACACATTTACTAACTTACTATCCTCAAAGCAAGAGATATACTTGCTTGAATGGTTGCTACTTCATATGTGACTGGTAATTATTTGCATTGCAATATTAAAATTTGAGAATGCATCATTCCTCCCTCTAGTTGTGTACTCAAACTTAGTCTCAATCTTATCCTGTGAGTGCTAACTTAGTTTCACATTTTCTGTTATTTCTGTTTCTAACTTTCATTGGCATGTACGGCAAGCTCTTGATAGCACCATGTAGAAACACATCTATTTGTATTAACATGTGCAAACTGTGTTTTAGTGAACAAATACTAGTTGAAATCGGTTCTTTTGAGGTCAACATTCTGGTGACCGCTATCTGAAGTTCAAGGATTCAATCGATTTCTTAGAAGAATGAATTAATGAGGAACGTGGCTTCTGTTTTATGCATGTTGTTGACATTTTGAGATTCTGTGTTGTCTAGTTTAGTGTGAGCAGGAAACCTTTTCTGACTGCTCTTGGATTCAGCATATTGTATTTTTTTTTCTGACTTGGATTTCTCCTTTCACAGGCTATTCCAGGGATGCTTCTAGCGTTGGTTCTTTGTTTTGATCATCGAAAGACCAGGGACTCCGGTGGTCTTGCAGATGCAAATGCTGCAAAAGGACACAAATACATATGGTATGCCCTTTCAGGGTATGGTATAGGCCTTATCGGTGCTTTAGCTGCTGGGATTTTGACCAGATCTCCCCAGCCTGCACTTCTTTACTTGGTAAGAACTCCTCGCCTTCTAGTTGAAGGTGCATGTTGGTTTTACATTTCTCTTGGTTAAACGAACTTGAGGAGCTCTTAACGGCAAGATGCTTTGATGCCTTTGCTCTTCGTGGAGAGTTTGACTTCCCGGGGTGCACGTGTGTGTGCATGTGGGGGTAGGCTTTGATCTCCATTTGTAATGAAAAGGAAAAAAGGACTAGAGGAACTCAATTGTAAGCGTTGCACTTTGAAGTGCAGACGCTGAAATACTTCCACCTCTTTTCTGAAGTTTGTATTTGTATTTGTATTATAACGCTCGTATACCTTGTCTGCTTTAGCGTGGTCTGGAAGAATGTCTCGTGACCTTTTCCTGTTTTCTTTCAAGCTAGGACCCTTATCCCTAGAGCTTATGCTTCTCACAGAATCTCAAAATTGCAGAGTTGCAATGCCTACTGATGCAGCTACTTTATAGTGAATATCCTACATTAGGAATATACTATGTAATTCGTACATGGTTAGAATGAACGGTGTGATATTATTTGCATAATGTGATGCTTGTATTTCTCTGTTTGCAGGTACCGTCGACATTGGGACCTGTTATGTTTATTTCATGGATGAAGGAAGAGCTTATGGAACTATGGGAAGGGCCTGAGCCTACTACCTGCTCAAAGGGGCATTTAACTGATGTTTAGCCCATTTTTTATGGGTAACTGACCGTATTCATACATGTAAATGTTGCTTGAGGTCATTATCAAGAAAATAAACAATGATATCTCCATTCCAAATAGGAAACCTGTATGGCGTTTTCATTGTCTTTGCTCTTCATGTTTGTGATTTACAGTAGGTGCTGCTCAGAAGATTTTGCTCCGGTCTGTGGCGCTATAGGTTAAAGAAAGCTCTCATGGACCTTATTCAAGCAGGGCCGTATATTTTCACTTGATGTCCCAATGATGCCGATTTAAGTTTGAATAGGACGACTTTCATCTAGCAAGATGATTGATGGAATTTGGGTTTTGAACTTTTATGCATCGCTCTTTATCTGGATATGTATCTGAATCCGTCAGATAATCTGACTTGTTAAGCATTAAACAAATCCAATTAAGTATTCACATTATGATTCAGTATTTTTTGTGGGTCTGCTTGTGAATCTCATGCCATAAAGGTAAAATCTGATTTAAGTTAAAGCATTAGATAATGCTGCCTGGATCTGAACTGAGCTAGATGCAGTTGTCAGTAATTTGAGTACACTTCACCTGGGCTGGGAGCTACCGGGTTTATCTTGAGAAAAGCACAGGGAAATCCTACAAGTACAAACCGCACCTGGACATTTTTGGACATGCACTACCATTCTTCTCCAAAGCAAAAACCAGCCTTCCTTCGTAGCCAGTGGAACATGCTGTATAACTTCTGAGTTGTCATTGCACTCGATTTTGTGTTGTATTCACATCTAAATTAACAAAGCCAGCCATGTTTTATAGTTACCTTCTAACCACTGTTGACCTGCCTATGTTTCTTTTGAAGTTTATGGCATACCCATTTCGAGAAATATTGAGATTAGTGCTGGTCATGCTGGGATAGCATTGTTATCATGCATTCTGGTGCATAGCAAGCGATCTCTTGTTTTATTTTTCTCTGAAAGAGATGATCGAATCATTTCCGACTACAATTTAATGAGTTACAAATAAATCATAAATGGAACTGACCTGTTTATAAAGAAATCTTGACTCGACCTTAGCCCATCATTTATCCACGTCCTTCATAGACAAGTAATGCTAAAATATATGTTTCACATGAAATTCATTACTCTGCCAACGGATTTACAAGGTTGGGGGTCATCTGGAACTACGAAGGGTTTATGGAGAGAGAGAGGGGGGGGGGACGGGGGCATGTCGTTCTCCTTTGTACTGGCTACCTGTTCCGTGGAAAAACCTGAACTTAGAAACAAGATGTTGGCAGTATGGAGATTGTGGGGAGTGTTTAGACTTGACTTGTTATTCTTGATATCCTTGGTCGTAAATGTATTCCATGATTCTGATCAAAATCATAAGGAGGTTTCTCTCTTTTGTTACTATTATCCGGAGTCATTCTGATATCTTTTTGATTGCCAAGATGGGGTTAGGCAGAATCCTGCCTGTAACTGATTTTCCCTTGCAGTTTCAGTAGTAATTAGCGCCTTTTTCCGGGGAAAGTGCATTTCTAGAGTGTACTAGCACTATACACCATAAAAAAAACTATGTATTTTTCTCTCTTTTTTCGGTTACAAAGAGAGCCGAAGCTTAAAACGCAGACACATGCACCCCCTTGAAGCACGATTAATACTAACTGTTGACGCCCATGAATCTTTTAGGCTTTTTCACTTTTTCATCGTCTTATTCTCGCATTGAAAAGACAAGGACCATCACCTTCAAAATAGATAGCTAGACAACGGTGAGCTCTTGATTCACCCTAAACTAGGGCCCGAGCCTTGAATTTTATCCTAGGAAGACGAGGACTGCATCATATAATAAAGGAAATTACTGTGATATATGTGCTAAGCTTCGGGAAATACAAGTCACTCGAGTAAAACCTGTATATGAAGCCACTGTAGTGCATTGCTTCGCAACAAGAATCGATTGATGGAACAACTCTCTCGTTTCTGGTTCTCAACTTCGAATCTGAGCGTTTTCACGCCCATCGGGAGTTCTCTTTGCTGCCATTTTAGTTGGGCTGCACCTGGCAAGGGAGGATCGGCAATGGAAGATGCACATAATTGTGCTTGGTTAGTACCAAATCTAGATTGTTGAGAATTTTCACCAAGGAATACAATAAAGCTGCCTTGTTATAAGATTAAGATTTAATTGATTTTCCATCTTTGAATGTATATAGTACAGATGAAAAACTGAAGGAGAAGAAGAAGAGGGAAAAAAAACAAGTAGCTACACACAAGGATAGGTGGGTGGAAATAGTCTCCGAATGGGGGTGGTTGGCAATGATAAAAGGATACGATATCGGACGTCGAAACTGATAGAATCACAACGCACACCACTCAAACTGGAACCTTATAATTTGTTAACTATATATATTGTGATTTTACAATATTGAAAAGTTCACAAGGTTGAAAAGGAACGATCATAACTAGGAAAACAAAATTTAACGCTTGGTTTCTTATTTTTGGTAATAGTGGTGGGCAAATCTCCATGCATCAAGTCATTTCCAAATCTACCGAGCGCTATAGCCTAGTGGAAGGCCATCGCCTTATTACAACTTGGTTCGCTATTCCCTGTTACGTGAGGACCATGTAGTAAGGGAAGTTTCCAAGATTTTGAGAGAGGGGGGGGTGATGGCCCCCACGAACCCCCCTTCCCTCTGCCCTAAACTAGTAGCATCAAGTGTGCAACAGAGCACGCAAAGAGATGATGCTTTTGCACTTGTTATAAAAGAAAAATGAGAGAATCACCGTTGGATTTAGCTCGTTTTTTATCATGACTAGAATTTTATCCATCTTCCGACAGGGTCCATTATATTGAGCATTTAGACACTGAACTGTCGTACCCATTCGATGATGCCTGTGAAATGCCATCATAAATCATGAGAAAACCACTATTCAAGAGCTGTTCAAAAGTTCTTCATCAATAACACCCAGAGTGCAAGTAGGAGGGGAGGGGAGGGGCCTCGTGGTGCACGTTCGTGTGTTAAGCTTTAGCCTCCCTTTGTAATGAAAACCAAAAGCACAATAGTCACTAACCTCACGTGTGCACCACTTCAAGAGCATCATCTAGAGCCTTAAACAGCTCTTCTCTTGAGCAACGGAACGCATATGGATCATTGCATTATCTTTCAAGTCTCCTGAAACATAGCAGTTGTCAAGCCTTTTAAGTGTAGAGCAAGAGCTTGCATCTTTTCTTTCAGCTATGTGAACTTCATGCACCAGTTACGGAAACTTCACAAAGAATGAGAAATGTTTCCTAGATATTTGCACGATTCAAGCAAAGATTCAAAACGACGATTGACGAAGCCATGGAAGCTGCGAACAGGATCTGGAAGTCAGCATTATCCTCACTAGCAGTTAATTGTTGAATAAATGTTAAATGTCAGTTTTGATTGTGGGTTTAATTCAACACGTTATAGGAGAATAAAAGAGTCACAAGTTTCTGTAGATGAAAGGCCAAGAGTTGTTATAGGAGATAGTGGGGTTTTATGGCCATAATTAGGTTTTATTATTTTCAGTTTTAGAAGAGCATGCTAATGCCTATAAATAGAGTGTCTTGTCTCTCCATTCATGATATAAGAAAATTGGCTCTCGTAGAAGCCTTCTTGACACAGAAAAGAGAGGCGTGACTGAATTTTTTTTTTTTTGGCGAAATTGATTGCTTTCACAATTTGGTATCAGGGCTTATGGCGAATGTGACGGGTCAAATGTTGTTGCCCCGACTGATGAAGGCGAATTACGAGAATTGGAGCATCCAAATGAAAGCTCTTCTCGGATCTCAAGATGCATGGGAGGTGGTCGAAGAAGGTTTCGAAGAACTAACAAATACCATGGATATACAACGGCTCAAAACAAGGCGTTGAAAGAGACGCGATCGAAGGATAAGGCGACACTATACATGTTGTTCCGAGCTGTTGATGAGTCGGGCTTTAAGAAGATTGCTGGTGCAACTACTTCAAAAGAAGCGTGGGACATTTTAGAAAAAGTGTTCAAAGGAGTCGACCGAGTCAAGCAAGTGAGTCTCCAAACTCTTCGTGGAGAGTTGGAGAGCATAAAAATGAAGGAGTCGGAAAGTGTATCTGACTACATCACACATGTATAGACTGTGGTGAACCAACTCAACCGAAATGGCAAAACGTTAACCGATGTGCGAATTGTGGAGAAGATTTTGAGGTCATTAACCGACAGTTTCGAGAATGTTGTATGTGCCATAGAAGAGTCAAAGGACCTAGCGATGCTTATAGTCGACGAGCTCACCGGTTCTCTCGAGGCACACGAGCAACGTAAGAAGAAGAAGAAGAAGGAGGAGACACTCGAGCAAACACTTCAAACCAAGGCATCAATCAAAGACGAAAAGGTACTCTATTCTCAAAACTTTCGAGGTAGAGGACGTGGTAGTGGAGGTCGAGGAAATGGTCACGGTGGTAGAGGCCGTGGTCAAGAAGGGTATTATGAGGAGAATGGGCAATCAAGCCAACAAAATTGGCGTGGAAGAGGACGCGGTCATGGGAGAGGCGGCCGGTTAAATTATTCCAACATCGAGTGCTACAAATGTCACAAATATGGTGGTCACTATGCGAAGGATTGCAACTTCGATAAGTGTTACAATTGTGGCAAGGTGGGGCATTTCGAGAAAGAATGTCGAGTCGAGAAAAAGGTGAAAGAGACAATCAATCTAGCCACGGAACATGAGGTGAAAGAAGGTTTTCTCTTGATGGCTCACAACGAAGTCAACACCGACAATAACACGGTGTGGTACCTCGACTCGGGTGCAAGCAACCACATGTGCGGGCACAAACATTTGTTCAAGGAGATGCGAAAAGTTGAAGATGGACACGTATCTTTTAGAGATGCGTCGAAGGTTGAGGTCAAAGGCCTAGGTACAGTTTGTTACTTACAAAAGGATGGCTTGGTAGGGTCAATCCAAGATGTGTATTACGTACCAGACCTTAAGACCAACATTTTGAGTATGGGGCAACTCATAGAGAAAGGTTACTCAGTACTTATGAAAGACCGAGTACTACACTTGAAAGATAAACAAGGGTGCATAGTCGCTCGAGTCGAGATGGGGAGGAATCGCATGTATAAACTGAATTTGAGAAGCGTGCGAGAAAAATGTTTGCGAGTCGACGTAGGAGACAAGGCGTCGTTATGGCATCTCCGCTTTGGTCACCTACATCATGGTGGTCTAAAAGAGTTAGCAAAGAAGAACATGGTGCACGGGCTACCCGACATGGACTACGAGAGAAAATTTTGTGAAGAATGCATGCTCAGCAAGCATGCGAGAACCTCGTTTCAAAAGAAGGCAGAATATTGGGCTAAGCAACCTCTCGAGTTGATTCATACCAACATATGTGGACCAATTACTCTCGAAACTTTTAGCGGTAAAAGGTATTTCATTTCTTTTATTGATGATTTCTCATGAAAAACTTGGGTTTATTTTTTGAAAGAAAAATCCGAGGCATTCGAGGTGTTCAAAAAGTTCAAAGTGATGGTGGAGAAGGCAACTAGTAAACACATCAAAGCAGTACGATCCGATAGAGGTGGCGAGTATACTTCAACGGCTTTCATGGAGTATTGTGAGGAGCAAGGCATAAGGCGATTTCTAACCGCACCGTACACTCCTCAACAAAATGGTGTGGCCGAGAGGAAGAACCGGACCATTCTCGACATGGTTCGGTCAATGCTCAAGAGCAAAATGATGCCAAAGGAATTTTGGGCGGAAGCCGTGCAATGCGCCACCTATGTGCAAAATCGATGTCCACATGCGAAGTTGGATGACCAAACACTACAAGAGGCATGGAGTGGACAAAAGCGTCTCTCACCTCAAGATATTCGGTAGTGTGGCTTATACACACATGCCGGATCAGCGAAGAACAAAGCTCGAAGACAAAAGCAAAAGGTATATTTGTATTGGGTATGATGAGAAAACAAAAGGATACAGGCTACTCGACCCGATAAGCAAGAAGGTTGTGGTGAGTCGTGATGTACAAGTTAATGAAGCAAGCGAGTGGGATTGGAATAACTCAACGGAGATTATCATTGAAGTTGGAGAATCATCAACCGCTACACCAACAATCATACTAACAAACCCTGAAACTACCGATGATGAAGATGAACCGCAACAACCAAAAATGCGAAGTTTGCAAGATTTGTATGATTCGACAAGTGAGGTACACCTTGTATGTCTTTTGGTAGATGCTGAGAATATAAGTTTTGAAGATGCGGTGCGAGACAAGAAGTGACAAACTGCTATGGATGAGGAGATTAAGGCGATTGACTGCAACAACACATGGGAGTTAGCGGAATTGCCGAAAGGAGGTAAGCCCATTGGTGTGAAGTGGGTGTTCAAGAAAAAGATGAATGCTCAAGGCAAGAAAGAGTCGTACAAGGCACGACTTATTGCGAAGGGATACAAGCAAAAGGTGGGAATCGACTACGACAAGGTGTTTGCTCCCGTTGCAAGAATGGAGACAATCCGATTGCTCATTTCCCAAGTGGCTCAATTCAAATGGCCGATATTTCAAATGGATGTCAAGTCGGCATTCTTGAATGGTGTGCTCGAAGAAGAAGTCTACATCGAACAACCACCCGGGTACATGAAAATCGAAGAAGAGAAGAAGGTACCGAAATTGAAGAAGGCGCTTTATGGGTTGAAGCAAGCACTGCGGGCATGGAATACTCGTATCGATACATATTTCAAGGAGAACGGGTTCAAGCAATGTCCCTACGAGTATGCCCTTTACACAAAGAAGAGTGGAGGTAACGTGTTATTTGTTGCTCTTTACGTTGATGACCTCATTTTTATGGGGAACAATGATAAGATGATTGAAGAGTTTAAGGGCACAATGACACAAGAATTTGAGATGACAGATTTGGGCTTGATGAAGTTTTTCCTTGGTTTGGAGGTTAGACAAGGAGAGACGGGTATTTTTGTATCATAGGAGACATGCAAAAGATATTTTGAAGAAGTTCAAGATGACAAATTGCAACCCGGTATCAACACCAATGGAAACAGGTGCAAAAATCTCGAAGTTCGATGGAGGAGAACGTGTCAATGCTAGTAGATACCGGAGTTTGGTAGGAAGCCTTTGCTATCTCACATGTACAAGGCCGGATCTTTCATTAAGTGTCAACATTATAAGTCGGTTCATGGAGGAGCCGGTGTATTCACATTGGAAGGTGTTGAAGCGAATCCTACGGTACATCCAAGGAACGGTGTCACTCGGGTTATTCTACTCGAAAGCAGAAGATTACAAGTTGGTTGGCTACTCCGACAACGATTGGTGTGGAGACATAGACGATCGGAAAAGTACATCGGGATATGTGTTCTTTATGGGCGACACAACATTCACTTGGCTTTCAAAGAAGCAACCGATCGTGACGCTCTCGATCTGTAAAGCTGAATATGTGGCAGCATCTTGGTGTGTATGTCATGCGATATAGCTTAGAAATTTGTTGAGCAAGATGGAGCTAAAGCAACTAGGTGCAACCGTGATTCAAGTTGACAACAAATCAGCAATTGAGTTGGCAAAAAACTCAGTGAACCATGAAAGAAGCAAACACATTGATGTTCATTTTCACTTTATCCGAGATCATGTGAAGGAAGGAAGTGTGGAATTGGTGCATGTAGCAAGTGAGGATCAAGTTGTGGATATCTTTACAAAACCACTACCGAAAGTACTCCTCGACAAATGCAAGAAAATGATTGGCATGAAGGATGGTAGAAACATTTAAATTTACGGGGGAGTTTCGTTGAATAAATGTTAAATGTCAGTTTTGATTGTGGGTTTAATTCAGCATGTTATAGGAGAATAAAAGAGTCAGCAGTTTGTGTAGATGAAAGGCCAAGAGTTGTTATAGGAGATAGTGGGGTTTTATGGCTATAATTAGGTTTTATTATTTTCAGTTTTAGAAGATCATGCTAATGCCTATAAATAGAGTATCTTGTCTCTCCATTCATGATATAAGAAAATTGGCTCCCGTAGAAGCCTTCCTGACACAGAAAAGAGAGGCGTGACTGAATTTTTTTTTTCTTTGACGAAATTGATTGCTTTCACATTAATAAGTTCTTTTTTGAGTGGGGTGAATTGCCATTGAAGTTTCTTACAGTAAGGTGAACTATGCATTATGGTGCACAAATTCAATCGTGACCCTATACATTTTTCGGTTAACCTTCTCAATTTTCGCGTAGGGTGATTTGGTGCTTTCATCTCTATATTTGGCGTAGGGTCTGCCGGCAAATAAGGTAAGCGGTGCATCGTTCTTCATTTCGAGATGTCTCTCATCAGAAATAAATTTCAAAGCAACATTTTTTTCTGTTGTAAGAGTTCACGAAAAAAAGGTAGGTTGAAGCATATTTCAAGCAATCGTAGCTACATAACTGTCACAAGCCTAGATTATCGTCCTCATTTTCATTCTTGGACCCAGCGTGCGACTTCGCGAGCGCTTTTCTCCCATTCTAGCATTGGTGTAGATGTTTAAATCTTCAGAGACATTAGAGTCATTTGAGATGCCTTGTTCAGAGTGTAGAGAGGTATAGAGAGGTATTATCAGAAACAGGATCAGCTTTTCAGAGTAAAAGTACTTATGAATTGCCTTTTTAGCTAAGAAACCTCTAACCTCTTTGAAATGGAAGTTTTAATTATATCCCTTTTTTTCCTAAGAAAAGGAATCAGTGTTCTCTTTCTTGATGGATGAAGGTGATTTCATCAAGAAAAGGAGAGGATGTAGCGAGGATATATCATTGTTCAACCCTTTGGTGTTTTGATCTTCTCCAATAGTTTCTTCAACATCAAAGTAGGTTATGTTGCGGGGCGACCCTCTTATAGTTGACCAAAGGTTGTTTTCTTCTAGATGATCTTTGTGCACCAACCATTTCCTCGAGGCTTCTGACTTTCACCTTCTTGAGTTAGATCCTAGAGCTATTGGTCCAGTTTGAAGAGATCTTTTAAATATCTTAATCACATGGCCCTTTTTTTTTAACTTGTCTTCATTCATGAAAATGTTGAACGGAACATAAGAATTCAATTGCCTTGAATGCATGTCTAAGTAAAAAATTTAAAAGCTTCTACGAGTCCAACATAAGAATACATACAATATTCAGATATTGGAACTGAACATATACAAAGTTCATGTTCAGCTCATGAACGAGCTTCTGGCAAGCCGACATCTTGGTTCATTTACCAGCCTTGACAAGTTTAGCGTGTAAAGCTAAGTGCCTCTCTCCTCTCATACACTTTTTCAGAAATCAGCTAATATATCTTCTGTATATCATCCCAATAGGCTATGGTGAACAACCATCAATTGAAGAAAATATTTACGAATGTATAACATTATTACTTTTTTATCAAATGAAATGAAGGTATATAGGTGGCCCTTTGTACGCTTCTCCCCCACCACCACCACATGAAAAGAAATATTTTGTCCGTCACAGTGTTAAATGATAAATTCTGTTAGTGAAAGTTGTCGTTCGTGTCATCTCTAAAGCCACATCTCATCCAAGTGACATGAAAGATGTATAGTTCGATTTTGGTTCATAATCTCTTGATCAACTAATTCGACCTACCCAACATGAAAGATGTATGTACCCCCCTCCCCTCTCTCTCTCTCTCTCAGGATATTGCGCTACGCTCTATTGATTCCTTCCACTATGGTGATGATGAAGAAGAAGCATCCTTCTACTTCGATGTCGCGGCGATAGAAGAAGAAGAGAATGCCCTCACTAAATATGAAAATACTCATTGCAAGAAGGATAGCAAGCGCCTCTTGTTGCTGCCATCCAAAACTCTCTTTCATTAAGGTTGCACCTTTGATTTTCTTTTGTCATGTTTTATATTTCACTTGTAGACAATCAATATTGCGACCATTTGCACTCTGATTGACTACAAAACTCGTCCTTTTGACACGATCTATAACAATTTCGTTGATGCCTTTCCCGAATGAGGGTTCATATTTCTTGTTTCTTGTTTTTCTCTTTAATGTACTCTCCATATTCATTCATCGTAGAGTTGCTTTTGACTTTGTGAATATCGTATCTCATTGTGTTTCTTATTCTTCTTTCCCTTAAATATGCTTTTACTATTTTCTGCTCCTTGACATATTCCGTTCTTCCATTTGCTGATGTTTTCCACTCTTTTTAATGATATGTTGGTACACAATGAAGGTTCACATGTTTTTGAAAACAGTAAATATCTAATCATATTTCAACATGTGAAGTTTATGACAAAAACATCGTCGTCTCCTTAATTTAAATAGCTCTGACATGCGTTTTGATATAAAAAGGAGCCAAGCATGGGATGGCCCCGGTTCTAATAGGATAGCAGTGGGCGGGTGTGGTGTTTAGAGTGACCAACAGAAGCTTTTCTGGATGCAGGGCACGGTCGACGTAGTGAAAATCTCCACTAACCCGTCTCATTTCCAATCTCTAGTCACATGATTTCAACTCCTTGCCAGTTGATTAAAGTTTTTAGTTGTCATATTTCATCGTTGTGTGACCTAGAGACCTTTTGATAGTGAATTGTATAAGCATGTCGCTGTCTGAGAACACCCTAGCCAAGTCTTGAGCCTTCGCATTTGATGAAGAGTGCTCTTTTCTTTTAGTAATCGCAAGGATCTTATATTTTGAGTCATAAGCATGTTAGTGAGTCATAATCCTGAAGGGATTAACGGTTTACAATCCTGAGCAGAGAAGGAACTCAACAGTGAATGTGCAAACCGTTTTTGAGGATATCAACCTGGTTGAACATTTATTTGATAATGATTGTTCGAGTAGTCCGAAGAAATTTGACAAGAACCCGAAAGGAAGAATGACGGGAAGACTGAAGTTCGGCAAGACAAATAGGACACACCAATTGAACCTCCCACACATTAGGATAAGAAGGACGGTGACCATTTTGAAAGAAGTAAGGCCAAAAGATCATATTAGTGTTGTGGAAGCAAGTGGTCGTACAAAGAATGAATGAAATATGGGGTGAACAAATAAGTACTCATGTACGGTTCCATGACTATGGTGACATTACAGCGTTATTGAGCAAAAGATACCTCATAGTAAGGTGTATTCTAAGCTTAATGCCATATGGTTGAAGGAGTGCATAAATGCAACGTGCACAATTCATCCAAGAAAACTACCTTGCAAACAAAGATAAACCATAAGGATAGGATATGCACTAACATTTAGAGGAAAAATGTGGGATTGTTAAACAATACTCTGAGAAGTTGTCGACTGCACACAACCAGTATGAGTCAAAAGGAGCGATATTGTCCAATGAAGGCGCAAACGTGGGTGAAGGAGTGGGCGTATTGGAAGTGGTGTCCAGACCTGATTGTGGGGCAAGAAGCTACAATGGTTCTAAAGGATAATTGTTTTTGACCGTTCATCATGAGAGTTGCAGATGAGGCATAATTACTAGAACCTATCGATGACTGAATATATTTTGTCTTTCATGCAAACAAATCTAAGGCTTATCATGTGAACATAGAAAGTTCAGGCCATAAGAACTATGAGCACATAGCCCACTAAGATAACATGAGTTGTAGGAGGGAAGAGTCCACTAGGGAAGTGAAGCAAAGTGCATACCAAGCTTTGAGAGAGATGCAAGAGTACCATTAAGTTGCTTGCAAGGGCATCAAGCATTTAAGTTGGGAAAAATGTGAGCTAGAGACCCTTTGATAGTGAATAGTTCTACGATTGTGTAACTTGGTTCCTACATGGGAATACCTTTCCAACTTACTACTTAGTCTTTGGTCTTCGCATATGATGAACGATACTCTTTTCCCTCAGTACTCATAAGATTCTCACATTCTAAGTTGTAAGCGTGTTAGCATGCCATACACCTTTTTTGTTATCAATAACCATTTTGTTTTTATTCAAGTTATATATTGCCTCACTAATTTTTTTATACATTGTGCTTTCTAAAGCTTTTATTGAACCTCTACAACCTTGGTGAAGGCTAGCTTAGTCCATGATGATTAGGCGCTAGTCACAAGTGTCAACCCCAATGATCACAATAGTCCTCTTGTAACATGTTCATCTCATGGAAGCCTCATGCAACAAACCTACCCAACAATATTAGCTTTAAGTAAGTTGTTTGGGATACACTTACAAGCTAATATGGATGAATAGCATATCCAAAAGGCTCTTCACACGAGCCAATAAACTTTGCTTAAATATCCGACTTACTTTTGTGGAGATTTATTTACTCCCCAATGACATGAATCAGAGAACGTAGGCCATCGAATCTTAAATGCGCACTTCGACTGGGTAAACAACATGAGAACGGTCTGCTTACTGTCACGTCTCATCGACTGTTTCGGTGCATTATCTACATAGGCCCACCTTCGCATTGTGTTGACCCGCTCCAAGCCCTGTGCCATCTTTCGGTCTTATTCAAGTGCACTGTACTAAATACACGGGACCGACGCTGTTATGGGTTGACCCAGTCCTAGCACAGTTCATTGTGATCCCATTTCGTCTTTTCGCGATGCAAATGAAAGACCAAGAGCTAAAAATCTCAGGTACTTTTTTGGTCGAAAACCACACCTACGAGGGCACGGCAAACATCTCTAGTGATGCACCTGCGCTCACAAACACAAACACACACACACTCATATACAAACATATATATTGCTTACTCATATTTCATCATTATTTTTGGGAAACATGAATATAATAATATTGTTTTATTTGTAAAATATTTTAAATTATACTTATATTATGAAAAGGCAACGGGTAGGTATCAACGAGCATATTAACGATGAGCAAGATCTGTGCAGATCATGTTTTCCTATATGATATTACACTGTGAGAGTTGAATTGGAAAGACATCAGTCAATATCCGACTTACTTTTGTGGAGATTTATTTACTCACCAATGACATGAATTAAAAAGTAGGACATCGAATCTTAAATGCGCGCTTCGACTGGGTAAACAATTATAGCAGTACGGTCTGCTTACTGCCAGGTCTCATCGACTATTTCGGTGCATTATCCACATAGGCCCAACTTTGAATTGGGTTGACCCGCTCCAAGCCCTGTGCCATCTTCCGGTCTGCATCAACCAACTGTAGTGACTGTTGCTGACCCAACCTAATTAATGGGGTTCGAGGTCTGTTGACTTTTCTTTGGGGTAAGCTCAACTCTATAACACCACGAGAATCGTGCGGGAAGTATATACACAGACTCCTTGCTCATTGTCGCTCAAAGATATGGTGGAAATGACGCAATCACGATGGTGGCAAGGTGGATCCACCGGTAAAGATGTCACAAACAGTTGGCACTATTGGACAACAAACGGTTGGCACGATTGGACGCCAGGCTCAATGGTCACGGGCGACGTCCTGCACTTGATCGTCCGGGCCGGAGAAACTGAGCTGGTAACACAGTTGATCAATGAAGCAGATCTCGAAGATGCCATCGACGCTGTGGACGAGATGTCAGGGAACAACATCCTCCATGAAGCCGCCTTGCTCGGCAGCTTGGAGATGGCAAAGACCATTGTGGGCAAATGGGGTCATCTTCTCTGGATGCGCAACAATAATGGAGAGACGCCCCTCTTCTGCGCTGCAGCCAATGGGAAGACCGATATAGTGAAGTGCTTTTACGACCTAATGAGTGGGCACATGAACAGATTCTCCATTGAGTCCAAAACGAGAAATGATGGAAGCACACCCCTTCACGTTGCGGTCAATGGCGGATTCTATGGTTTGTCGTTTACCTAAATCTTCTTATCTCCTTTAAAAGTAGGAAAGTAAGTGTATATTTTGTATAGATACACTTTATTCACTACGAAGCACTTTTGCTTTTTAAATTTCAAAAATAGTTGAGATTTGTTTGAATTTGTTAACACACTTAATTTTATTCATTTCCTTTTTTAGTAACATTTCATTTCCTTTTTTTGGGGGCGAAAGCACATAAATGTATTCAACGCCAACAACACCAAAACATTTTATGAGTTTTTTTATGGATTGATGTGTTTTATTGAAGAATAAAGATGCGCTTAGATAACAAAAGCCATGCATGCAAATAGTAAGATACGCTGTTTTTTAATAACTGAAGCACAGTTGTTAAGCCTAAACCAATAAACCATGATTACCTAAATTTCAAACCATCAAAGAATTTTTAATTGTTTATAAATTAGGAACAAGTAAATAGTGGATTTCAAAGACTTTGAGCATAACAATGTATATAGTTCCACTCTAGTACCAAGAAATGCACCATAGACTAATTTTTTTAAAGCCCATTGTATGAGTCACCTGAGTATAAGGCGGAGTCAAGTCATTATAAGCCCTTCTTGTCGGTCGAGTTGGATCCAATAGAGATCATAGTCATGTAGGAGCTGGTCCACCTTATGTAATAGGGAATCGGACCAAATTAGTGCCTTGAGGGTCAGTTAGGGATCCGAAGTCCAATTTGACAGCAAGATCCGATTGATGGCTATAAAAGCCCATGCAATGCCTTGTATTGAATAGACTGGAAATAAGAGGACATCCCAGATTCCTTCTTCCAAAGACCTTTCCCATCGTGAGAGGGAGAGTAGCGTGTGGGAGCAAGAGCGTCGCTAGCTAAGGGTGAGCTCTCTCTCCATTGCTGCACGCAGGAAGACATGGTGCTGTGGAACCAAGTGTAGCAGCATAATGAAGGCTAAACGATTGGAGTCAATCGCACCTGTTCGGTCGTGATCTCGTTAGCCGAAGGAAGGTGGATAACACTCAAATATACAAAAACAAGAAAAATCATCTCACTATAGCGCTACACTTCTAATGGGAGACTAATTTTCACATTACATTATATCTTTTCCTTGGAATACAGGTACAGCATTGGCTATTGCCAACTTGTACGAGGATATCATTCATGTGCGTGATCGGGAAGGGATGACCGCCTTGCATATGATCTCAAAGTTACCAATGGCGATTGTTAATTCTAAATTCCTAATTCTAAGGCTTGATCAGGTATGCAAACCATGTTTATCCACATTAGTTAACAAAAGCCAGATAATCATAATCAGATGTTGTGATCCAACTGTAAGGCCAAACCAACATGTTGTTTCGATGGATTTCGTGTCACAAATGTGACTAAAGAAGGGCTAAAACCCATAGTAAGCAAGAAACTGCCCTGCATGGGCCATGCTTATTGATATCTAAAAAAGAACCTGATATAAAAGAATACATATAATATATGTATGCACTGTGACTAAAGATTTACATTTTTGTAGTGTGACAGCTTTCACGAACAAGACATCGAGTTTGGTTTCTTCTCTGAATTTTTCTGGAGTTCTATCTTCAAGATCCTCGTTTCATAAGCCAACAGGTCTTCAGGGGAGTCCGCTTACGCACTGGTAAGTAATTCTTTTTTCAAACATAAAGAAAGTGGACAACCGTTCGACAGTAAAACTTTCTTTAAGGAAAAAAAGGCGTGTAACTCATATAATGCTTTAACAGTAAACAAAAGTATTTAAAGTTCATAAAAGAAAATAGAAGCCGAAGTTGCCTCACCTCGGCATGCAAAAAAAATCGGAAAGTAAATGTATTCACCAACAATGAAACTTGCAGACTCTCTCTCTGTCCATATATATATATGTACAAGAATCTTATGCTTTAACAGTAAACAAAAGTATTTAAAGTTCATAAAAGAAAATAGAAGCCGAAGTTGCCTCACCTCGGCATGCAAAAAAAATCGGAAAGTAAATGTATTCACCAACAATGAAACTTGCAGACTCTCTCTCTGTCCATATATATATATGTACAAGAATCTTATGTCCTATATATGCAAAGTCTCCATGTTTCATTGGAATTTTCTTCTTAGCTTGTTGTTGACCTTAACATGGTCAACGGAATGTGGTTTTTGTCACTGTACAGATACTTCTCTTGACGATTTAATAAAGAGATTGCTTAATGATTATGCACGATACGAGGCAAATAATGGTAAAGCTTTTATAGAGCCTCCATTGGAAATGGCTGTGAAAAATGGAATGCTCATAGTGGTGGAACAGGTGCTAAGCAGGTACCCTACACAATCCGACACTGTGAACGCAGTTGGTGAGAACTTGTTGCATCTGGCAATAAAAACCAGGCAAAGGCTGATCTTCAATTTCTTGAGGAGAACAAACCATGCAAACAGGTTGGCTCACGCCATCGACAGGAACGGAAACACTATTCTCCATCACGCTGCTAAATGTCCTACTGATCAACAAGGTGCGATTGACGTGTCAACAAAATATCCCATGTATTGGGAACATCGCTGGTATAAGGTAATTATATCATCTTTTGAATATAATGTGTATATGAGGTACTTGTGCTGTTGTGAAATAAAAATGCCTCCATGAGCATGATGCAGTCTGTGGAGAAGTTGACACCTCCGGCTCTACGTGAGAACCGAAACAAAGATGGAGAGACAGCCAAAATGTTGTATATTAGTAGTCACAACAAAATGTTGAAGGAAGATGATGGATGGGCAAAGTCCGCAGCTATGTCTTACTCTGTGGTTGCTGTATTAGTTGCAAGCGTTGCCTCAACAGCCCTTTACGCCATCCCAGGAGGCCCCAATCAGAACACAGGCGCTCCTTTACTCAAAGAACAAGTCCTCTTCAACATCTTCATTATCACGGACACACTCTCAGTGGGCACTGCCTTCTACTCACTGCTTTTGTTCCTCATGGTTTTGGGTCGTCGCCCGAGAATTTCTTTCTCTAAGACTTCACTTGCCATTGTGCAAGAAGGTGTGAGCAATCTCTACAATTCAATCTTCTTCATGATCTTGGCTTACATATTTACTGTCATTCTCTATGCTCGTTCGAGCCTTGGATGGAAACTTGTGTTCGTCCTTGGCTGTGCATTTTCTCAATGTCTGATCCTTTATGCTCGCCGAATACATAAGGCAAGTCTGACTGCAGTGAGGTGGTACTTCCATTGACTTTCATATCCTCAATAATGACTTTCTATCATGTGGAGTGAATGTAATGAAAAATTGTGGCTTTCCATTCATAGAACAGTATTTGGCTCACCTTCTACAATCAAATCATGTGAACTACAGGTTTATATGATAATGTATCATGTGAAATTTCAATTTTTATCGAAATAATGCATTTTAAAGAGGAGCTTTCTCGTACCCATTAAGTTATTTGCAAATTGAAAGTGTAATGCTATGGAGACCACTCGGAGCTTGCCATTTTTTTTTACCACAGTACATGGCAAATAACTCTATGAATGGCCTATGGTTGGGACAAATAGCTGCTTGCTCTCGTGCCCATTTCTATGCCTTGATTCTCTTCCACTTTTACAAAATGCACCTCAAAAACAGGAGAAGTACAACACAGTGTTTGATTGGGGGGTTTTGAGATGTAAGCTTCTTGTGAAAATTGGCACACCTGAAATCGGTACTGTGAGCTTGCCTCTCTTAAAGTACGCAACCACTACATTCCTGAATCAGCTCGATTAGAAAAGAGTTCCATCAAAATATATAGTTACAAGCTCGATCAGAAAAGAGTTCCAGCAAAATATATGGCTGCAAGGAGCACTTGTGAAATATATGGTGCAATTCTCGTCAAAGCAAGATTAGAGCTAACTTATAGGCTTTTTAAGCTTTCCGGTTTGTTATTGTCGGACGCAAAAGGCAAGGGCAATCACCTCTAAGATACAATGAAGGGCTCTTGATTCATCCTAAACAAGGGGCGGAGCCAAGGATTTATCTTAGGACCAGGACTGTATCATAGAATAAAAGAAATTAGTATCATGTGCTAAACTTTGGGAAATGCAAAATTAGCAAAGTAAGACCTGCATATGAAGCCTGCTATGCACACAATAGTCAGAGCATTGTGAGGTAACAAAATGCAAAACCTGTCATGGTATTTAGCAGTAAGAATTACAAGAAAGAAACCTGTGTATGAAGACACCATAGTGCATTGGTTTGCATCAAGAGCTGATTGATGGAACAACTCTCTCGTTGCTGGTTCTGAACTTCGAATCCATGAGCTTGTTCATGCTGAAGTGAAAGGAACAAGGAGTTTACTTTGCTGCCGATAGAGTTGGTCTACTCTAGATAAGGGAAGGATCGGCAATGAAAGATGCACATAAATGTGCTTGGTTAAAATCAAATCTAGTTTGTTCAGAATTATCACCAACAAAAACCATAAACCTTACATCTTAATTGGGTTATATAGCTGACAATGAGACTAAGATTATTCTGTTTTCCATCCTTCAATCTATGTGGTACACATGAAAAAGTGAAGAAGGAAAAACAGAGGGAAGAAAACAAGTAGCTAGAGTGCAGATAAGGATATGTGAGTATAAATAGTCTCTGTGTGTGTGATCAGCAATGATAAAAGGATACGATATTGGAAGATATTAACTGGTAGAATCACAATTGCAAATTTCTCAAACTAGTACATGTTAATTTGTCAACTATATTGTGATTTTACTAGATGGAGAAATTCAAAGGATTGAAAAGGAACCATCATAATCAGCATAACAAAATTTAATGCTTATTTTCTTATTTTTGGTAGTAGTGGTGGGATAATCACCAAGCAGCAAACAACTTCTTAATCTACCGAGCGCTACACAAAGGTCATTGTCTAATTAAAACTTGGTCCACCTGTTACATAAAGACAACAAGGGAAGTTTGTGAAAATCTCAGGGCCCTTGGCCCCCAAACCCCACCCCCCTTCCCTCTGCCTCCGCACTAAACCAGCATGGTGAAGTGTAAAACAGAGCACACAAAGAGATATGCTATGGCACTTATAACAAAAGAAGAATGAGAAACTGTCTTCAGCTCTTTATTTATAATGTACTAGAATTTCATCCATTTCCTCACAGGAGACATGACCATCGAGAAAACCCAATCAGATGTGAATAATCAGGCCCACTCTGTGGAGTACTGAGCCACTAAAAAGAGCATTGAGCCACCATAGAGAGGCTGAATTCACCCTTGTGAATAGTGAGGCTCTTTGATGCCGAATTGCAGGTGGCGAATTTGATTCATGGCTGTGTGTGCGTGTCTGTGTGTTTTTGACTTTGACCTCCCTTTGTAACCAAGAACATGAAGCTTTTCATCAATAGTTACCAACCTAATCTCTGCACCCTTTGAAGAGCTTCAACTACAACCCTTGGACTCACAAAAGCAATGTATATGAATCAATGCATTATCTTGAAAAATCTCTTCACACCGAAAAGTTGTCAAGCCTATTAAGGCCAGAGCAAGAAGAAAACACCGGTTAGCGAAACAAGTATCTTCACATAGAATGAGATTAAGAATATGTCATGAACTCTTCAAGCATATGTACTGAATAACAATATTTCTTGCAAAATCCCCTCGTATAGAATGATATTTGCACGGCTCAAATAAAAATCTGAAACCACAATTAACAAAACCATGGAAATTAACAATATTTCTTGCTCCTCTTCACATTTGACTAGTGTCTCAAGACTCTCAACAGTAACATTCTTTGAACCAAAGAAAGGGAAATTACTCACATATCCACACGTCCTTATTAAATCACAAGAAAATCCAGGAGTTATTAGTCCATAATCTTTTGAGGGTGGCACTGGAAGAGGGGAATCGGGCATTACTTTTCGGTAAACAAAGTTATCACCATATCCATAACTGACATTTGACAACTTGTAATCTTCATTTTCCCTCGGACCATCAAACCTTGAGCCAATTTTAGTCATAAAATTGCGGGCAAGTGCTATATTTGGATATGGAAAAAGAATTTCAGACGGGGAAGTAGATGGTCTGGGATTTTTTACATTACTATTTTGCTCGCACTCGCTGCCACTCACACATGCTTCAAGTAACAATTTGTCCAGACTGCTTGGATGTGTCACATTAGTATGATGACTGTTCCTGACATTCTTGGACTCTAGAACAGATAATGGTTGAGAAATAGTTTCCCCGGAACCTGAGATTGATGATACCAGTTTCGCTGTGCTTATAAGCTGATCATAAGGTTTTCCATCAGACTGGGACCCGAGGCCTTGTCCTTGTAATTCAGATGTCCCAGGGGTGTCATCTTCTCCAGTAATTTCCACAACATCAAAATAGGTTACGTCTCGAGGAACCCACTTGTAGTTTTCAACTGTTGTTTATTTTAGATGATTTTTGTGCACCAACCATTTTCTCAAAGCTTCTGAGTTTCACTTTCTTGATAGGAGACAGTAAGGTCAACTTTGAGGAATACAAATGATTCTCCACAAAGTTGATTTACCAGGTTCAGTAACATAGTTAGCTATATACAACCTTTGCATAATTCAAGTGCATTCATTATTGCACATAGGCGAAACTTTTGATAACAGGACATCTTTGTTTAAGATCTACGAATCTTGGAACCTTAGAAGAAAACACAGTAACAAAAGATCTGCGAATACACCCCAGGGACAGAAATGAGAAAGCAAGAACAAGAAGAGATCTCGGGCATCAGACTGCAGTCATCAATCACATTCAGAGAGAGAGAGAAGGTTACCACAGCGTCTACCGGAGTAGCCGGTCGTGAACGTCAGACCATGACCACCGAGGTCGTGAAAGTTTCAAACCCTACTGACGCCGGACCCAGTGATCAGGTTATGAATCAGGGACATAAGCGGATTGGATTCGCTTCGGATATAACTGTAAGTATCCGACTAATATTTGTGCTTAGCAGCTCGTATGACTTGGACAGAGCGGCTTCTGCGAGTCGAGAGACTCCACAAACGAATCTCGGAATCAAAGGACTAGGGGTGTATGACTTAACTGGTCTGTCTTCATCGGGAGTCCCACAAGTCATCGGGAATCAGCCGAATGGGCAAAGATCTTGCCGTAACCCAATTCAGAGAGAAAACAGGAGGAGAAATCCGATGACAAGGATGAGAGAAAGAGGGGAGGGGGGAAAGGTCGAATGGGGGAGGAGGAGGGAGTAGCCGATAGCATAGAGAGAGACGGTGGAAGAGAGAGAGAGAGAGAGACACAGAGAGAGAGAGTCTTGGGTAATTAGTACAGGATACCAGTAGCCGATAGCATCAGTGAATTATGCATGATAAATTTCTTTTCTAAAATGTGTGGAATATCAAAAAACGTATTGTTAAATTGTAGGTTATTATGAAGTTGCAATTGCAAATTTCCTCTACCCCTTTGGTGACTTTATTGCTCTGAATATTTTTGTTTAAATTTTCCACGTTCTTATTTCATTAGAGCAATTTCTTCTTTTGAATGTTTCATGTTTGTGGATTGAAATTATTTATCTTCCTTTGGCATATCCACGAAAAGTTCTCTCCCTCATGATGCTAGTTGTTGAATTCTGGAAGTCTGTAGCTCCTTTTCTTATATAACTTCAAAGATTTTTCTTAAAACGGTAACGTTTTAGATAACATTAACCCATGTACGTCATTATATTATATAATTAAAAATATTAAAAATATTGAATGATAATATATAAAATAACAAATATATGGGTAAGTAACAAATACATCCAATAGGGAAGCTGATTCCTTATGCACACCATAGATACCAAACTCATGACCTTCACTCGTGATATCACCCCCTAGCAAGACGAGCTATTGCTCTGCGCATTCAAATCTTTCGATTGTGCACACTCCCTTCTCACTGCCTAAGATTTCTCATCATATGTCAACAAGTCCAAACTGGTTAATAAATAATGTGGATAACAGCATTTAGGGCATCGACCCACCTGGTAGGGCTTTAGATTTCACATGATGCAATGCGAGTTCGATTCGTGGCACATGCATCCCTGTCTGTGGTCTCTCCGTTGTAACAAAAAAAATTGGATAATGGCGTCTTTTCTTTTTATTCATGTGACCTATCTTCCACATTATGCTTATAACCAACAATTCCAACACTTAGCCCAAGAATCTTACCCATTAAGCCAAACTTGCAAATTGTTTCTAATTAAACAAAATCAACTAACATGAGCACAGACTCTCTCGACCTCTCCAACGTGCAATAGAGATTGACTCTGACCGAGAGTTCGATATCTTTCACATTAGTTGAATCAACTACGGGCCCTTTAACTTGAAACGTACGGATGTGGACTTCAACCCAAAAGAGACCTAAGTTTTTTTGAACAAATTACATACAATATTTCGGCTCGTTGGCCTGCAAATTAGTTGGACCAATAAGCCGAGCTATCGAAAATCACACCTACAAGGGCACCGCAAACATCTCTAATGACACACCTGCACTCACCAACACACCACACACACACACACACATATATATATATATATATATATATATATATATATATATATATATATATATATATATACATAAATATGTAATGATTGTTGCATACTTATATTCCATCATTACTTTTGGGGAACATAAATATAATAATATTGTTTTTTTATTTTTAAAACATTTTATTTTATACTTATATTATGGAAAAGCAACGAGTAGGTATCAACGAGCATATTAACGATTACCAGGATCTGAGCAGATCATGTTTTCCTATATATAATGTTATTTATGATATTACACTGTGAGAGTTGAATTGGAAAGATTCAATCAATATCCGACTTACTTTTGTGGAGATTTATTTACTCCCCAATGACATGAATTAGAGAACGTAGGCCATCGAATCTTAAATGCGCGCGGTAAACAACATGAGAACGGTCTGCTTACTGTCACGTCTCATCGACTATTTCGGTGCATTATCTACATAGGCCTACCTTCGCATTGGGTTGACCCGCTCCAAGCCCTGTGCCATCTTTCGGTCTTATTCAAGTGCACTGTACTAAATACACGGGACCGACGCTGTTATGGTTTGACCCAGTCCTAGCACAGTTCATTGTGATCCCATTTCGTCTTTTCGCGATGCAAATGAAAGACCAAGAGCTAAAAATCTTGCGTACTCTTTTGGTCGAAAACCACACCTACGAGGGCACGGCAAACATCTCTAGTGATGCACCTGCGCTCACAAACACAAACACACACACACTCATATACAAACATATATATTGCTTACTCATGTTTCATCATTATTTTTGGGAAACATGAATATAATAATATTGTTTTATTTGTAAAATATTTTAAATTATACTTATATTATGAAAAAGCAACGGGTAGGTATCAACTAGCATATTAACGATGAGCAAGATTTGTGCAGATCATGTTATTTATGATATTACACTGTTATTTATTAATATTACACTGTAAGAGTTGAATTGGGAAGATATGAATCATTATTGGAATTCTTTTCTCGAGATGAATTTAGTCGCCAAAGTCTAGAATTAGAGATCGTACGCTATCGAATCTCCAATGCTTTGACTCGGTGAACCACAATTTGAGAACGGTCAGCTTACTGCCACATCTCATGGACTCTACAGATGACCACCCTCTCATTGGGCTGACCCACTCGGAGCTGCGCCGTGTTCTCGTCTCGTTTAACAGCGCTGTGCCAATTACACGGGATCAATGAGGGTCGGGTGGGAGCTGATTGTGCTCCCATTTCGTCTTCTTCGTTGCAAATTAATTAAAGACCAACCATTAAAAAAAATTGGTGCATTTTGTTGGAGTTAATCCATCATGTGATTCTAATCTCATTCAACCTAAGCACAGGTTCAATTGAAGGTTTATAAACATTGTATTTTGATCCTACGAATTTAACCCCTGATAAATGTCTTTCAAAGATATGCGGAAATGAGAAAATCACGATGGTGGCGAAGGCTAGAGGAAGGGTTTGAAGATGTCACAACGGGCAGCACTATCGGGTGTCAGTCGCACCAGTCACTGACGACGTACTGCATGAGACCGTCCGGGCCGGACAAGCTCAGCTGCTAAGGGGTGTGCTGGATGGTTTACCCATAGAAGGAGATGCCATCCAAGCCGTGTGCCATGTTCCGTTCTCATTCCAAGTGTGATAATATAGGAATTCAGTGGGCTCATCGTGAAGTATTATGTGAACAAAATCTCGAGTTCTGTGAAACCTTTATTTAGAAAGAGATGTTTTATAAATAGAGGTGTGTCATTTTTTATCTTTCAATTTCTTTTAACTTATTTTTTTTACTATTTTTTAGTTTAATATTCTGAGACTTCACAACGCTATTGAAAACGAGTCATTGTCTTCCAATTGGTTGCGCAAATCACATTTGTGTAGGAGTTCGAACATGAATCAGGATCAACGAGGTTAAGGTGAAGAGGAAGAAGCTACCTTCTTTAAAAGGCTCTCTGGTTGTTCAAGAATCACTTTCCCGGTTGAGTTCTTAATCTTCGAGTTAAAGGTGGCGGCGGCCAGACAGAATTTCCATAGTGATCTGATCTTTGGTAGAGGAGAAAGAACGAAGGGTTACAAGGGAAGGCTTCATTGTGTAATGGTTGCTAATGAAGTGTTTCGACAAAATCGACAACCCAATGCCCATACACTATGTGCTTGCAGTAGAGGTAAATATATTTGCCGATGGTTGCCGTCAAAGTATAAAAAAAAGAACTATCATTTACTAAGAATTCATTAATAATTATTTTTATATGCAATCAACTTCTTAAGTGGAAAAATAATATCCTAATATAAATATAACTATCAATAATTCTTAAGTTGATAACCAAATTACCAAAACATTTAACAAACACCACTAAGATTCTATAAATGCCACAACAATGAAATACAAAAATGATAGCAAATAACTATTAACAATGAACATTTGTTATCTGACAATCACAAAGTAAAACACCTCTAATATAACATATTTAAGTAATTAAAATTATCAAATACAAGTACATGTTAAATTCATAACAAAAACAACTTCTAAAATCTCTCAATCTTAAACAATCCTTTTCAAGAGCAGTTAAACAAAGACAAAATGACACCCATTATAAGCTTCCAATACAAAAGGAAGTGTATAACTAAATCAATACTAAAAAATAATATGCAAAGTTAAGAGCAATTACATAATCAAAATCAAGTACCGTGGAAGATTTGTCATCGAGGCCGCATCTTTTGAAACCATCGCATAATTGTTTTATTATTTATTTATGATGATATGTTATGCTCAATATATGTAACTAAGCAATCATTCATAAACTCATCATCAATTTTGTTTTTTAAGCGACTCTTTACAATTTTCATAGCACAAAGTACTCGCTAACACTTCTAGTAGCAATAACAAAAAAACAATGCCAATTTTATTAACCAATATACCAAAAAGTAGCTCTTATCTTTTCTTTATTTTACTAATACCTCTGTAACTTTAATTATTCCTTTAAGTGGAAGGCCTTGATGATCATGCATGTCCATAATATAGTTATCATGTTGATGTTGAAGTTTCCAAAGATCATTAGCATAAAAATTATAAGGATAAAAACTTGCAAACTAAACCAACTTCTCTTTATTGAAGAAAGCAAAATTATAACTTTGATCAAGATATGCAACACAAAGAAGTAATTCGGTATTTCTCTCATCAAATCTTTCATCAAACTTATTTAACTCATAATCAATGATAACATTGAATATTTCATATCGATAACTAATATTTTTAACCCATTAAACTCACCTTCAATATTTCTCGCTCCATTATATCCTTGTTCTCGTAATTGAGTAATACTTAAACCAGTTTTACAAACATTTGCATCATAACGGTCATAAGTGATATTGTTGTAGTAGAATATACATGCACTAAACTAAGCGCTCAATAATATGATCATCTTTATCAATATATCTTAATATCATTATCATTTACTCTTTATTAGATATATAAGGAGATTCATCAATTAAAATAGTAAATACATCTTCATGTACTTCATTGTTAATTCTTTCAATATTTTCACTTACAATAACACTTATAATATCTCTTTGAATTTAAAGTATCATTAGTTTTAAATTGTTAGGTACATTCTGTAATACAACACTATAAATCTTCTTATTATGATTAACAAAAAATGATTGAAGTTGAAGAAAATTTCTTTTATTTAGACTTTATTAGATTTATCATGACCATGAAATGCAAGATCTTGTTTGAGAAGAAATCTTATAACATTAATTGAAGTGTCAAGACAAGCTTCATAATTTTTTTTTCTTTTGATTGCTTGATAAAATAAGTATTAATAGCTTGCTTCTCATTCATCAAAGCCACACTTTGCATTCTAGTATCATTGTGTATAGTACTATTGTCATGTTGATAAAGTATTTATTTCTCCTTAAATCATTGAAATCCATCCAAAATAAATGCTTGTACACTATTAGGATTTGGAAAAAGATAACATAACAAACAATATGCTATATTTTTTGTTATAATATATTCCAACCAATCAAAATCGTTAAACCAACTATGAATGAAACATCACTTTTTGCTTCCTTCTTTAATCCATGAAAATTTATGCTCTTTTGGTTGGAGTGGTCTTTTTTGTAGATATGCATGTTGAATTCTCTCTTCGTCATTAATATTATAACTTAAAATAAATGGTCTCACTACTTTTAAAATTATTTTTAAAATTTCTATCACCATCTAACATCTCCTCACTAAGTTTACTTTGATTTTTCATACTTATGATAAAATTGATGAATCTTTTAAGAGATTTTCTTTTAAAATACTTCTCCATATATATATGAAGAAAAAATATTCAAAGAAAATGAAAAGAATATGTATGTTATATCAAACCAAACGAACACAAATATGACATGCTGAAGGTACTCATAGAATATAATCCATCAAATACGGGACATTAAAAATCGAGAGAGCATCTTAACCTTAATTGACGAGTTGAGAATCAAGTCCATTTCAATTGCCTTATTCGTAGTTGATCGAGAGAGAGAGAGAGGCCGACTAAGAACTGCCCATTAGCGAAGAAGGAGCCAGCATAAACTGACAACGATGACAGTTGATCGAGAGAGAGCATCGACTGAGAAGGAGTCTCAATTAGCACAGTTACTGCCGGCGGTTGAAAGAGAGAGTACCGCCGATCCAGTAAAATGCCAACCACCAAGTAACTCTAGTCACTTCACCACCGCTACCGGTTGAGAGAGGGAGTCAATCGTGCTAACAGAGAGAGAGAAAGAAAGGGGAGAATTAGGGTTGGCGTTCACAGTTGGGTAATGAATCGTTTGTTAAAATCAAATATAAAAATATGATCCAATTCCACTATTATTAACAGAAGAAGGTTTAAAGTTTTCATATTTACGGGCGAATGATTGTGTATTTTTATATAACCATTTTTTTAAAAAAAAAAATTGAAGGAGTGATTTTTTTATTTTTCAAAAAAATATCAAAGACTGATCCTAATTTTGAAATTGTCTGGCAGGCGAAGGCAGACGCGAATGTAGGTCCGCCAACGATAGGACCATGCATGTGAATTGCTTGGTATTATTATGTACATGATCGTGACGCCTAACGAGGAAACTCCGAAGGTTGGAATGGTCTTCACAGTTCACACGGTATGGGTACTATTTTTCAATGAAGGCGTCTAATTTCTGACTGTTTCAACAACCATCATCATCATCTTTTCTTCCCTTGTTTCAGCTCCTTATCAAAGTGTCGTAGCAAAGATTCCGTGGCAAAGCAAGCGGTGCGTTTGAGGTTTGGAAGATCCCGAGGGAAAGCGGATGTGAGTCATGGCCTGTTACGCCGACCGTGTACGCCGTATGGGAAAAGGGTCAACAAGGGAACGCCTCGGATCTAAGGCCAAGTCGAGTTCATCCCTTTCTTGGTAGTATAGATGCGGTTTTTCTTTTGAGAAGCTTGCTTGCAGTATAGATGCGTTTTAATTGAAAATACACCTGAGAAAAATGAGTGAAATTGTAAATCAGCGAATTTTTCATGAAGACAAATATCTGATGCACAAGAAAAGAGGAAGAACGTGGATTTTTCATGCTGTTTGAGAGGACTTCTTTCCAGATACCTGCTTAGATCACACTTGGCACGGATTTATTCACAAATTGCTTACGTTGATGTGTATCAGGTGATTAATCGATCGAATCTCAGATACAATAGGTCCCAAACCCTCATAAAATTGCATGAATTGCTTTGCCGATACAGAAAGTGCAGTACAGCTATGGCAGAATTATTGGGTGGAGCGGCAATTGGCGCAACGTATGCGGAGGTGCAGCGTCTAATTATTGAGACAATATCCCTAAACAGGAGGTTCAGATCGGAACTTAATCGATTGAAAGCAACAATGGAATCTTTGGCTCCTATAGTGGAGGAGGCAAAACGTTTGGAGGAGCAACCAGCAGGTAGCGGAAAGACTGATCCGAGTTCATCGTTTCGGCAAAACCAGATATTTCAGTTTCTGGAGAAATTGCGGGAAGCCAAGGAGTTGATTGTGAAATGTTCTGAACTGCATTCTTGGGACGTACGGAAGAGATCCAAATGTTGCAGGCGACTCTTAGAGGTGGACAATGACTTACTAAGGTGTATGCATGTTGCGTGGACTCAGGCGGCATATGTGGACACAAGAAAGACTCGCCAACTAACCGAAGAAATTATCCGTAAGGTAGACGAAGTAAGGGCCTGGACTATGGAATTGGCCAACGTTCCAAAAGCACAAGAAACTGAAAAACAGGCAAGTCTTCTTCTGGTCTCCATTGTTTAAAATTTAACGAAATCGATGGTATTGCACATTTACCTAAAGAGCCTAGATCAACATTGGTTTCTCTTCTGCGAAGCAGTGATGTACATTGACAGGAACGTTATACTGCTCGAAAAGAGGACCAAGCCTTAGAAACCTATATTTACAGTATTATGTTCTTAATAGAAATCCTTCTATGTGTGTTTTTATTAGATTAAACTTTCAATCCTTTAACACGATGTTTATAAAGCCTTCAAATTCCAGCTACTTAAATTAGTTGAGATATGTCACATACAGATTAGATTCAACATAATTTTAACATTATATCATTATTAAACATTATTTAGGTAAGATCCATATCTAAAAGTGCTGCTCTCCACTGTACCGTTCTGTCCTGTTCATAAAACTGCTGCTCTGCTCTACGCTGCTCTGTTCGACTTAAATGATTTACTAAACTGTCCGGTCGGAAACCAGGGGAATGCTATATATAAAGGTCCCCCCAACAAATCACATAAATTAGAGAAAGTAAATAAGCCTTCTCTAAGGCTCCGATAGGTCACTGCGGAGTTATTCGATGGTCCAACCGTCCAAAAGCACAAGAAGCTGCAACCGAAAATCCTCTCTCTCTCTCTCTCTCTCTCTCTCTCTCTCTCCATGTATGTGTCTCTGTGTGTGAGAGAGAGGGGTGCGGCGCCAAGAGAAAAATGTTTCCTAGTCGCCGATTAATTGTTACATGACACTGAATATGGTTTGCAGGCAAACTATCAATAAAGAGAATATGATTGACTTATGTTTTGCTGTAGGTGAAACAGGAAGAGGCCATGGAACTGAGTTGGAAGAGCAGAAAGGGAAAAGAGCAAAAAATGGTAGAAGGAGAAAGTGTACCGCGGCAGTTTAACGCGACGGAATGGCTCCAACATGGAGTCGCCTACTTGCAACGCCCAATAGAAGAGAAGAAGGCCCAACTGAGAGAAGTCCACAACCATTCTAATGCGAAAAATTGGTCAACAAACCCCCGCGTCCTTGAGTACACACTCGTCGAGTTGCAGGCAGCAACGCAGAATTTCAATTGTAGTTTGATCGTCGGTGTGGGAGGAAGTTCCCATGTTTACAAAGCCCAACTCCGTGGTGCAACGGTTGCAATCAAGCACTTTGCTGAAGGGTTCAAAAGCGATGAGTTTACAAGAGAGGTAAACAAGGTTATATTCTTTTAAAAATTTATTATGCTTGATGGCAAAAAGTGAAGCGAAATGCCCTTTTTTTTGTCGGTCACTATGATTGAGATCCCCCACTTTTCGTGTGTTCAGAGTGTCCTTCATGTTTCTTTTCTTTTATTCATTTTCATACCACTACTTCCCATGGCATAAAACACGAGCACACACATTTAAGCTACAGGAAGCTCGAGAAGTATATTTAGATCATTTGAGCTGCTCAGGAGCCACTTTCATTTGTTTCAATGCATATTTAGTATACTAATTGCAACATAATTTAATTAGAAGTGATTCGACTGAAATTCTACACTTTCAGAATTCATATTATATCCCCTAATTTGTATATTGCTGGGTGGGTATTAACTTTTAGGTGGAGATTTTAAGTCAGGTGATGCATCCAAACATTGTGAATTTACTGGGAGTCTGCAATGGTGGAAAAAAGATAGGAGACATGTGTCTCGTATTGGAATGGATCCCAAACGGGAATCTCCTGCATCACTTGAGTGGCCACGGGGGAAGGTCGCCATTGCCTTGGCCAGCCCGCCTGCGTATCGCTAAGGAGATATGCGGGGCGCTTCTTTGGCTGCAATCAGCTGTGAAGCCGCGGAGTGTGTTCCATGGAGACATCAAGCCTGACAACATTATCCTTGATGACAAACTAAACGCTAAGCTCTGCGACTTTGGGACATCCAAGATTGCTCGTCATATTAAATGCATTGAAGGAGATGTCACGTACCTTGCAGAGGAAAGTACTGTTCGTGGGACGCCAAATTACGTAGACCCCTACTACGTAAAGAAGCGCACGTATACATCAAAGTCGGACTTGTACGGGTTTGGGGTCGTCCTGTTGCAGTTATTCACAGGGTTTCACAGTGAGACAAAGGTAACTGGCCCTCGCGGAGACGTACGAGGATGTGAGCAAATTGTGAATGAAGTGGAGTCATATCACTCTAAACATAAGTTATTAGATCTCAAGGATCAAAGACCCGAATGCTCGCCAGAAGACAAGACACTGGTGCTGGCAGATTTGGGCATGAGGTGCTGTCGTGCTGACCCCCGAGATCGACCAAATCTGGAGACTGTATGGACGGAGTTGCAAAACGCCGTGTCTGACAAAAAGCATGCCCTTTTCCGTTTTTCTTGTCATTTGTAGTTAGATTGATCATTGAAGGTTTTTTCTTAAACAACGCGGCTGACGGGAGATAATCCTTTTGAAGTTTATCATCAGCCAAGCGCGTCGAGATAATGTCAAGACTTGCTGGAGATTTCAACTCCATCTTTCACTATAATAAACTATTGAAGAAGAAAAACTCGTTTGCGTTGACATATTCGACAAGTGAACTTATTGATGTAATCCCTAATGGATTAGTTATGCTTGAGATACATAATGAGCTAATTAATGAGGACTATGGGAGGAATTGCTTATAAATCGCTCATTTAAAGACTTTGAAAGTGTCGATCATGCAGGAGTCTCAATCGATGTTAGTTGCACGACGTTGCCAGCATAGCAAGGTGTTAATCTTGAACAATGATACCACACTATCGGTTCTCTCATCCAAAGAGTTGCTACTGCCCAATTAACCATTAGGCTTCAAAATACTATCGTCTCAAAAGGGATAATAGTGACTCCAATAATAATTGCATAATCAAGGATCACAAGACAAGGGCTTCCAAAGTTTTTTCAGGTTGGTGTTTTTGTCGGCTGAAACTATGGACAATGAGGCCCTTAACCTTTTCCTTCAAATTTGTTAAGGCTTTAATGGCAGTTTTTTATGTGAAGATGTTCATATCTCCATGCATCAATTCAAACTCCCTTTTTATCATAGCCTTGACGATGAGTGCATCGCCTATCAGGTTTCCATGCTCGCTTCGTAGTTGGCTATGTCGACTTTCAATTTATATAGTTGACTTTCGGTTATGCCCTTTTCGATAGAACAATCTCGCATGTGTTTCTTCTCTGTGCTCCTGTGAACCGGCCAGCCAACATGAAGCTTCCCCAACTATTTAGTGTGTATATATAATGTTATTTACTGATATTACAGTGGGGGAGTTCAATTGGGAAGACATCAATCAAAATCGGACATACTTTTCTGGAGAAGAGTTTAGTCGCCAACAGGAATAAGAGATGGTAGGCCGTCGAATCTTAAATTCACGCTTCGATTGGGTGAAGCACAAATTGAGAAGGGTCAGCTTACTGCGACGTCTCATGGATTGTTTCGATGCATTCATTATCAAAAGAGGCCCACTTTCGCATTGGGTTGACTCGCTCCAAGACGTGTGCCATGTTCAAGTGCACTCCACCAAATAAGTACGGGACCAACGCCGCTGCTATGGGTTGACACAGTCCTGGCACAGCTCATTGTGATCCTATTTCGTCTCTTCGCGATGCAAATCAAACACCAAGAGCTAAAAATCTTTGGTTCTTTGTGGTGGAGTTCTATTCATTCAACCCATTATGTGATTCTAATCTCAATTAACCTAAGCATATTGAATTTGAAGGTTTATAAACATTGTATATTGGTTCTAGGAATTTAACTCGATAAAAACCCTGATGAAAGATATCCTGTTTTGCTGCGACCTTCAATATTTTATTAGATGAGAATAAAATATTATATGAATGGGATCTCCATAGCTTGGTCCTCTAAATTATTGGTTCTATCACGAAACCCTCTTTATGGAGAAAGGGAATATATAATTCATCAAGAGCATGTCATTGGTGACGTGCACGCGTTAACACTCACCTTTCTCATGAGGGGGTTGTGTCACGCAAATTTTTCTTTTGTTACAAGAGGGGACTGAAGAGTGAAACTCCTCACCAGCCGAAACCGCGGTACTGCGGCCTGCCGTTACAGGATATGAGTCCTCCTATTACGTCAATTATACAGGTTCGCTAGATAGTTCACTTGCGTGTGTTTCTTACATGATTTCCTTTTAGTCAACCCAATTCAAGTATCTAAAACACGACGAGAATCGATCGTGAGGAAAGGCAATCAAGTGGGCTAAGAGTATTAGAGCTTGATCACAATCTGTTTTGTGTGAAAGAAGGGGCCGAAGCCCGGTTTACATACAGAGCCTATTTGCTGATTGTTGCTCAAAGATATGAAGGAAATGAAGCAATCACGACGGTGGCGAAGGCTAGAGGAAGGGGTTAAAGATGTATTATTCATCAGTCAAGATGTCACAAACGGGCGGTACTATTGGGTACCAGGCTCAACGGTCACGGGTGACGTCCTGCACTTGATCGTCCGGGCCGGAGAAGCTGAGCTGCTAAGAGAGATAATGGTTACTTTACTCGAAGAAGGAGATGCCGCAGGTGCCATGGACGCTGACGACGAGGAGTCAGGGCACAACATCCTCCATGAACCCGCCTTGCTCGGCAGCTTGGAGATGGAGCAGGCCATCGTGGACAAAAGGCCTTCTCTTCTCACGAAGCGCAACAAGAATGGAGAGACGCCCTTCTTCTCCGTTGCAGCCAAGGGGAAGACAAATATAGTGAGGCGATGGACAGCTTCTCCATTGAGTTCATAAAGATAAATGATAGAAGCACGCCCCTTCACACTGCGTTCAATGGCGGATTCTGTCACAGGATGGATTCCTGTGGCGCGCGCATCCGCCCACACCCATCCCATCCTTCGTCCGATGGCTTCAGAGAGCGCGAGCGCCAGGCGACGCATGGGCGTAGACGCACACGCAGATTGTTGTAAACCTCCGTTGTATGTACATATGTTGTATTTGGTCCATTGTAAAGCCCGGGTGTGTTCTATGAACTTGGGCTAAGTCGAGTCGTGTGTGTTACTTGGCTTAGTGTGGTGTCGGTTCATAGTGGGCTAGGTCTAGTGGTGTGAGTTGGGTCTAATTTAGGTTTTGGATCGGGTGTGGATCCATTATGTATTAGTTCTTAGTTGAGTTAGGACTAGTAGTACCTAGGTTAGGCTTGTTAGTCAAGTGGGTTGCTGGTCCGGTTCATGCTTGAACCGAGTGGGAGCTGTACCAGGTTGGAGGGAACGGTTATGTGGAACCGTCCCTTGGCTGATGGGCTGTGGTTTTTCCAGCTAGGTGGAATGAAGTGAAGCCAGCACATTGGAGTCGGTTACAAGCTGAAGCGTGGAAGCCTTGTATTATGCGGTTACCCCAAGAGCAAATTGGGCGGTTGCAGTTGGAGCAAAGAACCGCACGATGGGGAGCAATCTGGCGAGAGCAGTTACAGCTGCTCACGGCTTCAAAAGGACGGCAACAGGCTGGGGAGTTCCCGCAGGCTGGAGAGTTCCCGCAGGAAGGAAGTTCCCGTGGAGACTTGAATCAGGTGGAGCATTGGAGGTTGAAGCTGCGGTTTCCTGTGGAGCATGGAAGTGCAGACTGTCCATGGCCGCAACAAGCTTCAGCCGAGCACCATCTGATGTGCTGGAGTTTCCCGTGTGGGTTGGAGTCGCTGAAGACAGGTCGTGCTAGACGCTGGAAGAGAGTTCCCGTGCAGGCTGAAGACGATGATTGAAGGTTGAAGGCGGATCGTGTGGTTGCGGAAGATAGGAGCAGTAGAAGTTTCCCCTTCTTGTCATAGCAGCCGCAGCAACAGTCGTTCGTGTGTTGCAGCCGTTTTTCGTGAAACGCTCAAGTGTAGCAGCAGACGCAGTTACTTCACGGACGTTCCCTTGCAGCCGAGTGTTGCAGCAGGTTCAAGCACGAGTTGCAGCAGACCGAATCTCTTTTGCAGCATGATAGCTGGAGTTGTGGAGTGTCATGGCGTGAAGTGCTGATGGAAGGAAGCTACAGACAGTTGCTGTAGACGTTCCCTAACAGCCAGCCGAGTACCATCGGAAGTCTAGCGCAGGAGAGGAGAGACGCTCGGGTGTTGAAGACTTGCGGACATTTGCTGCAGGCGTTCCACTGTAGCCGAGTGTCCCTTGGAGTGACATTCCAGCCGAGTGTTGTGCAGACACTCTAGGCACAACCGAGTACCATTCCAGCCGTAGGCAGCAAGTGCCACCTTGAGCAGCCAGGAGTCTTCCGTAGCAAAGAGGGAGCAGTTGTCCCATTGCAGCCGTGGTCATCATCTGCAGCAAGTTGCTGCAAGCCAAAGTGACCTTGCAGCCGAGCACTACCTGCAGAGTGCTGAAGATGGAGTTGCCAGCCGATTATCTCACACTGTAGGTGCTGTTGGTAGCAGGTGCCAACCGAGCCTTGGGGTGAAGCACAGCCAGAAATCTTGGCGTGGAAGGAGTTTCCAACACCGAGTGCCAAAGAACGGAGGTTCTGTGGCGAGAAGGGAATTGGGCAGGAGTAGCCGATCCTTCTCTTGGCGTGCGTGTGTAAATTGGTGTTACACAACTAGCTAGGCGAGACAAGGTCTCTGCTTAGGTTCCGGGGGAACCTTAACTAGCTAGTAAACCCCTTTTGTAAGTGTGAACTGTGTGATCGGAGGAAGTGCTGTCCATTATCTGTGCGTTCAGTCCATTTGTTGCAGGTGTGTGTTATGTTCGGGTTTTGGAACATAGGTTCGATGTTCTTGGCATGGAGATCGGAGGAGCTGATCCAGACTCCCTACACTCTTGACTTGTGATTTGGGTGAGCCGACTAATCAAGGGGAGTCACGAGCAGGGGCTATCCGCTGAGGAACGTGTTCAGCGAAAAGAGAACACGTTCCGGATTGAGGCTGATAGGATCACTTGGTGATTCTAGCCATCACGGGCCAACGAAGGCGACGAAAAATTTGGAGTCAAAAATTGTCCCGTGACAGATTCTATGGTTTTTCGTTTACCTAATATATCTTCTTATCCCCTTTATCCAAAATAGTGTCTTACCACTTTTTATTATTATTAATAACATTCTTTTATTAATAAAATGAGGAACTGGTATATGCTATTACATTTAAGTAATATTAGCAAATCAAAATAAATCTCAATCAATCATTTTTCATCAAGAATGATTCAAATCTAAAAGTAAAAAAATATATGCATATTTTTATAAATACACTTTATTCACCTGAAGAACTTTTACTTTTTAAATTTCAAACTTCAGTAGTTCGTCATTAAAAATGAATCGTTGAGATTTGTTTGAATTTGTTAACACACTTAAGTGTGCTTTCTTAATAACAGGTTGAGTTTCATCCATTTCTTTCCTTTTTTAAGGGGCCGAAAACACATAAATGTTTTCAACGCCAACACCACCATAACATTTTATGAGCTTTTTATGGATTGATGTGTTTTAGTTAAGGGTAAGCTCTCTCCAATGGCGATTGTTAATACTAAGTTCCTAATTCTAAGGCTTGATCAGGTATGCATACCATGTTTATCCACATTAGTTAACAAAGGCCAGATAATCATAATCAGATGTTGTGATCCAACTGTAAGGCCAAACCAACATGTTGTTTCGATGGATTTCGTGTCACAAATGTGACTAAAGAAGGGCTAAAACCCATAGTAAGCAAGAAACTGCCCTGCATGGGCCATGCTTATTGATATCTAAAAAAGAACCTGATATAAAAGAATACATATAATATATGTATGCACTGTGACTAAAGATTTACATTTTTGTAGTGTGACAGCTTTCACGAACAAGACATCGAGTTTGGTTTCTTCTCTGAATTTTTCTGGAGTTCTATCTTCAAGATCATTCCTCGTTTCATAAGCCAAAAGGTCTTCAAGGGAGTCCGCTTACGCACTGGTAAGTAATTCTTTTTTCAAACAAAAGAAAGTGGACAACCGTTTGACAGAAACTTTCTTTAAGGGAAAAAAGGTGTGTAACTCATTAATGCTGTAACAGTAAACAAAAGGATTTACAGTTCATAAAAGAAAATAGAAGCCGAAGTTGCCTCACCTCGGCATGCAAAAAAAAAGGAAAAGTAAATTTGTTCACTAACAATGAAACTTGTAGACTCTCTCTCCATATATATATATAATATAATATATGCAATAAGAGCTTTACAGTCTCAATGTTTCATTTGCATTTTCTTCTTAGCTTGTTGTCGATCTTAATAAAATCAGCGGAATGTGGTTTTGTCATGGCACAAATGCTTCTCTTCACTTGTTAATAAAGAGATTGCTTGAAGATTATTCAAGATACGAGGCAAATAATGGTAATTATAACAGAGCAGAAATGCTCGTGTGGAGCCTCCATTGGAAATGGCTGTGAAAAATGGAATGCTCATAGTGGTGGAACAGGTTCTAAGCAAGTACAAGATGATACAAGAAGACTTTGTGAACGAAGATGGTGAGAACTTGTTGCATCTGGCAATAAAAACCAGGCAAAGGCTCAATTTCTTGAGGAGCACAAACCGTGCAAACAGGTTGGCTCACGCTATCGACAAGAACGGAAACACGATTCTCCATCACGCTGCTAAATGTCCTACTGATCAACAAGGTGCGATTGACGTGTCAACAAAATATCCCATGTATTGGGAACATCGCTGGTATAACGTAATTATATTATCTTTTGAATATAATGTGCATATGAGGTACTTGTTCTGTTGTGAAATAAAAATGCCTCTATGAGCATGATGCAGTCAGTGGAGAAGTTGACACCTCCGGCTCTACGTGAGAACCGAAACAAAGATGGAGAGACAGCCAAAATGTTGTATATTAGTAGTCACAACAAAATGTTGAAGGAAGATGACGGATGGGCCAAGTCCGCAGCTATGTCTTACTCTTGCAAGAAGGTGTGAGCAATCTCTACAATTCTGTTCATCATGCTCTCTGTCATTCTCTTGGATGCTGTATTAGTCGCAAGCGTTGCCGCAACAGCCCTTTACGCCATCCCAGGAGGCCCCAATCAGAACACAGGCGCTCCTTTACTCAAAGAACAAGTCTCTTCAACATCTTCATTATCACGGACACTCTCTCAGTGGGCACTGCCTTCTACTCATTGCTTTTGTTCCTCATGGTTTTGGGTCGTCGCCCGAGAATCTCTTTCTCTAAGACTTCACTTGTCATTGTGCAAGAAGGTGTGAGCAATCTCTACAATTCTGTTCATCATGCTCTTGGCTTACATATTTACTGTCATTCTCTTTGCTCGTTCGAGCGTTGGATGGAAACTTGTGTTCGTCCTTGGCTGTGCATTTTCTCAATGTCTGATCCTTTACTTTCGCCGAATACATAAGGCAAGTATGACTGCAGTGAGGTGGTACTTCCATTGACTTTCATATCCTCAATAATGACTTTCTATCATGTGGAGTGAATGTAATAAAAAATTCTGTCTTTCCATTCATAGAATAGTATTTGGCTCACCTTCTACAATCAATTCATGTGAACTACAGGTTTATATGATAATGTATCATATGAAATTTCAATTTTTATCGAAATAATGCATTCTAAAGAGGAGCTTTCTCGTACCCATTAAGTTATTTGCAGATTGAAAGTGTAATGCTATGGAGACCACTCGGAGCTTGCCATTTTTTGTGACCACAGTGCATGGCAAATAACTCTATGAATGGGCTATGGTTGGGACAAATGGCTGCTTGCTCTCGTGCCCATTTCGATGCCTTGATTCTCTTCCTCTTTTACAAAATGCACCTCAAAAACAGGAGAAGTACAACACAGTGTTTGATGCTTCTTGAGAAAATTGGCACACCTGAAATCGGTACTATGAGCTTGCCTCTCTTAAAGTACGCAACCACGGTCGATTAGAAAAGAGTTCCATTAAAATATATGGTTACAAGCTCGATCAGAAAAGAGTTTCATCAAAATATATGGCTGCAAGGAGCATTTGTGAAATATATGGTGCAATTCTCGTCAAAGCAAGATTAGTGCTAACTTTTAGGCTTTTTAAGCTTTCCGGTTTGTTATTTTCGGATGCAAAAGGCAAGGGCAATCACCTCTACGATACAATGAAGGGCTCTTGATTCATCCTAAACAAGGGATGGAGCCAGGAATTTATCTTAGGACCAGGACTGTATCATAGAATAAAAGAAATTAGTATCGTGTGCCAAACTTTGGGAAAAAATTAGCAAAGTAAAACCTGCATGTGAAGACTGCTATGCACAAAATAGTCAGTGCGTTGTGAGGTGCCAAAATGCAAAAGCTATCATGGTATTTAGCAGTAAGAATTACAAGAAAGAAACCTGTGTATGAAGACACCATAGTGCATTGGTTTGCATCAAGAGCTAACTGATGGAACAACTCTCTCATCGCTGGTTCTGAACTTCGAATCCATGAGCTTGCTCATGCCGAAGTGAAAGAACACTAGGAGTTTCCTTTGCTGCCGATAGAGTTGGGCCGCTCTAGATAAGGAAAGGATCGGCAATGAAAGATGCACATAAATGTGCTTGGTTAAAATCAAATCTAGTTTGTTCAGAATTATCACCAACAAAAACCATAAACCTTACATCTTAATTGAGTTATATAGCTGACAATGAGACTAAGATTATTCTGTTTTCCATCCTTCAATCTATGTAGTACACATGAAAAATGAAGAAGGAAAAACAGAGGGAAGAAAACAAGTAGCTAGAGTGCAGATAAGGATATGTGAGTATAAATAGTCTCTGTGTGGGTGATCAGCAATGATAAAAGGATACGATATTGGAAGATATTAACTGGTAGAATCACAATTGCAAATTTCTCAAACTAGTACATGTTAATTTGTCAACTATATTGTGATTTTACTAGATGGAGAACTTCAAAGGATTGAAAAGGAACCATCATAATCAGCATAACAAAATTTAATGCTTATTTTCTTATTTTTGGTAGTAGTGGTGGGATAATCACCAAGCAGCAAACAACTTCTTAATCTACCGAGCGCTACACAAAGGTCATTGTCTAATTAAAACTTGGTCCACCTGTTACATAAAGACCACAAGGGAAGTTTGTGAAAATCTCAGGGGCCCTTGGCCCCAAAACCCTACCCTCCTTCCCTCTGCCTCTGCGCTAAACCAGCATGGTCAAGTGTAAAACAGAGCACACAAAGAGATATGCTATGGCATTATAACAAAAGAAGAATGAGAAATTGTCTTCAGCTCTTTATTTATAATGACTAGAATTTCATCCATTTCCTCACAGGAGACATGACCATCTAGAAAACCCAATCAGATGTGAATAGTCAGGCCCACTCTGTGGAGTACTGAGCCACTAAAAAGAGCATTGAGCCACCATAGAGAAGCTGAATTCACCCTTGTGAATAGTGAGGTTCTTTGATGCCGAATTGCAGGTGGCGAATTTAATTAATGGCTTGTGAGTGCGTGTCTGTGTGTTTTAGGCTTTGACGTCCCTTTGTAACCAAGAACATGAAGCTCTTCATCAATAGTCACCAACCTAATCTCTGCACCCTTGCAAGAACGCACGAAAGCAATGCATATGAATCATTGCATTATCTTGCAAAATCTCCTCACACAGAAAAGTTGCCAAGCCTATTAAGGCCAGAGCAAGAAGAAAGCATGAATCTTTTCTTTCAACTACACAAACACACATGCACCGGTTAGCGAAACAAGTATCTTCACATAGAATGAGATTAAGAATATATCATGAACTATTCAAGCATATGTACTGAATAACAATATTTCTTGCAAAATCCCCTCATATAAAATGATATTTGCACGGCTCAAATAAAGATCCCAAACCACAATTAACAAAACCATGGAAATTAACAATATTTCTTGCAAAATCCTCTCATATCATGAACTCTCTTAGTGAGGCACGGTGATCTCTCTCTAGAGCCATTTTGGTATTTTGACTCGTAGAAACAAGGAGTTACCTGAACATGAGAAACCATTATATATCTAGTGTAGAGAAGGAAAGATCATTGATATGAAGATTCAAGTAATATGAAAATAAAAAATTAATGTGACAAATAAAAATTATTATGCGTGTATCCTATGTACGTTTGCACCTGTTTTAATTTGTTTGCTATTATATGAACAAACTGATCAAGTGGGATTTCAAGAAAAGGTAATCCCTTTATGAAATGACGAGTTGTTGGGTCTTCCAACGTAAAAGAGGAAAAAAAAAAAGAATAATGAAGATTGTTTCTAATTATGGTCATTTGATTTTCTTAAATGATAGTTAGCAAGTTAACTATTGAATCATCCCAGGAACCCTTAAGGTTTTTTTTGATAGGAAGATATTTTTCGTGATTTCTGAAAGCTTATGGCAGGCATCCATTGTTAGATTCTTAAGTAGATATTTGGCTGTTTGAATATTCTTAATTTGTTAAGGAAAGGAGTGGGTACTGAATAGAAGAGGTACATCTGATTCATGTGTTGATACTATATTGCAATCTATTGCCTTCTATTCTAGACGGATGATATTATGATATATTTGCCTCTCACTCATGTTCTTGAACTTCTTATATTATGTTGTCAATTATGAATTATCATAAGATAAACTATTGTAGTAGTTTGAGTTTTCGGAGATACAAAAGTGTCACATCAGGAATTTTCACCCTTAGTTTCATTGTCGGATTTGTGGTACGACTATGTGGGTGTTTTGATCCGCTTCTAGCACTAATTGAGGTGTTTAAATCTCCAGAGACGTCTAAATCAACTGAAACTTCTTACTGAGAGTGTTAAGAATCAACTCATCTTAGAAGAAGACATAAAGGGGATTTTGGTATATTACAACACAGAGCATTTGGTATCTTCATAGACTCCTCAGTTTGTCTTCCTTCATATCTTCCACCTCCCTGTGATTAGAAAAGGCAATAAAACGTGGTCTTCCTTTACTTGGAGTTAAGTGGTCACAGGATCCAGCAACAAAGAGTCCATGTAGACAACACACTGTGGGAAAGAGGTCTGTGTTTTGGTTTGAATTAACATTTCTCTGTTCTTGATCCCAATCTTGTCGAATCTGATTCATCCTCCTCCTGAATGTTTAGTGGTGGATGATGGTATAGCAAATAAAACTGATCCAAGCTGTTCATCATTCAGCTTTTGCAGGGTTCAATCTTGTTCACTTCATAGGAACATATAGGCCATTTACTTTTATATGCTAAAAAGCAAATGGTTTTATGCTAGCCTTAACTATGTAGCATAAGGGGACTAGGTTGTTAAGCAATCTGAACTTGGCAAACAAGCATTGCATATTCAGATCAGCTTGTATATTCTCGTTTAGTTGAAATTATGCAATTTGGTAACTATATGTTGGAGATCATCTTGACCAACTAATTAAGATGGTATAAATGTCCTCTTCACTGTCTTTTTAGTGTGGCGATGTGTAGTGTTGAAATTCCAATAAATCATGTGATTTATAGCTTGAGCATGGGTACGGCATGGCAGTTGGGGCTGCATACCCGTTAGAGTTGGATCAGGTCGACCCATATGGACATGGGTCAACCTGATCCAAATTTCAAAATAAGGGTTGTAAAACCCCTAATTTCTAAATCTATTCAATATTCGGTGGATGTTGTGTTCTCTCTTTGGTACTCTCCGTTCATCACCGACGGGCGACAATTCACCGGCGGAATCACCGACAAGGCGACGATCATCTAGAGATTTTGAAGGTTCTCACTTCTCTCTCTCACTCTGAGTTTTTAAGTGAGGAACCATCGATTAATCCTGATGTTCAGATGCACCCAATCATGCTAGATTGTTCGTTTTTTTCATGCGCACACTATTGATTTTTGAGGCCGGATATTGATTAAACATGGTTGAATCCCCAGTGAACAATTGAACACTGGTCATGAGTTCTCATTGGACGCCAGGGCATCCCATTCGACATCCCCTGGGATTCCAATTCTCACTCACCGTGAGAAATTGAGAATACATTTGATTTGAGTCATTTGACTCACAAAAAGGTTCACTGCTAGCCAGAGAGTTCTGTAAGAATCTAGGTTTTGCGTGTATGAAACAACTTTCATACTTTAAAAAGTGCCCCCGTTTCCTTTTGTCTTCTGGAGATAATATAGGGACACCTGCAATGACATTCTGTTGAGGGCCGCTAAGTTTTTCTTCTTTTTCCCTTTATGTTTGTTGCATTAAGAAAATATTGTTGTATTTTCTATTACTCATAATTAGTCATTACTGGATACTGTGTTAGTTGAAATGACATGAAACTGTTAGTTGGTATTGCTATACTGTGCTTTTTGGATGCCTGATATTATATATTTAGAATTTTGATATGAAAGTTATATGTATAAAGTTGAAAATGTTATTGAATGAAACTTTCTTGTTTTGATATGATATACTTGTTAGTTGGTATTGCACTTATATTCATTTGTGTAAATTTATCTTTTTATTATATTTTCTAATAGTGGCCTACCCGTACCATACCCGTATCCATGCAACATAGACCTTCCATACATGAGTAAAACTTGATGAATGGTTAAGTTGGTTTCTTTAAGCTCATGAATGCATTCCTATATGAAAAATTGTTATCTTGTTTTGGATTCAATTAGCAATTTAACATGTGAATCGTACAGTGCACTTGTAAGTTGTAAATGTAATTTTATTAGCTTTTGGATTTAAGTCTAGTCTTGAGCTTCAGGTATGCATGCTATTGGATAACTTTTTGTATGCATGTTGATTTGTGTCAAATTTATAGCTTTTTGTGTTCATAGATATTCAGCTGTATGTTATCTTCTTTATGGTTTTTGATCATATGACCATTTGCCTTCCAGGTACAGTGTCATAAGCTGCAGAAAATGGGTTCCATGGACCCAGAGACAGAGGGGCACTTAGCGTCAATCCTGTTGCAAGAGGCAACAGCGATGCGTCGAGAAGCTGACAAAGAAGGGGTGCATGTCTATCTTCGTCCACCTCAACATAGGAATAGACCAAATTCACGTTTTCTTGCAGCTACTGTCCTTGGAGTGCAGCAAGGTTTTCGCTGATGCTTTTTATCTTGTTGTATTTCTTTTGTCAGCTTTTTCTGGAAAGTGTCCTCAAATATATTTCTGTTGCTGTCTTAATAAGTATTTCGAGACTACAAGTTGTTAAAAAGCTAAATTGAAAAGTTTTACAGCTTTGATACTTCTAAAAGGTTTAGCCCATCTTATCTCTATAAGCCTCCTTAAAACAATAGTACCTCCGCAGACAATCTATTTGCAGGTTCCCTTGCATAGTTTTCCAATTTCTGCATTAACTTGTTTCATTGTTTGGCTACGGTTATTTACCAGGAAACCTTTGAGTGAACCTGATAAAGTCTCTTTTTGGTTGACTTCTGGAAGCATGATCTCATGGTTTGTCACGTTGCGATCAGGCTTGCTACAAATCTTTTCATGGCTGAAATGTTTAGACTTGGATTCCTGGGAATGCATATGTGGCTTGCCATGTGCCAACTATCAACTGGAGATGTGATTAGATGGCGTTCAGTTCAATGCAGTTCTTCTTTCCATTTTTTTGGAAGGAAAAAAATGTCCCCCTAATGGAAGGTTCTTTGCGTAATAGTTTCTGCATTCTCCTATTTGGAGACGTTGCAGCACTGACCTGATATTTTGCTGCTTTGTCTACAAATACTGATCTCTTAATCTGGGTTAGACTTGCTGATTTAAGTTTCTGAACATGGATATTTTATTATGGTAGAACCTGCTGAAAAAGAAACAGAGCATTCCTGCTAAAATGCACTATGTGGCAGAGTCACCCAAAGTTGGATGAGGCAGTCAAAGTAATCGTGATCTAGCACCAATACGCATGTCAATGATGTCATACCTCGGTCTCACCTAGCATCTGTAACATAAACTCTTGTTTCTAGATTATGACCTTCCAGAGATCCATGGTCCAATGTGTCCTTTTAGGTTGCACTTGGGAGCATTTCATAAGAAGTAAATCATTGTCATTAGAGTTGGTGTTAACCATTGAAAGAGGGCATCTGGAGTTTGTGTTGTTTGGGTACAGGCTTAGGAGGAAACATTAACGTGGAGTCTGGACGCCAAATCCTTAGAAACAGTCAAAACATATTCCCTTCCGATGAGGAGGTAGTTGGAAACTCCTATGGTTTAGAGGATTTCATTACATGTCTGGCTATGGACAAGAATGCATCGGTAAGATTGCTTCAAACTTAATATACTCTGGTTTTCAGCTGGGAATGATGATCTATAGCTGAAATCTGTCTCTAGGGTATGGTAAATGAAAGACTCAGTTACCCCAAGAGGGTAAAGCAGGAGCATAGTGGAAAGCGGCTTTGGCTGCTAGGCAGGGAGTCAATGGTTCGACCCCATCTCTGCTCCCTGGCAACCCAATGCCCAACACATACATGGGTCAAGTTTCTTAGCCTTGGAAATTTTTATTGGGTAGTTCAAAGCCCTCAAAAACTACGCCCATGTAAGGATCACCCTTGCATTGCCGGTCCCAAGCCCGGATAAAGGAGGAGGGTTGTGTTAGGCTTCCGACATCCAGCGTAAAACTTCGTCAGATTTTTATAACATGGATTACAAAAATTATGAGGATTGTTTTGGGGCGTCCCCGCCTAGCGACATGCTGCAGAGCCCAAATGCAGTAAGAAGTAAGCAAGGGCCACTACATTTTCGCCCGAATGTAGTGAATCAATTGCAGAGAGGGTTCCCACATCATGGACGAGTGTGGGTAAAGAAGTTAGTCCCGCTACATTGCCCCCCGAATGTAGTGAAAAATTTTCAGAGAGGGTCTCCGTATTTTGATTATGGGTGGATGCGGGGGGTAAGGAAGCTAGTCCTAGATAATAAGATTCGTATTGGTTCTTGGAATATCGAAACATTATCCGGTAAGCTAATTGAGGTGGTAGATACTATGATTCGGAGAAAGATTCATATGCTATGTTTACAAGAGACAAAATGGGTTGGAGAAAAAGCAAAGGAGATAGAGGATAAAGGTTTTAAATTATGGTACTCAGGGGAAGAAAAGGCTCGAAACAGAGTTGGTATTATCATAAATAAAGATTTAAAGGAGAGTGTAGTAGACATACAACGATATGGTGACCAAATCATGACATTGAAATTAGTGTTAGGAGCAGAGGTTTTGAATATAGTTTGTGCTTACGCACCTCATGTAGGACTAGCAGATAGTATAAAGACAATTTTTTGGGAAGAGTTAGATAAGGTGTTTCAAAAGATTCAACAAAGGGAGTTGATTTGTTTAGGAGGAGATTTAAATGGAAATGTCGGTAAAGAGGCATTAGGATATCAAGGGATTCATGGAAACTTTGGTTTTGGGGATATAAACGAGGAAGGTAGGGAGATTTTAAATTTTGCTATGGCATTTGATCTCTTTATAGTCAATACAATCTTCAAAAAACGAGATGAACATTTAATTACTTATAAGAGTGGCTTATCACAAACACAAATTGATTACTTTATTTGTAGAAAAAAAAATAGAGCGTGTTGTAAATATTGTAAGGTAATTTCAGGAGAAAGCTTAACCACCCAACATCAACTTTTAGTTATGGATTTACAAATAAAAAAATGGACAAAGAAGAAAAGAGTGCATCGAGTTATTCAGACTAAATGGTGGAACCTCAAAAGCGAGAAAGAAGATATATTTAAACAGAAAGTACTTCAAGGAGATGTTTGGAATTATGTTGGTACACCCTGTGATATGTGGAACAATATGGCTATACATATTAGGAAAGTGGCGAAAGATGTCTTAGGGGTATCTAAGGGAGGTGTACCAACACAAAAAGAAGCTTGGTGGTGGAGTGAAGTAGTACAAAATAAAATCAAGGCAAAGAGGGCATGTTACAAATTACATTATGCTAAGAAAACTAGTGAAACTTTAGAAGCTTATAAGAAAGCGAAGGAAGCGAAAAAGGCCGTTAGTGAAGCAAAAGCTAAGATTTGGGAGGACTTATATAAAAAACTCGACTCAAAAGAGGGTGAAAGAGATATTTTTAGGATAGCTAGGGTTAGAGATAAGAAAACTAAAGATCTTAATTATGTTAGATGCATAAAAGATGAGAATGAAAAAATGCTAGTGGCAAATGATGATATAAGAAATAGATGAAAAAACTATTTTTATAATCTTTTTAATGAAAATAAAGATGTTAGTATTAGTTTAGGAGAGTTAGCCAAGTCAGAAAAGTATATAAACCACAATTTCTACCGATGTATTCAAAAGAATGAAGTCAAAGAGGCTCTTAAACATATGAAGGATGGTAAATCGGTAGGACCAGATAATATTCCTATAGAAGTTTGGAAAATACTAAGAGAAATAGGAATCACTTGGCTCACAAGACTATTTAATGAAATATAGAAAAACTAAAAGATGCCCGAAGAATGGAGAGTAAGTACACTTATACCCATATATAAGAACAAGGGAGACATTCAAAATTGTGCGAATTATCGAGGTATCAAGTTAATGAGTCATACTATGAAATTATGGGAAAGAATTATCGAACGTAGGTTAAGACAAGTATCAAGTACAACAGAGAACCAATTTGGATTCATGCTAGAAAGATCTACTATTAAAGCGATTCACCTTTTGAGACGTCTTATGGAACATTTTAGAGCAAAAAAGAAAGACCTTCACATGATATTTATTGATATAGAAAAAGCTTATGATAGGGTACCGAGGGAGGTTTTTTGGAGAACTTTAGAAAAAAGAGGTATCCTATTGACATATATTAACCTTATAAGAGACATGTATGATGGTGCAAAAACATGTGTGAGGACTCATGAAGGAATGACGGACTTCTTTGAAGTTAATATTGGGTTACATCAAGGATCAACTTTAAGTCCATACTTATTTATAATGGTGATGGATGAGTTAACAAAACATATTCAAGATGAAGTACCTTGGTGTATGTTATTTGTAGATGACATTGTATTAGTGGAGGAGTCTAAGGAAAAAATTAATAGAAAATTGGAACTATAGAGAGAAACTTTAGAAAGCAAAGGCCTCCGACTTAGTAGAACAAAGACAGAATATATGGAATGTAAGTTTGATCAGTTGGTTACTTCAGAGGACATAGAAATTAAAATTGGCACACAGTGCATTCCCCAAAAGGAAAGTTTTAAATACCTAGGGTCAATTTTTCAGAATGATGGAAGAATTGATGAGATGTTACACATAGAATTAATGCTGGTTGGTTAAAATGGAGAGGAGCATCTGGTATTCTTTGTGATAAGAAGATACCATTAAAATTAAAAGGTAAATATTATAGAGCAGCAATTAGGCCTGCCATGTTTTATGGTTTTGAGTGTTGGGCAGTTGATCATCAACATGTACAAAAGATGTCTGTGACAGAAATGAAGATGTTGAGATGGATGAGTGGTCATGCAAGAAAAGACCGTATACATAATGAGTATTAGAAACAAATTAGGAGTGATACCAATAGAGGATAAAATGAGAGAACATCGTTTAAGATGGTTTGGACATATAGAAAGAAGATCAAAAGAAGAACCAGTAAGAAGGTTAGAAAAACTAAATTTGGAAAGTATTAAGAGAGGTAGAGGACGTCCACAAAAGTGTTGGAAAGAAACAATAAAGAATGATCTAGCTTATTGGGAGTTAACTGCTAACATGACACACGATAGGGATCTGTGGAAACAAAGAATTCATGTAGCCGACCCCGTCTAGTATGGGAAAAGGCTTAGTTGTTGTTGTTGTTGTTGTAGTTCAAAGCCCTCAAAAGGAGGTTCTTCATGTTATGAATAGTTAAAAAAATGAAGAAGGATTCAGAAATTTCTCCAACAAAACCATCCCATATGGGGCTGCTACAACTGCCCGATACCCCTCTTATTCTTTTACAATTTTGATTCTACTTCCTGATATTAGAACTGCAGCATGGCACGCCTAATTTTTTAGCAGACCTCACTGGTTTTGCTTCTTCTAATAGAGCATATAGAACACTAGAAGGCTCTTGTTTGGTGCTTTTCTTATTTGCGCTTCATGATTGTTGCTGTTGCTTATTCATTTCGGTCTTTTCTTATTTTCTTTCCTTATAATGGTCCAATCCAGAAGTGTTCCCATACCCTACAATCAAATCCTGTGCATGAATCCATCAAACGAAGAAATTACTTGCCTGAATTCATTCTTCCAATTAACTGTCTTTCAGAATGCCATATTTGCAACTCTATGGAACTCCTTAAAATGTTCGTAGCTACATGCTCTCAACTGCAGCCTTATTTTAAGTTCCAAGTGGACTTGGAGGTCTTCTGAGAAACTAGAAACCATTCAAACGCTTAGTTGGTTTGTTTATTCCATTATACCAATTGTTATCAGAATATTGGGGTTGGCATTGCTTCACCTGTTTATTCGCTGTTGGTGGGTAGTAATTGGTTGCCAACCTTTTCATTAGTTGCATCTTTGGCTGGAAAAATAGGATCTGGCATGTTACAGGAGAGCCAAATCCAGAGTTTGTCAGCAAGGGAATATGCTCAATAATTTTATTTCCATTTTCTGCATTCATTATCCTGCTTACCCCTTCCTCTGTATTTTGGTTCTCGGTGCTGCGTAACTTGCGAAGGGTCTTAAAAAATTATTAGAGAGGCAATCATTGTGATATTTCTAAGGCACTTTTCCTTCTTGTTGTTGGGTGTTATTATCTTTGCCCTCCTATTACCATGTCTTTATCTAATGGACGCTTGTCTTTGCATTGTGCAGCAAATCGGGTTGTTGAAGTAAATGAGATGTGGCGGATCAGGGAGAAAGAGCTAGAGTTAAGTGATCGCTCAAGGAGATCCGAAACTAAAAGTAGCTCCAGTAGATCCTCCTCTCACAGTCGTGGCAAACATCACTTGGATGATCACTCCCACATTTCTGAGGAAAAGGCCAACAGAAAGAGGTTAAGCGACTTCAGCCTTGATTCCTGTACATCAAACTCACATGAAACTGATGACAATGGCTTCTCACCCGATGAGGTTTCCACTCTGGGAGACGAAGAACTGGAAGAGTTTTTGCGCTCAAGGTTGTAGTCATGTAGTCATGCCCAAACTACAAGCGTGCATATGTGCAGATCTGTGTGCATGCATGTGCTTGCTTATGCTACGTTTCATTCCTTCAATGCTTATGATAAGTTGTGGTCATGTGGAGTTTTGTGCGTAGCAGGACAAAGAGAGGGAGAGGTTCAGTGGGCTCGAGGATGGATGAACCCGGACCATACCTTCCATCTTCAGCATCTCATGATGCTCAGAAACCATCAGTACCTCCAGATGCAAGGCTGAAGGAAGACTGGGAGCACCGCATCCTTGGGCCAGCAAGGCCTGGCTGGATGAAGAAGCTGCCTCAGGATGAAGATGATCTAGTTCATGGTGAACCAAGAAGAAAATCCAAAAAGAAGCACCGGCATTATGAGAAAGCAAAGACCAACAAGAAGAAGGATGAGAAGTCCAAACGTCGTTAGATGTATCATTTGTCAAAAAGGTTGTCTATGTATTGCATTCTGTCTCCACCTTCATCTATGTATTGCATTCTGTCCTCACCTTCATCTGCCTTTAACCATGCTATAGTGTTAAGGGCTGCCATGCACAGTGAAAACCAGTGGTATACTGTCATTGTTAAAGGCAGATGAAGGTTAAACTATCAAAATCAATTGCCAACAGATTAAATATTTGCACATTTTGTCCTTGGTTCCCTCTTGTTCTATAAAATCAGATACTTGATTGTTTGCTACATATTCTTATGGCCTTTTGGCTGTCATGACAGCATATTCTCAAACGCTTAATTTTGAGAGTACCGTCTTATTACATTTTTAAACCAAGGATCCCTTTTCAAAGTCGACCGTGAATTTTAAGACACATCAAATCCAGAACCAAACCAAGTCTTTACCCTCGCTAAGTGGGGTTGGCTACAAGATTCTTTGTGATGTTGAACTGAATCAAACACAAACACATTTTTCAAGATAGAAAATTATGACACTCCAAATAGTTGTTAAAACTGAGTTTTTTGGGGTAATATATTATATATAACATAATATATATGCATTAACACCCGCTATTTAGCAGCGAATTAATATATATGTATGTATATACATATACATATTCACACATATATTTACATACATACATACACACACGTGTGTGTGTGGTGTATGTGTGTGTGTAGATATATATGCCAAGTACAAGGCATTATGGACTCCATATTTTCCTGAGATCATTTCAACTACTAACTCGTCTCAGCATGGTAGTCGGCCATGGAGCCTCCTGTCAGCCATTACAACTAAAGCTTCAAAGAGCGACGATATGGTTATGTAAATGCAACCACGAGTAAAATGATTTGGCATCGAGAGGACAACTCAAAGCATAACACACATGAATAAGGTACAAGTTGGCAATAATCTGAGAGTAAATGAGGTGAAAATGTGAACGAAAAAGACGCACGCAAGTTACTTGAATTATACAATTATTAATTGAATTATTGAAATGATATTGAAGTAGTCTTTGTATTTGAGGGAACCCTGTTAGCACGTCGCTTATCGAGTAGCTCGAACGTATAGTTGAGTTGAGTTGATCCACAGTTCACAGCTCAAACGTATGGCCCAAGTCTGAATTGGTTGGTGAGAATCCAGCATACCGAAGGGTGTGCAGACCTTTGAGTGCGAAACAAAGCTGCCTGGAGAATCCAGTGGGTGTGTCCAAATGGTCCAGCCCACATCCTTAAGTTAATCTATCTATCGGAGGCCATAGGTTTTTGAGTGAGAGCACATCGGGCCCTCCCTTGTATCCAGGCACTATAGTGCACTAACCGCTTGAAGCAACAGCTACTGTAAACCTGGCTCTTGCTCCTTACCCTACCATAAGCTGCCGCCACCTACCCCAACGTATGCACCTGCTACCCCCATTGCTACAGCAGCACTCTCTTTCAGTAAACTTCCAGTAAGCTCCACCACTAAAGCTTCTACTGTACTGTGGTAAGCACCCCCGCACTGGCCTGCACCTGTAAGTAGCAGGTAAACCCCTACCACCCCGTAAGAGTAAATGACTCCCACTAACACTCGAGGTAAGCAATAGCTATTTTGATGAAGTCGCAAGGATAAAAGAAGATCTCAATGAGGAGTTTGATATTGTGGATCTAGGCAATGCACTACGACTACGACCCTATGGAAGTAAATATGTGATGGAACACGACACAAGAATGCTTGGTTGCAAGGGGAGTGAAGCACCAATATATACAAAGAAGAAGTTGGGGCTTGTAAAAAATAACAGATATCAAGTCAGATGTGGTCCAGAGGTTGGTTGACAAACTCCAACAAGCTTAATAATGCGCAAGACAACACTCATATGAACAGAAGTGGGTGCCTATTGAAATTGGCTGGCTGTGTGTATTGGATGAGAAATATCTGGTCTAGTAATAGTGAGATAAGTAAGTGCACCTATGAGCTGTCGATAAGGGGTAGGGTCATCTAATTTCTCACCATCAGTAGAGCGTAGTTTGGTGCTTAGAACTTCCGATATGTCAACAACCTTAGTATCTGTAAGACTAGATCTGTCAATAATATCATTAGCAAACTTTGTTTGAAACATAAAGTATCCACTCTTATTCTTGGTTATCTAAATACCCAAAAAGTAATTCAGCAAACCCAAGTCTTTCATATCAAATTCCTAATGAAGGTTAAGTTTAACGTCAGCAATTCCGGCTTCATCACTTCCTGTGATGATCATATCATCTATATACAAAAGTAAGATCACAATACTAGCTATTGTTTTTCGTACAAACAATGCAATATCAGTATAGCAAGTCACAAAATTATGCAAATGCATGAATTTTTCAAATCGGTCAAACAAAGCTTTAGGGGCTTGTTTCAGACCATACAAAGCCTTTCGTAATTTAAGAACATGACCAGGAGGGAGAGTGACCCCAGGAGGAGGACTCATGTAGACTTCTTCATTAAGTAACTATTCAAGAAAGCATTCTTGACATCAAGTTGATATATATTCCATTGCTTAATTGCACTAATGGTTATGAGAATTCTAATTGTGGTCATTCTAGCTACTAGGGCAAAGGTTTCATCATAGTCAATTTCATATTATTGAGCATAACTTTTAGCAACTAGTCTAGCCTTTTATCTCTCAATGTGACCAATGCTGTGAGTTTTGATTTTATATACCCATCGACATCCAATGACTTTCTTATCTTTTGGCATGGGTGCAAAATAGTGCGCTCCATGCTATAAAATTGAGAGTGGGTGCTCGCCTGGGCATATGCAATTGGAGTTGTGAGTATTGTAGAATGCATGCTCTGACTCTTGCACCCCACTCATGCCTATAAGTGGGTTGTTGAGGCGTCTTTGTATCTAAAACAAAGCAAAGCTCTTTTCAGAGTATTCTCTATTCTAATCTAGGGCATTTTGATATAGAAAATGATACTTCTTTAGATTGGGTTGGTTCTTTAGAAGATAGAAAATCCACATATGATTATCTTAGAAAAGTCAGAAGCAATCAGTGGTCTCAAGCTCTAGATTAAGCACAGAGGCTAAGTCAACAATAGCGAGGTTGAGCTATAGCTTATGTGATGAGTGAAGGATTGTGGCTCAAGTATGACTCTTCCGAATTAAGCTAAGAGAGAAGACTCTCTCTTATTATGTGTGATAATATGATGAGCAAACCAAGTATATTGATATAGACTCACCTCCAATTAGAGAGAAGGTTGTAAACAAAGAGTTTGACCTCACCCATTTAAAGAACACATAATCCCAAGAGCAGCTGCATTCTATATTAACTAAAGCAGCGAGTCGAGGCAATCTCAAAAAAGTTATTGGCAAGTTGGGTGAAATATATTGGTGAGTCCCAACTTTAAGGGGAGCGTTAGAAAGGGCATGTGTATAAGTTTGGAGGTACTTAGTAGTTATAGTTTACATTATGTAAGTTGGAGTCCTCATTGTAATAGAATTGAATCGTTCATCTCCCATCCTGTCTTCGCACCTTCACCTATGAACTTCTTCTCATCTTCTTTATGTCGAACCATGCTTCTTTATTTAGAATAGTGGCCATGCCCTCTGGCTAAGAAAATTCAGCATGGGGTCCTTAGAACTGGTCTACATTGAGTCAGGACTATTATTTGCATGTCTTTGGTTGTCATTCTTACTAAATTCATAATCATGTCATTCATTCACCTGGTATAGGCATTTACTGTCATTCATTGCCATCCTCTCATTCATTCACCTGATATTTTAGTTGTCACTGATGACTCCCAAGCTTACTCCTGCGAGACGGTTGTGAGTAGCGGTAGAAGCCATATCTTTGCTGACAGTTCTAGGTCTAGCAACAACTACTTGTTATCTTTCCTCGGGAGAGTTCTTCCTACGTAGGCCTCGTGAGAGCTGAAGTATTACCTTATAGTTTTGGGATGCTAGCTTGCAGTCGGATGCAGGACAGAAAACCTCCCTGGGGGAGTTCTTCCCACGTAGGTGTACAAGAAAGATACAGTAGCTATGAGACAAGAAGACAGTTATTAGTCTTCCTCACTGTGCTAGCAGTTTACAAGCGGGAGCACTTATTACCTTGCAGTGTTAGTGGGGAAAAGAAGATCGAACCCAGGTGAGAAGAGCCTGGCACTGACATTCAAAACCTATTTGCCAAGGCTCTCGTTCGACGGCGACGCCAAACCCATGGGAGCACCCACATAAAAAAGTAAGAGTGGGTACATGTAAACATGACCAGTTCTGGTTTCGGTTCGAGTCCTAAACCACTTGGAACCATAATAGAATTAAAAATTAAAAATTAAAGAAAAAAATTAAGAATATGAAACTGATGGTTGAGGTTTCATGGAAGGTGGAACCGGAACAGAATCTAGCGGTTCCCGGTTCTACATCTAGTTTCATTAGTTTTGATTTTAGCCCGTTCCTGATCTAGTTCTGTTTTGATTGGATTTGTCACGCTAGTTCCAAATTGACCAAGTACACATTCTCATATAAGATTCTTTATGTTTTAGATTTTTCCTTTTAACAAATTGGTAGCAGATTAGAGTATGGTGTTTTAAGGCAACAAAAAGATTGAGACACCAGTAAATGATTTGGTCAGTTTTAGGATCGGATTCCAACAATTGGAGAGAATGTTGAGAATGTCAATGTCGATGAAGAGTCTGCCTAGGACAAGTTCAAATATGGTTAGTGCTTGGTTGACATCCTGTGGGAGTTTTCTCATAAGAGGAGCTTGTGAGAGTATGCAAGTCTGTGAAACTTTATATTTGGAGAGTCATGGAGTCCCTCGTCGGAGTTCTTTTATAGACTTCACACTTAAATTCTGCATTTTATTTGTATATGATTCTTATTAGTTCCTATTATGTTTGGAGTTCTACTTGATTTAGGAACCCTAGGTATTTGTCCTTGTGGCCTTCATATATTATAATATAAAATATAGGTAAATGCATAAGATTTAGGAAACTTTTGGGTTGCCGCGGCTATTTAATTGTTTGTTCTCCTCCTACTCATGATGGGAGTTGAATGATTGCTAAATCAAGTTAAACTTGGTGCGCATTCTTATCTTTCTTTTCCTTCTATGGTTTTCAGCTTTTTAAGAATAAAATCTTAAGGGTTTGGCTCTCTCTCATGCTTTTAACAACAACAACTAAGCCTTTTCCCATATTAGACGGGGTCGACTACTTGGATTCTTTGTTTCCATAGAACCCTATCACGTGTCATGTTAGCAATTAACTCACAATAAGGTAGATCATTCTTTATTGTTTCTTTCCAACACTTTTGTGGTCGTCTTCTACCTTTTTTAATACTTTCAAAATATAGTTTTTCGTACCTTTTTAAAGGTTCTTCTTTAGATCTTTTTTCTATATGTCAAAACCACCTTAAACGATATTCTCTCGTTTTATACTGGTGTCACACATAATTTATTTCTAATAACCTCATTATGTATACTGTCTGTTCTTGTATGACCACTCTTTTCTTATATGATCACTCATCCATCTTAACATCTTTATTTCTGTTACAAACATCTTTTATACATGTTGATGATTAAGAGAAACCATAAAACATGGCATGTCTAATTGCTACTCTATAATATTTATCTTTTAACTTTAATAGTGTCTTCTTATAACAAAAAATACTTGATACTTCTCTCTATTTTCACCAACCAACATTAATTATATGCGTAACATCTTTATCAAATCTTTCATCACTCTAAAAAATTGACCCTAGGTATTTAAAACTTTCCTTTGGGGGATACAATGTGTGTCAATTTTAATTTCTATGTCCTCTAAAATCAAATGATCAAACTTACATTCCATATATTGTGTATTTCTTCTCTTAAGTCGGAAGCCTTTACTTTCTAATGTTTCTCTCAATAGATTTAATTTTCTATTTACTTTTTTCTTAGAACCCTCTACTAATATAATGTCATCTGCAAATAATATACACCAAGGTACTTCATCTTGAATAGGTTTTGTTAACTCATGAATCACAATTATAAATAAGTATGGACTTAAAGTCGATCGTTGATGGAATCCAATATAAATAAGTTCCAATCTCTCATGCTTTTAAATTCTATGGAATTTCCACCACTGATCAAACCTAATTGACAATTCAAGCCAGGATTGTACAAACTGAGTCGCTTCCGAAACTCAAAATCGTCTCACTGAATCCACAATCAATCTTGCGAAGTATTTACTTCACAATGAGCGAGACTAGCAAGACAAAAACAGTTTATCTTTTTTTTTCCTCCTAAAAGTTTGTTTGACGTACCCAAAAGAAAGGCGTTTTAAACGGGAATTGCGTAGGTGAAATTGCATCCCTTTGAGCGATTAAAGTGTTGCCGGCAATCTAATGATGGGAGAGGCGAACGAAGCCAAAATCTAACCACGAAAGCTTGCTCCACGTCGAAGGCACAGTACCGTATACCAGCCAGAGAAAGGGTGGGGGTTGTCAGCAGCCACCAGGAAGATTTGGCCCCCTTTTTCCGGCCTTTCCTCTACTTACCAATCTGCCGGTGTTGTGGCCACCGTTTAACTAGCAGCTCTCTCCTCTCTCTCATCCACCGACTTCGAAGAATTTATGTTGGGAGAGTGACGACTGTGGAGATTGACTGAGTATTAGAGAGTGACTACGTTTTCTGAATCAACAGTAATGAGATTCTTACTAAAACCGGAGCGTGGCTGTCAATTGTAGAAACGATCGCACCATCAAGATTTTCCGAGCTTTCCTGTGTCGTCGCCATCACAAAATTGGTTTTTGCTGATTTTAAATTCTGCACAGTTCTTTCCTTTATTTGATTCAGTGGTGGTAGTGGATAGTTACTAGCATATGAAATTCTAACCGTAAAGGAGAGGGATAGAGAAAGAACCAGATAGTTACAGACAAAGGAGGCATCTCCCTACCATTTCATGTTTCCAATCTACGATCGATTTCATAGACTTCTGTTCCTTGTTTTTCGCATAGATCTATTCCCATATGCTGAGCCATGAAAGCCTGATTTCGTTGATATTCTAGATTAGAGCCTCGTGAATATTGTGTATACTGCACCCAAATGAAAAAGTTGGGAAGAAACTTGTTTCTTTCTTGTTAGTACATCCCATTTTTATCTAATTTTGTGTTCCTACAGCATTCAATAGGAAAAACTAGAAAATTCTTCCATTTCTATGTTTGAATTTCTGATCCTAACATTCTTGCAGACCAATAAAAGTTTGATTTCGTTCAATCTTCATAGGTTTCTTTCCTTTTTTTACTCTTCTGCTGCAACTAGTTACATGCATTGAGTTCCTTTCGAGGTTCTGAACAATTCTCGTTCCATGTCTGCTATGTGCATATTGAAGAATTAGTGAATTTGATCCCTGTTTATGGTCTCCTCGCCATGCTCAATGTCTCTAGATTGTGTCCTACCTCTCCTTGAATGCATATACTGTGCTGCTTGTGCTCGCTGGGCCCGGAAGCGTTGCCTCCACACTGCTGGCCATGACAGTGAGCATTGGGGTCTTGCAACGCCAGATGAATTTGAACCAGTTCCTCAGCTTTGCCGCCTGATTCTAGCATTCTATGAGGAAGATATCAGTAATCGACAATGGCCCCCAGAAGGAGGATACCGGATAAATCCAGCATGCTTGATTCTTTGAAAGACGTATGAGCACACTGTGGGGCGTACTCCTCCTTATCTAATTTATCTTGTCACAGCAATGGCGATATTGTGCTTTCAATACATGGCCTTAATTTGGCAAGGGATAGCGAGTATGCGGTCCTGTTGGACAATAGGCTTGGAAAGAGGAAATATGATGGTGGATATGTGCATAATGGGTTGCTGAAGGCAACTGGGTGGGTCTTAGATGCAGAATGCGAAACTCTTTGAGATTTGCTTGAGAAGAATCCTACTTATATGCTGACATTCATGGGTCACTCGCTTGGAGCAGGTGTGGCTGCATTATTGGCAATAGTGGTGGTACAAAAGTGAGATCGATTGGGGAATGTAGAAAGGAAGAGGATCCAGTGTTTCGAAATTGCGCTTGCGAGGTGCATGCCTTTGAATTTGGCCGTGAGAAATGCTGATGTTATTAATTCCGTTGTGCTACAGGCATGGTTCTTTTCTTCCTTCTTTTTGTTCTTAAATGTCATTCCCATGTGCAACCCACCTTTTCTTCTCAGAAGTTACACTCATCATACTCTATGAGATGGGCTTAACTACAGTTATATTGATAATTATTCACTAAAGATTGTTAAGATAGGTTGCATCTTAAGTTGCATGACAAAGTCAGGAACTAATTATACATTTCTTCATGAAACATAAATTTTTGATTTTGAACATAAAAGAGAATTGTTGCCTCAAAATGATGTGAAAATAGCGAAGAATGCATACAAAAATGCAACTTACGTTAGTATGAAAATACATTGATATTGAACTATCCTCAGTGAATCAATCCAATCAATGAAGTCACAGGATGGCTTCTGATGCATCAAATCAAAGTCTGTAGTATGTCATAGTTTAGTTCCTTGTGAACATAACGTTATCATATTTGTAACATAATAAACTTTCTTGGGTTTCTTTTGACAAACCACAGTTCAATGGTATTGGAACTTCTTGACTTTTATTGTTATGTTAGAATTTTTGGGTGGCATGTAATAACTGATTATGCTAGATCTTATCCAATTGCATATCGTGCTAAAATAATGGTTACCATTGTTTGAGACTCTCAAGAGTTACCAATGGTTCAAATAAATCATATTTGGTCTTTTAGTTTTGGGTTTATTTCTGTTATGATGAACCTCTTACTGATTTCTGATAGTAATGTTGGTGATGCAGGATGATTTTTTTCTCCAAACAGCTACACCCCTTGAAGATGTATTAAAGTCTCTTTTTTGGTATCTCTCAAACATTTTTTAATCATCATGTTTTCTCTTCACATTACCCTTCCTTTTTAGGCTATTTCATTTGAATTCACATCCGTAACAAATTAAGGAGGATATGATTCATCTACAACTGGAGAGGGGAAACTTAATAAGTTGAATAATACATCGTAAAATCAGGGGTTAGAAACAGACAACCAAGAGACTGTTGTGGTAGAAATAAGTATTATTCAAATTCAGACCAGAAAGATAATCCTAACTAGATGAATACAGAATGATCTATAATACATTCTTAATTAAGTTCTAGAATATTTTCAGTTCCTTCGACTAACATCTTTCTGATATGCAATGTAAAATACACCATTAGAAAGCTGAACCTTGTCAACTGAGGATCAGTTGCACTCGAAACATCAACTGCTTGGTAGATATCTCAGGTGACATTTCTGTAGAGTGGTACCGATAACAGTACTGTAACCAGTCCTGAAACCACATTCTTAGGGTCGATCATGTGACAAATCTTGTTCCCAGGACCTGGTCTTCATGATTAAGTGACAACCGGCAACACTTTCCAATTTTTCACCATGTCTCCTGTCAAGGAAGGTCGTTTATGTCCCTCTAGAGTATTGGTTGAGGCTACCCGATAATTATCCAAATGTGAAATTGGAGAGAGGTGTTGGCGTTAAGGTTAGTTTCACAAAATGGCATTCAAACTTAGAATCTCTTGACCTTTCAAACTAAGAAGTAAAGAGTAAACTGTACTTGAGGAAAGTTCTTCTCTCTTTAGAATGTTAACCTTAACAACTTCATACTGAGAGGAGACTCCTATAATAGGTCAAATGCCTTCCATTTTTCCAGTCTTTTCGTTTCTCTTTTTAAAACATGTGCACTTGATACTTGTATAGAATTGCAATTCATTCCATAAGTCACATAATATTCGCTAATCGTCCTGTTTCCTTATTTACACCTTCAAATCTTTTCTAAGATCTCATATTCTTTTGCAACATTCTTCCTCCATACAACCCTCCAAATGTTTGATGCCAAGTCTAAATACATAAATGTTCTTTCAATTGAAGGCATCATGGACTGCAACAGCCAAGAATACACCATAGCATCATCTCTTCTCCATTTGAAATATGTGGGACTACTTTCATCGGGGCGTCGGTGAGTGCCTGTAAGAAAATCCCATCACCCTCTAGCTAAGACTGTCAATTCTATGGATTTGGCCCATTCTAGGTAGTTCTTGCCATACAATTTCATGTTTGTTATTTGAAATGATTCCAACTTGTCTCATGTTTGACCTTCTGAAATTTGATATGAAACTTCAACATGTTTGCCTTTATCTGCCATGCTCCCCCTTCTTGCACAACACCCCACTCAAACAAACTAGGAAACAGGTATTGACGCAACCACGTTACAAGATTTCTGTTGTAATCCAGCAGAGACACTTCCATCTGCTAATCCCCTGGCTTCCGATGGCTAGGACACCGACCCAACACTCTACTGGTCATCTTCCCAACACCACAACCACCGATCCAAGCCAGCTAACCAATCTGTCCGCCTGCTCTCCATTCAAAACGGCCAATTTCTGGCCATCACCACAGCTATGGGTCGTTCACAAACGAACCCAAGCAACCACCCAAACCTTCAAGAGGTGAAACACAGCCTCATAGAATGAAAAATTAACCTAATTCTGCAGAAACTACAACCAGTCAGCCTGTTCTGCACTCAACAGCATCTGATGGTTGAATTGAATAAGTCAGCCACCGTCAGCAGTCAATGACAATGATTGGTGGCTCAATACTTCTCTGATACCATGTTAAAACTGAATTGTTTATTGATGGGAATCCACCACAGAGACATCATAAAATTATTCCTTGATAGGAGCAGACCCATGGGGGCACATGCCTCTTTCTCTCCTTAATCTCACACATCTTCTTTTTCCCTAATCTCATAATTACAAATACTTAACTAAGGACGGTTACTAGGTGGTTCTTATTTGTGTTGTCATTTGCTTGCTGTGGCACATTTTGTGAACCAACAACACAACTACAAACAAAAACCAATTCTTTTGCCATACTAGATGGGATTAGCTTGATGGATTGTTTGTTTCCATAGAGTTTGATCCTGTGCCATGCTAACTGCACATTTTGTGAACCAAAAGCCTGAATTTCCTTGTTGCCCCAGTGTGATCAGTTGTGTCAATCAATTTTCTTTTGCAACAAGTTTTCAGTCATTTACAAATAGAAATTGTTTAAAATGTGCAAAGGCGCATACGTTGCTGGTATTTGGTTGTCAAGAAAATGCTATTCAATGTTTTAATGGCGGTCTCATTTTAAGAAATATTGTGGAAAAATTTATGAATTTATGCTTGTATTATTTTGATTAAAATGGATTTGTGACAATTGTCAGTTATGATGCTTTGATTTCTTCAGAAGTTATGAACTCACCGAGGAAGCTTGCTTGTAGTTCTCAACCTTCCAAAAATTTTTGAGCTGATAATTTTGTTGTATACGTGTGGTTTTGAGCTGAAGATCTGTCATTATCTCATTGCAGATGTGGGAGATTCCCACCAGTTGTGAGGATGGCTGTGCCTGTGGATGGTAGGTTTGAGCATATTTTATTCTCATGTAATGCCACATCAGACCATGCAATTATCTGGATAGAGAGGGAAGCACAGAGGCCCTTGATGTAAGTCCATCATGCTTCATCTTTGATTGTTTGATTGAGCGTTGTAGCTCGTAAACAAGTTCTTTATAGATAAATGGTAACACCTAAAAATACTGTGGTTAAGATACTTCTTGAAAAGAAGTTAAGCTTTTCAATTTTTATAATAACCTGATCAATTAAGTTGTAAGAATGGTTGTTTTGGTAAGTTTGCGCAAGGGAAGGAACAGAGGTCTCCTTGTTTTAGCTAAAAATGTTTCCCATGCTTTAGATGATTATTATGCTTGATTGTTTTCGTTATGTATGATGTCATATACTTTGTCCAACTTGTGGAACTGTGTCTCTATATGATTGATCTCTTACAATGTCCGGTCTTTTGCTGCAAAGAAGGCGGAAGTATTCCCTCGTTACTTCATGGCACACTAGGTCTCACAAGACGATCTACCTGTTGCATCTGTTATAGACTTTATTCCAATCACATATTTTATGTTTCTTCATGACTTGATAACTCAAAGTTTATATGTTCATATGGAACAGATGTTCATCTTTACCTGAATGTGAAAATCCGCTTTTATTCTTTCGATCTTCATTGTTGCCATTTTGAGATTATGAATAAAGCGCTCCAAATCGTGTACTCTACATTTTTCAAAAACGTTCTCTTATGAACTTGTTACATTTCAAGCTAGTTGAATTTTATTCTCATTTGTCTTCTTCGCAAAGATGCTCCTGTTGGTCATACACACTGAATTACATCTAAAAGGACTAATTTGTTGCTGCTGAGAGAAAATGGAAACGTGGAGCCATTAGGGGGTACCATGGATTGTTGTCCCAAGGACAGGGATGCCTTACATTCGTGATCATTATCTATGTGATTTATCTGCACATGTTCATCAACTAATAATTAAAAGTGACTCCTTCCTCAAAACTTGGACACAGTTGATGTTGAAAAAGGAGAGGATTACAGAGATTCCACAAAAGCAGCGCATGGAGCGCCAATAAATTCTAGCGAGGGAACACGGCAAGGAACACATGGCAGCACTCGAAGAGCAGTAACGCTGTCAGTTCCACATGCATATGCACCACCCTCTCCCTATGGTACTTTTGATAGATGCAGCAGTGAGCATTTTGGTGACGGTGAGGACTCATCAGATGGTCGGAAAAGCAAGCAGCAGGAGGGCTGGAATGAGATTATTGAGCGCCTCTTTGAGAAGGACGAGTCTGGTCACATGGTTCTCAAGAAAGCATAGGCTGCCAAAAGGCTCTGTAAGTTCACAAATTTCTTTCCTTTCCTTTTCATTGTACTGTCGTTTATGAAGTTTGTGCTTTGCTGAAGAGAAACGAAAATTTTCTACTAAGATTGTAAATTCTTTTCTAATGTAGGGCACTGAGTTTCTCAAATACCAGGTGCAGTTGAATACAAAACTTGGAGAAGATGAAAAGAAAAAGAGGAATATACATAAGTTGTTTGTCCATATATCCCTCTTAAAGCCCTAAATGCATCTTAGTACCCTTTCAAATGTATGCGTAGAGGAGGATTATTATTCGCTGTGGCAATTCCAAAAGCTCTCTCTCTCTCTCTCTATATATATATATAGAGAGAGAGAGATGATTAGATGGTTTCAGTTAAGGTGTTTTTTATATTTTCTCAAACCCTTTTATAACTTTTTATATAACACTTCTACCTCGCTAACGGTAAAGGGTGAACATGGAAGAACGTTTGTTAGAGACTGACAGCATCTGGTTATATATATATATACTCTTGTTCATGCTACTCGGTTATATTCAATCAATATTTTTTTGGAAGCACGAATGTAATAACATTATTGTATGTGCTTTTTCAAAAACCTTTAAAACATACTCATGCTATCAAAAAAATAATGCAAGAGCATATTAGTCGGCTGATCTTATTTCTCATATATATATATATATAACAACAACAACTAAGCATTTTTCTATAGTAGATGGGGTTGGTAACAGAGATTTTTTTACTTTTTTTTTTATAGAATTCATGATAGATATGTCCAACAAAGTTTTACAATGGTTTCTCTTTTATTTGAGCTTGGGACCGGTCATGCTTGAGTGATTCCTTACATGAGTGGTTTTATATATATATATATATATATATATATATATATTTGGCAACCTCCCATATACCTAGCTGAGACACGCTTAATGTGTTTTGTCGTCAGCCCCTCAAAACATTAGAAAACCGAGGCCTACCGACCTCATCCATCCGGCGAGTTGGTGGGTGACCTAACGACAAGTTAGTAGATGAGCTATGAGCTTGTGACGCCAAGTAATGGCAAACAGCTCAATCTTGGATCTTTTCGCATGTAATATGACAATACATTAAAAACCTAATAAAAGCATGAAGCAAAAGGTTGTGTTGGTGTCCACCCAAATAAATAAATAAATCGTGCTGTAATTGGGTTGACCTGTTTTGGCGTGAACGCAAAATAACATGACACCAAGACCTGTCACAGGAAATTGCTGGCAATATGACATCCAAAATGAAAACTTGTACATACACGATCGCAAAAACCTGTGTTCATGTCCACAACACGAAATTGCTGCTCCTGCTTTACAACCTTATCCACAATCCTTCAGCAGATTTGACTGGCTATTTCTCCACATCAACTTGATACGGTCATATATGTCTTCAACCAGGAAAAAAAAACACTGCCCCATAAATCTCATAACAATATTTATATGTAATAATCCAAACACGACCCAGACCCAAATTTAGGCTTTGTATGGATGTCAGGGAGTTCACATTTAATCTTGGAATTGGTGTTAATTTATGTGAGGCAAAAGGATGTGGTTATGTTTTCCAGGAATATCTCGATCCGCATACATAAGATTCTTACGTATATGTAAGCATGAGGAACCGTACTAATATATGGCCGCAATATCAATATTTGGAAATAGTTGATTTTGATAGTTTCAAGATTTCTTGTCATTTATATTATATGAGGACAAAGTGTATGGTCGCAGTGTCGTTAATTTCCTGAACCCTCATCAAGGAAGATCTAGTACAAAGAGAACAATTTATAGACTTGTTTGGCAAATATATGAAAGAAATGGCAATGCAGAAATGTGATTGAATAAAAAGAGACGAAATCATGATAATATCGTGTTCAGTTACATACAAAGGATGAATCGATCCTTTTTGGGGAACAATGGGGAGGTTGAAGCCGGATACACACAATGGTACGACTTGTGACTGACCCCTAGCCAAGTGAGCCATTGCTCATTTTGGGAATCCTTAATGATATTTATTATACGCATATTTCTTTTTTTATCCTTCATATACAAACTTGTTTCGTTAATGTGGAATCATGAATCTTTTTTTGAGTGACACATTCACAAAACACTTGTATTTCTTTATAAAAAGGAATTAATTCATCAATTTTTCCGATTTCAAGTAAGATGTAACCCTAAAGTGGGTTTTCAACTGGTTCTCATTCTCCTTGTAATTGCAAGGAATTTAGTTTCATTTTCGTTTCTTATTGAAAACAAAGAGTAATAATGTAAGTTCACATCCCAGTGATACAGACATCTCATGAACTGTCACCAACCAAACCAAAACCAAATTCAAGCCTTATCATGAGCTCTGTGGGGGTGATGGAAAAAATCACAAAGGACGAAACCATGACCTACGTTCAGTGACATCTTGCTGATGGCTCGAAGCCAATCACAGGGAAAAGTAAAGCTTCACATGCTAACCCAATTAACTAGATGACTGCACTTTTTTAGTCCGTGACCGTTTTAATCTTTTGAAATACAACAAAACAAACTAATTTTTAGCTTCAATGGGCAAAATTTTCAATTATTTTACAAGAGCTATATTGAAGCATCAACAGTTTAAGATTAATGAGAAGTTTCAATTCAACTTGTTTAGGGTAGCAACTCGTCTTAGCCGTAGTACATTCAGCTCATCTTAAAGAAGCAAATGAGTCGAACCACGAACAAGCAACAATTGAATGAGACGAGCCACGAGCAGGAACCAGCTGGTCATGTTAGTCTAGTTGTGCAGCCTAGAAGTAAAAGAAAGTGAAGGGACACAACTAGTATTCTCAAATAGGCTAGCGACATTCTAACCACAACACCGGTCGCCATCCGAAACGGTTCGGTCCATAATTCATTTGTCAGAGCCACTCTTTGTGGGCGTTGCACGCCACCTGAATTTCTTCCTTCTCTTCCTGTCCTCGCTGCCTTTTTCTCTATAACTTCATTAGAATCGTCACTGTAATCACGTGGGTGCAATAAAACTTGGTGATTATCTATTCACTTTCTGCTTTACTTTTCCACTTCGTTGTTGTTTGCATGCGGAAAATGTACCGTCATTCAGGATTTTGTCGAGCATCTTTTCAGCTTTTGTGGAGGTAGGTCATGGTTGCATTAAAGACTCCTTGATGTGGTAGGGCTCCCAAGTCGAAGTCCTTACAAGGAAACTTCTGGTGGTATTGGCTATTTATTTGTTCGTAATTTTCTTTTTCTTTTTTCTCTCGTTGGGTTGCTGATGGTCCCTGTTTGCAGTTGCATCTATTGAATCTCTCTTTTCCACTTAATTAATTTGGTTCTCCATTGGTCGAATGTTATTCTTTTTAGGCAATAAAGGTAGTGGGTTTTTAAAGGCATGGGGGATCTCTGATGAGTGCGAAACAATATGAACTTTTGTAGTACAAAATCGTTGCTCTTTTTCCTGCTTTTCTTCAGGATATGTTGGTCATGTGAAAGGGATAGTGGTTTGAGTTTGTCCTTCAACTTTTTGTCGGTGGTAGATGGATTTGGTCAATGTTTAATAATTTTCCTTGTTTATTGAACCCATTAATCGTCAGAGGTCAATGGGTGTCGGTAATCATCTTGAAAGCTCAGCTGGACTGTATTCAGTTCGACGAGCGTTTTAATGGCACAATTCGAGTAAGATTTGATTCTTTAGAATTTGTTTGATACCTTTGATATCAAACCTCTTTGCGGATTTGGATATGGTGCTGTATGAATGGCTCTCAGTTTGAGTTGATCCAATGGTGTTCAAGCGAGTGCTTGGTCCCTTCACTTGCAGATCTTAAGTGACTGAAGTCGGAGATCCATGGCTCATCAGGTTCTTGTCCCCCTCCCCTCCCCACCCTTCCTTTTTCTTTTTGAAGATTTCGTCTCTGGCTAACATTCATCTGATTCATTTAGTTGCTTGTTTTCTGTTTGTTCCGCACCCCTTTGATTAGATTGATGGATGGCCCCTTGGATTACAACCTTTACATGTGAGAGTGAGGTTGATGGAAAACCATGTTTTAACAGAAGCAAATGCCTTCAATACATTGATTGCTGTATCTCCAAGTTTCTCCTCACCATCTTCATCCGATCTCGACACAGTGGTACGTTTCTGTTCAATCGTCATGTCTATTTCCATGCTATTATTGTAAAAGTTTTTGTATTTGTAACTATTATTGTTGGTAGATGGAATCAGATTTATTAAATTTTCAAGCTTCCGCTAACATTCATAAGTCCCTACCTTACATGTTTCTGTTGTTTTGATTATGTTCCCTCTGACTGTTCAATGGCTAGCGGAAGCCAACCTGTTGTTTATCTATTCAGACACAACTGCATTAGGGACTCAGATTAGTTTCCCTTCCTCGTTTGGATTTCAGAATTTCGTGATGGTATCAAGATTCTTTCACAGTTTAAAAAAGATGCAAAACGGACTTGGTGCTTAGATATGCTTGACAGTTGACACTCCATTTAGTTAATTACTTGCCAAATCTGGTGAAATTCAGAAAACTATATGTTCAGTGAGTTAGACATTGTCACGACAGCACTTTCTATGTTGTTAATAAGTGCTTTTTCTCCTTTATCTGTTACTCGAGGAAATCTCACCCCGGAGGTGAGACCTAATTGGAAGCCTGGTGACTTAGAACTGGAAGAATAAAACCCTTAAGCCCTTGATCCTGAGTCACTTATTCGAGGTAATGAAAATGGTAATTTTGCAGATGCATATTTTAACATGTCATGTAACCAGACCTCTCTTGAGTCTTGGCCATCAAGTGCTATTGTTTTAGAATTGCAGAATTAGGGTTCATTAGGAAATGCAAAATTAGGTGCGGTTAGGATTCTGTAATGAATCAGTTTAGAGGGTTTATGTAGTCTGTCTCAGGGAATCATGTAACATGGCCTTAGTTTATTTGCTTTTCTCATTTTCATAATTAAAGGATACAGTAAGTAATGCAGGCATAATGTTCTGATTTTCCTTGACGCTGGAAGTACACAATTTAAAAGGAGAAAGAGAAACCTCAAGTTAGTAAATTCTAGCATCGAGTATCATCTGATATTTTCTCTCCAATAAATTTCTGATATATCTCGAATATAAATGTGAAAATGCATTCAAAGCAACGGTATGCTTTGGAGTGCATCATGGCTGGCGTATTATAGAAGAATCAGAGCCTTTATTTTAGGGACCAAACGATTAATATCTGGCTTGTTGTGTAAAAGTAAGTCCAACATGCACCTGGGCTCACCACACACAGACACGTGCACAGATATGAATGCATGCAAATGCACTTTATGACATATTGCCAATGTAAAATAAGGGGATATCGTTTAATTATGAATCCTAGATCTGTTGGAATGCTTACAGACAAGAGTTTTCTGTTTGTGAGTACTCTTGATTTCATCTCCAACCGTTCAAGTTGAGATACTCGAGTCACGAACCAATATTGCTCATTTGGGTTTGGCCACTTCATAACATATTGCCAATGTTCTTCCTCTGAGCAAGTCCATCCATGAAATTTCAAATTCAAACATCAGCTGAGGAAGATGTGGCAATTGGACGCTTTAGTTTAATCTATATCTTGTTCCATGGTAGCACTCTAGCCAAATAATTAGAAATGGGAAAATAGCCTCAAAATCTAGAGATTTAGATTCGATGCATGCCTAGCAATGAATCTTGCTAAGCCCAAATTCCGCGGCTCTTTGCTGGTTCTCAGTCCAAATGTGACGTAGTTATGCTAATGTCGTTTGATTTATCAGTTGGTTTCATTTGATCAATTTGATCAAGAATGTTCAGTTAACAAGAAATTCAATGTTTTTCTCTATGTGAGCAGTCGACTGCATCTTTCTTTTACGATAAGAGCATCACCCTTGGAAATTTGATTGGCCTTCCCCATGATCTCGAGGTCCCGAGCACAAGAGTAGATGTTCAAGATCTCCGAAATAGGAGAAGCCGGCATAAGAATTTTAAATCCAGCTTTTGTTGCTGTCTACCTCCAAGAACAGAGGCTCAACCTTTTGATCATCCTGTTGCCAGTCAGTCACTTGGTCATTTTCTTGAAGTGGAAAGAAGGGCCAGGGCCTGTAACAGAAGAGATAATTTGTTCATTAATCTCATGTACGAAGAGTTCACGACAAATCCGTCAATAGTCGGGACAAATCCATTGTTTTCAGATGGTCAAGTTCTGCCTCCACGGATGGAAGATCTGTCAAATAATGTGCACAGAGAACCTGCAGGACCAACTTGTTCATGGTTAACTCTTTTCTCTGGATTACGTGGTCATTCGAGTGCACACACCTAGATTTGCAAAATTCTAGATTTTATAAACTCCCAGAACCTTTTTCCTTGATTTCTGGGGACAATATTCGATCAGCGTAGAGTGTAATTCAATGGAGCTCTTTTTCTGATATTTGAATTCAATTCATGTATTTTTATGCTCAAAGTTTATAGTAATAAAATTCACAACTACTCTTCTCTGTTTTAGGTCTACTTGATGTTTCTACTATGTTCCAAATGTTGCAATTCTTTCGGGTATGCTTTATGACGTAATTTTCTTGGACGAAACTAAATGTGAATAGTATGACTATCGCACATACCTTGCAAAGCATTATTGTAATATTGGAGCTGCTCTACTATATATGAACCAGCTTGACGAGTTGCATGATGGAATATATATGTATATATATTAACCAAGTTTTAGTGTATGCCATATGCACCAACCTACCACCCAATCCGATGAAGGTGATAATATATACAACAATGCTTGATGCAATCTATATTTCATATAAAACAACTCTTGGATCATTTAATTGCAGTGTGTGAATGGTACCTTTCGGAGTTGAAAGTTTAATGTTAAAATGCATCAAAATATTGATGACATGAAAAAACTTATCTTTATCCCGCATGATACAAAGCAGTAATTTGTCCTAGTAATCTATATGTATGCTGTTAGATTAAGGAAAAGAGATGTCTTTAGCCCCCCCCCCCCCCCCCCCCCCCCCCCTTCTCTCTCTGTGTATGGGTTGGTGATGCTAGATTGATGCAACTCTAATATATCGCTTCAAATGGTTACCGTCACCTAATATTATAGAACACACACACAAATAAATATATAGGTAAACACACACCAGCTTTCATGTCCATTTGTGTCAATAGAACGGTCCATTGTCGTTTCCGTTAGCAAACTGTAGGAATTTCACCTGATTGAGTTATATCTTGCTACCTTCCGATAGCAATATATACGACCACGATGCATGAATACGATCATGAAAGCTTGACATGGTCCGGTGTGACCCTTATAAAGCTCAAATCTTTAGAAACAACAAACACACAAGCACATTATTCATGATTTGCTGCTTATTTGGTTCACTAATTTGAGGGTCATGCGTTCATACGATGGGTTGAGAAATTTAATTGGCTCTTTTCAAGCATTTGATCCTTTTGATATAATACAAAAGTTCACTTCATTGTATGTCACCTATGTATTGTTCGGACTACTCTCATTTACCTTGTATATACAATATACTACCAATCTCAACTCCCGTAAGTTGCTGGTGGTAGCTATTTCCTTGAAGTGCTTTATCTGCAAGTCAGCAGTTGCGCTAACTTCCATCTTCTAAGTGTTATGTTAATGCGATCAGCTTTCCTAAAATCAGATTCAACATTTCCATTTGCGAATCATGTAGCGTTTGTCAGTTCATCATATTAGAGGTTCTAATCAATGCTATGCAGTGATCTTAAGGGGATGTTTTATAACTGATTCTCCTCATGATCAAATGAAGGTCTCGGCAAGTAGGGTTAAACAACTCCATTTTTTAACTGATTATGATTATGAGGTTCATCAGCAACCCATCCTCACGAGTGGGCATCTAGAACTGGGACTATAATTCTAATTAAGTTGTCCCTACCTCGTAATTGAAAATCCCCTAAAGGGATCTGATGAGGTTCTATTCACTATTAAACCCCCACTCACACAACGCACACAACCGGCAGAGGAAAGAAGATAAGAGACCCTTGGTTTTAAACCAATACTTACAGCACAATGCTTTGAGCGTGGGCTATACCTTTTCTTATCTTCCACGATTTGGCCGAGGCAGACGCTTCCCCTTGCCCTGATGTAGATCCACCACTGATTTTGTGCGGATGACTGGCTAGGCACTGACCAGCGTTACTAAGCTTTCTTGCCTGTAAATGGTTATCGGTAGCATAGATTGCACTAAGTAATTCTCAGGTAGTTCACGACATACAAAAAATAAAAAAGAATTTTTTTCTGGGAGATTCTTTTGATAATAAATAACGAATCAATGTTGTAAAAGTACATCTCTTGCACTCTCATAATTCTCTTTTTTACAGGAAAGATCGATGTCATTAACAGAAATGAAATTCATACGCTTTGCTCCATATACGAGCCAGCAGACATAATGTGCCCGACACAGAAGACGGCCTTGGTGTAATGATACAGGGAGATTACAGATAAGGAATTCATCTGCTAATTCGACTGCTGAGTTGCTTTTATCTGGTGAAAGAGAACTTCATTTCTAACCAACCAAATACGCCATAATGTGAAGGCATAGAGTGTAAGGCGTTCTCTACCTCGCCCTGAATGAGTAGCACGCTTCATTACCCTTTCCCACCAATCACAGAATTTTCTTGCTTCATCTGTTGTAGGTTTGGGAAGATCCTGTTGTGTTACATTCTAGCCACACTTGGGCATAAAACAAGACAATGAGTGACCGACTCCCCACGAGATCGACACACTTTGGCAGGTTTTATCAATTGAACGAATTCTGTGCTGTAATCGACATCTAACAGGTCTCCCTTTCCGTTGTAACCTCCAAATATTGCATCACAACTACTTGTGAATTACAATATCTTTCATTTGATTGCTTGGTGGGCGTACGATCTCATAGCTGTCTGATATCCTGATAAAACAGTATAAGATCCTTCTTTGTTCATCTTCCAAATTATCTTATCCTCGCTCCTTTTCAGTGGCGTACAGGATACGTTCAGTCACTTGGGGAGTAAAAGACTGCCTCCAGTTCATCATTCCAGTTACTTCCTGATAAAGGAGCTGTTGGACTAGGCATATGTTCTCGTTTCTGGTCTGATCTTGTTAAATTAAATAAGGAAATCTTCCTGACAGCCATGGTTCTCCCAAAACTCGTATTTGATGCCCATTTCCTACCGCCCAAGACAGGCTCTTCTGGAAAATTTTCTTCCCCTCTAAGCTTCTCCATCCCCATGATGAGTTACTATTTAGGAGCATTTATATAGCTCGAACGTGGGAAACATTTGCTTTTCAAGGCCTTATATATTAGAGAATTCCTTCCTATATATATAGTCGACCTTGAGCGTCGTTTTGATAAAGGAGTTCAATTAAATTCTTTTAAATCCTTAAACCCCAATGCATCTTTATCTCCACCAAAAATTCATCATGAGTTAGTGTCGTTCTTTTAGCAGACTCCCTGAGATTAACGCATGTCATAGAATAGATTAGAGGTGCCGCTGAAACTGGTCTAATCAATACTTCTTTGCCGCCGGTAGAGAGGAAAGCACCTTTTCTAATGTTGGACTTTCCTGTGCTCACGCTCCTTTATGTACCCAAACGTCTGGTTTGGAACATAATATTTAGTGAGCCTTTTGGACCATAGAGGTTGAATAAGAAAAAGATGATGGGAGAAGGGTGCGTCGTGTTCACAGTTTGGTTCGGTTTAGTCTTAACCTCAAACCAAACAGCGATTTGCGGTTTCAAGTTTTTACTGAACCAAACCAAATCGTGGTGGTATGGTCAAAATCGAAACGAACTAAATCGTGGCATATTTCAGTTTTGTTCGGTTTTGAATCACAATTCTACTTATTTTAGGGTTTGACTGAATACCGAGCATTATTATATTATTTGAATCTATATTAATTGAATTTATGGTCTCAATTTAATATGTACACGAGGTTATAAAACTCATATATATAAACTTATGAACTTATCAAGATTTATATATAGATAACCATATAAACTTTATATATATATATATAACGGTTCCATCACTGGAACAGTGAACTGAACCGCTAATTTTTTTTCTGTTAAAACCAAATGTTGGTTTGGTTCGGTTCTGATAGTTTGGTTCGGTCCTAGCGACTCCCTGAACACTCCTATTTTTAAGGGTTTGTCGGGTGGCTCTGCAGTAATTATACTATGCTGGTCATTTGTTCTACGCGCTTAGTCTCTAACAGGACACACATCGGACCAAGGTGGCACAAGATTTAGAAAATCAACGAAGAAAAAATTATAACCAACGATTAAGTCTGTGCCTATAATGTATAGTTTGCCGGAACCACCCTAAATAGTTCTACATCCGATCTGGCTTAAGGAGTTTGTCCTTAACTTTAAGGTCAAGTGTTGATACCCCTTCTGAGAATATGAATGACTCTATGCCTAAAGCCAGCTTACCTATCACTAGAAAGAGAATGTGATAAACAAAACTGAAAGTGTGTTCATGTATGCAGCATCTTCTATTTCCCGGTCCGCACAGAATGGTATGACAATGCACATATATTTAAACTTATTGAAAGACCATTTCCGTTAATATTCATTAACATATAATCAACAACGAGAGAGAGAGAGAGAGAGAGAGAGAGAGAGAGAGAGAGAGAGAGAGAGAGAGAGAGAGAGAGAGAGAGAGAGAGAGAGAGAGAGAGAGAGAGAGAGAGAGAGAGAGAGACTTTCTTTGTAGTTGAGAAGCAAATTGCACTGTCAGCATGGCACAATGTATAATCTGGTTTATAAGAGCTCAAAGATTAACGTTTTCTTCTTTCGATTCAAAATAGCAGATCCATACGTTAGAAAGTAGGTATAACTATATCGGTTCCTTTGGAAAAAGCTCAAAGGACGAAATTATTAAGCTCGAGTAGTAGTACAACATATACGGTCGAGCGCACGAGGTTCTTTCCAAAGCTCTCACGGGCGATTCACCACATATCGCCACATATCGTGTGGATTACATTATTAGTCGATGTATATGACAGTGTGGATCCCCATAAAGACTAGTTTAGTGGTTGCCTTCTAATTTTCTTAATGACATACTTGTTTACTTTCAGAGTCACATGTCCGCAGTTGTTTGTTTCTGATGCTGAATTATATTCGTGATGGCAGTCTCTTTCAAGTTCTTTCAATGGCATTCATACACATGGAACAAGTTACTTAGCCAAGTTATATTGATTTATGTATTCATGTTAACATAGCAGAATAACCTTATCAATTGGATTGTTTCACCTTTCCTCGATGGTAGGGGTTACATGTTCAAGAGTCAGTTTTTCTATCTCACAAACTCATATCAATGTGAGATCGAATTCACAGAGAATCACCACGAACAAGCAATGATAAAGCTAGTTCAACTCGTTTCACAGCCCTACATGTGATGAAACCCTTTCTCTCTTGTTTGGGCTTCGGCACTGTTCTTCACTGAAAAAGAATGTTGGAGTCGAACTCTTATAGGTGACACAGTTGTTAAGTAGTTGGCATCGGAAAGATCAAATTTAATACCCTAAAAAGAAGTTTAGGATAATGCTATTCTTCGAGGAGTGATAAACACTAACTTTTAGGTTTATTTGCCTCCACCTGTATCAAATAAGAGTGCAATAGACTTGGGTAAACACCTTTAGATTACAATGAAGACCCTTGGTTCATCTTGCACAAACGTAACCGAGTCGTAAACAAATCGGTAAAGCGAAGATGATGATGTTGCAAACCCAATTATCGCTACAATTGTACTTGCAAACTCTCTTGAAAACTAAGTTGGAAAAGACTCACATAATGAGAGTAAAGTTTGATGATTCTTGTTTACAATGCCTGTATATAGACATGGTGAAGATGTAACTAATGATATATTATTAATGAACATAATTGTTACTTAAGAAGGTGACTCTTAATACCATACTATGCATGCTAAATGCTTAATAGTTACAGTCATTTTATGTGCTATTAATGAGCACATTATCGCAAGTAAATGAGTTTTTATGCCAAAATATGGTTGAAAATTTCTCAAGAGTTACAACCTCTAAATATGCTATTAATGAGCACAATTATCACTTAAAAAAGTGACTCTTAATGCCACTACATAGGCTACTAATGAATATAATTATCACTTAAGAAAGTGGCTATTAATGTCACAAACATGACTAAAAATTCTAATGAATTTTACCCATTACATGTACTACTCATAAATATAATTATCACTTAAGTAAGTGGCTATTAATACCACAACATGGCTGCACCCTAACCTTCACCAAATATAAATTTTGGTATTGTGAAAATACACCCAACAAAGAAAAAGTGAGTATTATCCAAGCATGCTTGCAGCCTTATCATCGATCATGCTGTCAAAGCAGAGGAGGAAAAGGGTGGCAAGAAAATGATTGGTTCCCACTAATATACATATCCTTTACGTATGTAATTGACTTTGAATCAAAGCAAGATGGAAATTAATGCCGCTAGGCTATCCTTTTCTACTTGATAATTAACAAGTAAATATAATAATAATATAGGGTATTCTCGAAAATGTATCACCACCACCACAACAACTAAGCCTTTTTGATGGAGTCGGATAGATAAATTCTTTGTTTACATAAAACTCTGATTATGTGTCATCCTATCAATTAACTCAACATAAATTAAATTGTTTTTTCCAACATTTTTGTGGTTTCTTTCTTTCTTTTTTAATATTTTTATAATCTAATTTCGTGTATTTTTTAGGAGAAATTATGATAGGGATACGTGGAAACAAAGAATCGATGCCGTTACACAAAGAACCACTCAATGCGCGTTCGATGCAAAAGAACTTCAAATTGAAAGGCAAGAGTTCGATACTGGGAATCATGCATATCTGCGCTATCGTCAAAAGGGTTTATCCCCACTGTTACTGAAAGCATTTAGGCCATTGTTACTGAACCAGTTACAGCATTCAGGAACAAGACTGTCTTTTTGACTTCAAGCACCTTTTCCCTTTCTGCTGACTGTCTTTCTTTATCTGCTAGTTGCTGGCACGGATCTGCGTAACTCGGTTAGAGGGAGAAGTCGATAAATACTGCTAATTTTCACTGAGTGCATGATTTCTATTTTGATTTCGGTGAAAATTAAGGCTGGTAGATACAAGTTGGTCACGTGAAATCTAAAAGGACACTTCTCATTAACTACTGATCTAGCTGGTAGATACAGGTTGGCCCTAGAAATAGATCCAATGCCAATATGATTGCTTACATGTCTTCGATTTGGCCAACTTTTCTCAGTGCTGTTACTAAAAGAATGCGCCACACGCAGTCAGACTCGCGTACGTATGAGCTGTATGAGAACCTTCAAGTATATGGTCTGACTGCATGGTTGAGAAGTAGATGAAAAGATCGACCACTTAACCTAACTTGGCAGGAAGCAATTAGGGCTAGTAAACGAACCGGGTCTCTCTCCCTCTCTCTCTCTCTCTCACACACACGCATGCACACATGTACACAAACACTTAGATGCTAATGGTGTCAATTGGTCCGATCAGGTTTGGAGTTCGGCTAGTCCAGTTCCAGGTCCCAAAATTTGAAATACTGTTAGCAAACCTCCATTCTGGGTCCTATGGGGTCTTCTTTCAAGAGAAAACCATGCCCAAAACCTATAGGCAAATGTTGACATACCACACCCAGACGAGAGCCAACAAAATAGTAATTATTAAAGTAGGTTCCTCCATTGAAATATTACCAGATACAGACCAAAATTTGGAATAGATATTGTTTCGCAATTAAAATTTCAGAAACCACATACAGCTTTGTACTGGTTGCATGTTGGGAATCTGGCCTGGATAACTAATGAATTATTGGGTATCAAACTCTGATAGTGGATTCCCCGTGGTCCGGTTCTGATCAAAGCATGCTACCAACACCATTAAACCTGAAGATATCTTGTATATGGTTACCGTGTAGCATCCCAAAGTTTGTTAAATATAAATTTCTCAAATCTAGCACAATGCAGATTAAGACTCGAAGACAAAACTATGTAGCACGGAGCTTTAAGTTCCAGTTTGCAAAGATCCATGATGCAAACGAGCCCCGTAAGGGGCTGTTTGATTCAAGGGCTCAGACCCTGTCATACTGGAACTAAAGTCCCAACTCACGTGCACATCAAACATGGCCGTTGCAGATTTTACTTCAGAAATGAAACCCACTGCCTTCCTTCTTTATGCAAAAAAGTGGCCCACCCCTAGGGGTAGGCCTTTGGAGTTGGGCCTGAGTGCTTCAAGCCGTTTATGCAAAAGCCCGTGCGGGACCGGCATTTTTAATGCAAGAAAAGACGGGTCCTAGGCAGCGCGATACTGTGTTTGTATCACATAGGACAGGGGCCAGCACAGGCCATTGATGCAAACAGCCCATAATGGGACTCAAAGATGGGGTAGTTTGCGTATCCGCATCAATATTTAAATATTCTCATTTTATGACCTTTATTGGTAGGTAGCTAAGCAATAATACAGCAACAGGACTATTTCTACATCACGTTTTAGCCTGCGAAGTGGACATCATCCTTGTATACGTTCTTGGGTCAGAGTATGATCAACCATAAGACTCTCTCTCTCTCTCTCTCTCTCTGCGTGTGTAGCACAACCCCCCCCACACGTTTCCGTTGAGTCGGGTCCAATGAGTTGGGTCGAGGCGCGCTAGCTTCACCGAGCTTAGCTTAGGAACTTGTGGGCTTTATTAATAATTGAATAGCATGCAAGGCCTATCTCTCAAGCATGGTTTTGTTTTTGAACGAAAGAATAAAACAATGTAATGTCGATATTCTTTTCTTTTCGATAAATGGGCTTGGTTTTGTTAAAACCTCATGCTTCAACTCGAGAGTATTTAAGTACATGCATGCTTTTACTGCTTACAATATTTAAATACATGCATGCTTTTATTACTGCTTACTGACGTGCATTTACTGTATATTCATAACTGTGATAATGCATGGGATCAACAACGGAAGATATCAATGCATACCAATGTAAATTTATATACTATATGGCAGAAGAATTAATAGAACATGTGAATGAGATCCCCAATCCAAGGAGGTGTTATTAGATGGGTCTCATTCCATGTGGGTGCATAAATAATAGATGCTAAAAGTACAGGCCTAGGGCTGCATGCTTATTTAAGGACATGGTAGGCACTGTGCCCGTTGCTAGGGGTGTTCAAGGAAATACGGAAACCGAACTAAACCGCTGGAACCATTGATTTGGCTCGATTCTAGATGTCGAATTGTTTGGTTAGGTTGAGTCCTAATAGGAGAAATAATGGGCGGTTTGGTTCATGGTTTCAATGTTGAAACCAAACCATGAGAACCGAATCAAACGGCTAAGAAAACCTTTTGAGCAAGAAAAGTTTTAGTACGGTATGGAGAAGGCAGGCGAAGCAAGGGGAGAAGTGGTGGCTATAAAATGGATGGTAAGAGTTTGAATAAAGTATACCTCTCAAACCCGCACGACTCATGACTATGACTCGATCCAAATCGATGCCACGTGACAGCTTCTCGTGTTAAAAAAAGTGTAGCTCAATTCATTAGCTACTATGCCCCATGCATATTGAAAGTGTGCTAGCTTTATGATGAACCGCAAAATAGTAGGGTGAGCTTCAACTAATAGCTCAATAGGAAGGTTAAACTTTTTTTAAAAACATGCATATTTCATAATAATTTTTTAACAAATCACACTTACATTTTAGCTCATAATTTTCAAATTTATACTCACACATTAATCAGTTACAATAATTACAACCCTTATTGTGTATAAAAAAGTTGTCGGAGTTATCCGGTTCTCTCTTCACACGACCTTGGTCATCCCATCCACGACGATCAAAATCATGCCAACTCTCACGACAGAGTTTTCGAGAACACACTTTATATTCACCCCAAGCCAAAACACCTTAAGAACCAACAAGTATTTAGAGACCACACACAAATTACATAAGTGCAACTCATATATTTACACATCATTATATTTCAAACCAATTACAATTTATCACGTTCACAAGCTCATATCTTAATCATAATATATCCAAATCTATATCCATACAATATTCAAATATCAGGTTTATACCAACACACATATATATATATATATATATATATATATATATATATATATATATATATATATATATATATATCAAAACATTCTCTTTATCAAACAAATCATAAACAAGTTCACTTCAAAAGCATATCAAATAACCCATCATTTCAAATATTATTTAAAAATCATCAATAAAGTATTTAATAATCATGCACATATAAATCTATTCAAAACAAGAAAAATAACCTCTAGCGTGGTTCTATTAAAGAAAGTAGAACACCCTACCTGAAGGAATACCAAGATCAAATTACTAAATCATTGGGTCGCTCTTATTACCATCAAATCCTTCCATTTTGATATCTAAATAATTATAAATAATAATAATATTATTAAATATATTCAATTATGAGTCTAATGCAACAAACTAGATCAGAATCGGATCCCAACCAACCATGAAATGACTCAAAACTTAACCTGGATCTAAACTATCACCTTGATCCATATTTTGTCCAAATTGGACAACACAATAAGTATTATGTGTTCTTAGGACAACACAGAACCTGAAACTGGTTCTGTTTATCCAAAATCTGGTTATGAACTCAACCTAAATATAACCTATTTTTAACATAGAACCTAGGACCTAGGATTTGTCTTTGGCACAAAATAGAACATGTTTGTGATACAAGACACAACAACACGACAGGATAGGGTGTCATTTCATAGCGTATCAAACACAACATGACACGGAAACAAGATACTCCCAAAAGTGGACATTTTCCTTAGTTTTTTAGGTGACCTTTTGTCATTTTCTGACAACAACCGAGGCCGGTAGTGGTCTTCAACCGACCGCCTACCTCCCCTCTTCCAGCCTAGCCCAACATCAATCACCGGTGATAGTAGTGTTTTGGCCCAAAAACTTCAAGAAAGTAAAGGAAACCCTAGCAACTCAGTTGAAAAAGAAATTCAATGATTCAATACATTTTCCAACACCATCCGACTGTCAAACTACCCAAAATATAATGGTACCTCTCAAACCCAACCCAAAATCGATAAGGAAATCATCTTTTTTTTGCCAAAAAATTGAGGCAAACGAAAAAATAAAAAACACATGAAAAAGTACCTTTTGTCGACCGATTTTTTCGATGTCTTCGCTCGATCAACCCTCTTCACCATTGTTGATATTCAATACACTCTTGTTCCTCTAATTTGCATGGGAATCAGCCTTAAAACGGTTGGTTTAGAGTAATGACTTTCCATCAACGCAGTCCATCGTGCGTTGATGGAATTTCAACTTATTCGGGTATGGGTCTGGGTCAGGATATGGATCATGACCGACCCACTGTATTACAATAGTTGGTTCTTTAGCTAAGATCAACTGTAAGATCTGTTATTATCAAATTAATCTGATGATCATTAACCACATGATATTAAATTAATTTCTTTTTAGAGAGGGTGCCCAGTCTTTAGTCAAACCCTAAATAAGTAGAACCATGGTTCCGAATCAAACTGAACCAAAACATTGGTTCAATACGGTTTGGTTCTGATCATGCTATAGTTTGGTTCGGTTGTCAAAATACCAAGCCCCTACCCGTTGCTAGACCAGCTAGCCAAATGCTGAGATCAACTTAAAAGAAATAATATAGTTTTGGAGAAGACATGGTTAGGCACTGTGCCTGTTGCTAGGCCAGCTAGCTGGGAGCAACCATCTGCTGAGACCTACTCAAAAGAAATTCAGCTAGCTTGTCGATCGACTGTTCATATTCGTTCTTGGTAGAGAGACTTGCATAACTATGCTCAGTAATGGTCATTTATGTGCGAAAGGCCAAACTTGTTCGATTAATATTACATCTACCGACCTGCTTCTACATGAATGGACTATGAACATTTGCTTAGAGGCCAAACTGAGTTTCCCATTCTTATTCTGAGTAGAGAACAGTATCGTAATTACTCGTCACCCCATATTTTTAAGGTGAAACGATTTTGGTGCACCATATTTTTCTTTTTGGTATTAAATGTGTGAGCGAGGCCAATTCATATATACCTTGAAACTCTCATGATTTCACATAAAGGTACAGAGTTGACCTTTTCAAATATTGAAATCAACACATACAAAGTTCTCCTTGTTTGAACTCACATTAATCAAAATTGTCTCTACATAGTCTGTCTTTCACCTGAGCAGCTTAAGAGAAAGAAATCAAACTTTTAAGTAATTTTAAGATCGCATTGTTTTTCACAGGGAAGAAACTAAAATCATAAGCAAGATACAATTCAAAGAGTATACTTCTTTTTAAGGAGTTCAAAGAATATTATCCAATACGTCAAATTCTCGAAGTTTTGGGTGGGGCATATGCTCTATCAAGGCTCCATGTAGACATGGCCGGTTCCAAACCGGTCGGAGAGTCTTGGAATAGATAGTTACAAACCATTGTTACAACAACTATTAAGCTTTTTCTCATACTAGATGGGGTCGGCTACATGGATTCTTTGTTTCCACACACCCCTATCATGTGCAATGCTAGCACTTAACTCAAAATAAACAAGATCATTATTTATAGTTTCTTTTCAATACTTTTGTGATAATCCTCTTCCTCTTTTAACATTTTTACAATCTAGTTTTTCATATATTCTTAGAGAAATTTCTTTGGTTGCCTTTGTACATATCCAAAGCATCTTAAATTACCTCATTATGTATACGGTCTTTCTTTTTGTATCTACTCATTCATCTCAATATCTTCATTTCTGCTATGGACATCTTTTGCACTATTCAACATTACAAACCATAAAATATAATAGGTCTAATTGTTGCTCTACAATATTTACTTTTTAACTTTAATGATATCTTCTTATCACATAGAATACTTGATGTTTATCTCCATTTTAACCAACCGATATTAATTCTATGCGTAACATCTCTATCATTTTTCCATCACTTTGAAAAATTGATTATACATATTTAAAACTTTCCTTATAAGGGATATAATGTGTGTCAATCTTAATTTCTATGTCCTCTAAAGTACTCAAATGATCAAACTTATATTCCATATATTTTGTCTTTGTTCTACTAAGTCGAAAGTCACTTTCTAATATTTCTCTCCATAGTTTCAATTTCATATTAACTCTTTTAGTGTAACCTAATATTAACTTTAAAGGAGTTTGTCATTACTTCACGAGTTCTCACACAAGTTTTTGCATCATCATACATGTCTCTTATAAGATTTATTCATATCAATGGGATACCTATCTTTTTCAAAGTTCTCCAAAGAACATCTCTTGATATCATATCATAAGTTTTTTCTACATAAATAAATATCATGTGAAGGTTCTTCTTTTTTGCTCTAAAATATTTCATAAGACATCTTAAAATGTGAATCACTTAAATAGAAGATTTGTCAGATATTAATACAAATTGGTTTTCTATTGTATGAATAATTCTTTCCTATAATTTCATAGTATGACTCGTTAACTTGATACCTCCATAATTCACACAATACTTAATGTCTCCCTTATTCTTCTTATATATGGGTATAAGTGTACTTGTTTGCCATTTCTCATGCATCTTTTGAGTTCTCCATATTTCATTAAATAGTCTTTTGATCCAACCTCATCTCCCTTAAAATTTTCATACTTCAATAGGAATATTGAGATTTACCAACCTTCATATATTTAAGAGTTTTTTTACTTCATTCTTTTGAATACACTCATCGAAATTGTGATTTATATATTTTTCTAATTAAGCTAACTCTCCTAACGTACTATTAACATCTGTATTTTCATTAAAAAACTTATAAAAATATTTTTTTAATCTATTTTTTATATCATCATTCACTACTAAAAATTTTTCATCCCCATCTTTGATATATCTAACAAAAGTAATATCCTTAGTTTTCTTATCTCTAGCCTTAGATATCTTAAAAATATATCTTTAGCCTTCTTTTGAGTTAAGCTTTTTATATAAATTCTTCCAAATTTTGGCTTTTGCTTCACTAATGATATTTTTCTTTTCTTTCTTTGCTTTATTATAAGCCTACAAAGTTTTACTAGTCTTCATGGCATAATGAAATTTGTAACATGCCTTCTTTGCCTTGATTTTATCTTGCACCACTTCACTCCACCACCAAGCTTCTTTTTGTGTGGGTACACATCTCTTAGATTAGCCTAATACACCTTTTGTCACTTCCCTAATATGTATAGTCATATTGTTCCACATATCAGAAGGTGTACCTACATAATTCCAAGCATATCCTTGAATAACTTTCGATTTAAATATATCTTTTTCTTATATTTGAGGTTCTACCATTTAATCTGAATAACTTTATGCACTTTATTCTTCTTTATCCACTTTTTTAATGCAAATCCATTACTAAAAGTCGATATTGAATGATTAAATTTTCTCTTATAATTACCTTGCAATCTTTATAACATGATACATATTTTTTTTACAAAAAAATAATCAATTTGTGTTTGTGACAAACTACTATTATAAGTAATTAAATGTTTATCTTATTTTTTGAAAATTGTATTTGCCATAAAGAGATCAAAAGTTATAGCAAAATTTAAAATCTCCCTACCCTCCTCATTTGTATCTCCAAAACCATCGTTTTAATAAATACCTTAATATCCAAATGCCTCTTTAATGACATGTTTATTTAAGTCTCCTCCTAAACAAATCATCTTGCTTTGTGAAATTCTTTGAATTACTTTATCTAACTCCTTCCAAAAAGGTTTCTTTATATTATCTTCTAATCTTACTTATCATGCATAGTATAAATTATATTCAAAGTCTCTAATCCTAACATTAATTTCACCATCATAATTCGGTCACCATATCATTGTATGTCTACTACACTATCATTTAAATCTTTATTTATAATAATACCAACTCCATTTTGAGCATTTCTTTTTTTGAGTACTATAATTTAAAACCTACATTCTCAAACTTCTTTTACTTTTTCTCCAACCCACTTTGTCTCTTGTATAGATAAAATGTGAATCTTTTTTTGAATCATAGTATGCGTCACCTCTATTAACTTGTCAATCAATATTCTCATATTCCAAGTACTAATACGAATCTTATTATCTATCACTACCTTCCTTACCTCTTATCCGTCCATTTTGAAAAATGTAGAGACCCTTACTATAACTTATTTAGTATATTCGACTAACAATATAGTGAGTCTAACTTCTTTATCTACACTCGTTCATGAAGTAGGAACCCTATTTGCAATTGATTCACTACATTTAGGCGAAGACGTAGAGGTCCTTACTTACTTTTCACAACATTTGAGCTCTACCGTGCATTGCTATGAATGAACACCCCAAATAAATGCTCATAATTTGTAGAATCCACGGTAGATAAATCCGACAAAGTTTTATAATGGATGTCGGAAGCCTAACGCAATCCTCTTCCGTTATGTGAGCTTGGGACTTGCCATGCAAGCGTGATTTAAATATATTTTTGAAACCTTTTGTTATAAACAAATTAGTAGCTCAATGGTAGGGAGCTTTCCCAGTTGGGGAGTTTGACTCCTTGCAGGTATACTGTCCTTTTATTTCAAAAATTTTTTGAAAACGGTTTTGTAGCTTTTTACGAAACCAAACCCACCTCCGGACGTGTCTAGCTCCATGTATATCTGCCACTGTATATGTATCAAAGAGTGAGGTGGGTTTGGAATATTCTTAGTCATCATTGATTTTGAGCTTGTGTAGTATTAATTTTTAACCTTGTTCTACTAAACCAAAACCCAAAGTGAGTTGAGTTTCACGGATTCTTAGTGATCATTTAGCTTAATATTGTGTCATATTAACTTGTAGTGACCTTTATTTGTCTATCATATCTAGACATATTAATCCTTCTAGTACGGATTCTAATGGTTTTATGATCATATACTTAATATTTGAAACTTGACTGGTTGCTAAGCGTGGCGAATTTTCAACACCTAATTTTGAAAAGTAGGTATTAATTTGAGCATCTAACTTGAATTATACAGCGAAAACGACGTTTATCCTTGTTTTATGAACTGTATGATGGAGTTTGTTTCGTATTCATGCAAAATTAAACACTCTTTTCCTGTTTAGTAGAGCCGCAAATGAGATGAGGTCTATATGGATCCAGGTCACGGATCGAGCTGTTGAAGAACTCAATTGTCAAAGGGCTTGGTCGATGATGATGGTGATTGATGCTCCTCAAATATTTGAGCATGCAGCTGATCACGGTGAGTAAACGGACCTTATCAAGCAAGATGTCGTCGTGACTATGAAATGAGAGTCAAGCAAGATGTTGAGAACTTGTATGTACTCAAACTGACTTTATCATTTCAATTGTTTGATGTTTGAGACGAACGGTTAAAGTCATAAAGCACTTTACATTTAATTTAGATTAAGTATTAATATAAAATATAAATACATAACTATACTTTTAATTTAAATTCTCATCATGGCTCATATTAATTAGTAGAGATGTTTGATTAGATTTGAACATAGATAAGTTTTAACATTTACCACTACCTTGTATGTATATATATATATATATATATATATATATATATATATATATATATATATATATATATATACACACACACGTACGAGTTAGTGGTAAATGCTAAAATTTTATCCATATTCAAATTTATTTTATCATCTCAATTATTCAATATTTCAAATAATTAGTTTATATGATGAAGCAAAAGACGTTTAATACATATTATATATATAAAGTATAAAATATAAAATATAATAGTACTTTTATTTCAAATTTCATGATTTATGTCAATCAAACGATGAAAATGTTTGAGTAAGTTTAAAATATATATGAAAACCAAATAATACATTGATAATTCATATTCATGTATGCTTTTTAAAAACATGTTAATCATTTCAAAAGTTATAAATATTTAAAACAAAGTAAAAACCAAAAGGTTAGCATGAGTACGAAATGTGATAAGCAACATCCAATCACTATAGAAATCGACACCTGCACGCTTTTATGACTGCACGAGCTTCCACTAAAAAACCATAGACCAACACGACCTGTTATCTTAACCAAGCTGTGCTTAACCCAAGATGACGTACGTTGATCTCGTCACCAACTCGCAAGAAACGGCAAAGTTTCGGTCCAGTTACCCATAATAAAATATCCAAAGAGATTCTCCGTCAATAAATATTCAGAAACATGGTCATTATTTTGCATAAAATTCAGTATTCGTGTTTCATACGGAAGTCCACTCTCTATTTTATATCCTAGATCAAGCTTAATCGTTCAATGATGTTGCACAATATGGGGAGGAAAGAAAAAAGAGGTTCCATGCAGCTGGGACCCACAAAACAAGTAGAATCCAAAGTTAGGTTTATAATATACAATAAAAAATAAGGTTCTATTATTAATTATTAGATATATTTATAAATATTTTCTGTTGTATCACTTTGTAGGATCTCTCAACTGTTAAGTACCTATATTAGAATATATACAAGGCGTACAAGTGAACAATTTTTTTAATGGTAAGGTTTAATTAGTGACTGAGCATTTGATTAGGGGTTGGTTAAAAAAGGCTTAGAGTTAAAGGAGGTGAACTCAATGATTTTTTTGGGGTTAGGTGCATTTATCTTTTATGTTCATAAAACACTTGTATTTTCCCAACGCGGGATTTTTTTAGAATTGAGATGAGGTGCATGCCTCACCTCGTGCTAAAATGTATCCGCCATTGGGTGAACCCATTGGCAAGCTCCACTCTATTATTTGTTTTATAATATTTCTATTTTGTTTATTTGTAGTTCCATTTCTTAAAACTAATATTTTATTTCTTTCATTATTCTCACTCTTTCAAGTGGGACTTGACACGATTGGATTCGAAGAAACCAATAAAGTTCGCACCCTCTTTAGTGAGTACCATGTGACTGAAACAAGTTCCAAGGCACTAGAATTCTCAAACTAAAAGTAGAATAATGTGTGATCTAAGCAACTTCAATTAGTGTATCTTTCAAGTTACAAGGATCAGTGAGTTAAGAGTAGCCATTTCAGACATGAAAATTCCGCTTCTCGCGGCACCGGAAGTGGCATACAATTGGATGGTTTTTAGGTTGACCTGCTTTTGATATGAACAAGAACTCATATTATGCAAACCATTGTCAATTTCAAAGAACAATTCATATGAACAGGGACATCACCTTAAACATGAACTTTTTGTTAATTTCAATGATGAAACCCTATGGGAACACAACCCAAAATGTCCATTTCTGGTCTACCCAAACTGACAAGAAAAAAAACAGGTGTATTCGGGTTGACCTTAGTGTTAGGAAGTGGAATCCGCTCAGTTCATCTCAGCAGAGGTATATGAACAGGCTATCTATAATTAGTTCCAGCTTGGATTTTACTGGTCTGTATAGTATTATATATATCAACACAATATATATATACACACGTGTGTGTATGTATATGTATATGTAACAACGACATGAGAAATGAATAATGTGAAGAGAAGGTTTGAAACCTGAACGAGTCAACAGTAATCTAGGGACGTAAATTGGATTGGATTCAGGTTAGACCCAAAGAAACTATTTATCCAACATAAGCATGTCTTGCTTAATCGATGGATTTGGATTCGGTAGGAATTAATAATACTGCACACATCCGGCTCCAAATAGCTGATTTTTATGTGTTAATTCTTTTGGATATCTGGTGCAGATTCGAATGTTATCTTGGATGTGGAAATAAGACAATGCCCCAACCCGAATAGTTGATCTATGTTTAGAAAATTTATGAAATTAGCCTACATCATTGCTTCGACTGAAATGGCTGTACCTTCTGAGGAAACGATAGATTTTTGTGCATCTTTACATTATTGCAGACTTTTTTTTTGACACGAAACAAGTGAAAGCTCAACGCAGAAACTATTTTATATAAACGTCTGTCATGGTTCAAGAGGAGATTATCCCAACACGCTTCCAAGATAATGGATCTTAAAGTAAGATCCAAATGCACATTGGATATTTTGAAACTTTGACATTCATTTTTCCTTTGGTACAATGGGAGGGCCGAAGCAAGATGCTTGCCCAAAGTGTCAAACTCATGACCTCCAACTTGTGAGTTGAGCCCTTAGCCAGGTGAGCTATTGCTCGTTGTGCAAAGTCTGACATTTTTATCAAAACTCTCTCATTAACAAGCTTGGGTTAAGCAGGATTCTGACATTTGGAACACCGGGTTTCTTGTCAGACCCGAATGTTCTACCTTCACCTCATGCATCCTATTTGCAATCAATATCTTCCACAAGGATCTATTCTCAGAGCTGGGTCCGACCTCAACTGAGAGCCAGGTTAGCAAATTATGACTGGTAAATGGTTCTGCATGCAAAACCGTTTGATGAGAGAAGCCATTTTGCCAGGGCATAAGAAGCTCGTTAGGACATCTAGTATGCATGACACATAGCTGCATTATATTGCAAACTTACATGGATAATTGGTTTACCTGCAACCCTCCGCAATGGTGCATCCGGTTTGTTATAATCCAGATATAGGTCAATTATTTCAAATATAGAGCATACAGTTTCTTTTTTGTATTTGCAATTTTAAGTTTTATTGTGCATCACATGCGAGAGATCTGTCGCTAGAATGAGACTATAGTAGACTATAGTTATGTAGACTTAATTTGAATAAAAATCTTCACCAACAAAGCTCATTATAAAAATTGAATCCAAGAGATTCATATACTTGTTTCTCTCCCATGTTATTTTGTCTTGATAAAATTATAGTTTTTCAAGAAGATTCATACAAGAAAAGACCGTACACATAATGAGGTTATTAAAAATAAATTATGTGTGGCACCAATAGAGGATAAAATGAGAGAATATCATTTAAGGTAGTTTGGACATATAGAAAAAAGATCAAAAGAAGAACCTGTGAGAATGTATGAAAAACTAGATTTTGAAAGTATGAAAAGAGGTAGAGGACGACCGTAGAAGTGTTGGAAAGAAACAATAAAGAATGATCTAGCTTATTGTGAGTTAACTGCTAACATGGCACATGATAGGGATATGTGGAAACAAAGAATTCATGTAGCTGACCCCATCTGGTATGTGAAAAGGCTTAGTTGTTGTTGCCTTGTAATATGTGGAACAATAGGAAAGTGGCGAAAGATGTATTAGGTGAATCTAAGGGAGGTGCATTGGTACAAAAAGAAGCTTGGTGGTAGAGTGAAGTGGTGCAAAATAAAATCAAGGCAAAGAGGGCATGTTACACATTACATTATACTAAGAAGACGAGTGAAACTTTAGAAGCTTATAAGAAAGCAAAGAAATAAGCGAAAAAGGCCGTTAGTAAAACAAAAACTAAAATTTGAGAGAATTTATATGAAAAACTCAACTCAAAAGAGAATGAAAGAGATAATAAAATTAAGGATCTTAATTTTGTTAGATGCATCAAAGACGATGATGAGAAAATTCTAGTAGAAAATGATGATATAAAAATAGATTAAAAATTTATGTTTGTAAGTTTTTTAATGAAAATAAATATATTAGTATTGGCTTAGGAGAGTTAGTCAAATCAGAAAAGTATATGAACCACAATTTCTACCGACGTATTCAAAAGAGTGAAGTTAAAGAGGCTTTTAAGGGTGGTAAATCTCGAAGACCATACAATATTCCTATAGAATTTTGAAAAATTGTAGGAGAGGTATAAATCACTTAGCTCAGAAGAATATTTAATGAAATATGAAGAAACCAAAAGATGTCTCAAGAATAGAAACCGAGTACACTTATACCCATATATAAGAACAAGGGGGACATTTAGAATTGTGCGAATTATCGAGATATCAAGTTAATGAGCCATACTATGAAATTATAGGAAAGAATTATCAAATGTAGGTTAAGACAAATATTGAGTATAAAAGAGAACCAATTTGCATTCATGCCAAACAAATCTACTATTGAAGTAATTCACTTTTTAAGATGTCTTATGAAATATTTTAGAGCAAAAAAGAAAGACCTTTACATGATATTTATTGATTTAGAAAAAGCTTACGATAGGGTACCAAGGGATGTTATTTGGAGAACCTTGAAAAAAAGAGGTATCCCATTGACATGCATAAACCTTATAAGAGACATATACGATGGTGCAAAAACAGTGTGAGGACTTATGAAGGAATGACTTGCTTCTTTAAAGTTGATATTGGATTACATCAATAATCAAACTTTAAGTCTATACTTATTTATAATGGTGATTGATGAGTTAACAAAATATATTCAAGATGAAGTACCTTGGTGTATGCTATTTGCATATGATATTGTGTTAGTGGAGGAGTCTAAGGAAAAAGTTAATAGAAAATTAAAACTATAGAGAGAAATATTAGTTAGTAAAGGCTTCTAACTTAGTTGAATAAATACAGAATATATGGAATGTAAGTTTGATCATTTGATTACTTCAGAGGACATAAAAATTAAAATTGACACACATTGCATCTCCCAAAAAAATGTTTTAAATATCTAGGGTCAATTTTTCAGAGTGACGAAAGAATTGATGAAGATGTCACACATAGAATTAATACAGGTTGGTTAAAATAGAGAGAAGCATCAGGTATTCTTCATGAGAAGAAGATACCATTAAAGTTAGAAGATAAATATTATAAAGCATCAATTAGACCTACCATATTTTATAGTTCATAGTGTTGGACAGTTAATCATCAACGTACATGTACAAAAGATGCATGTGATAGAAATGAAGATGTTGAGATGGATGAGTGGTCATACAAGGAAAGACCATATATATAATAAGGTTATTAGAAACAAATTGAGAGTGACACAAATAGAAGATAAAATGAGAGAATATATGGTTTAGACATATAAAAGGAAGATCAAAAGAAGTGAATGTAAGAAAGTATAAAAAACTAGATTTTGAAAGTATTAAAAGAGTTAAAAGACGACCACAAAAGTCTTAAAAGAGAAAGAATCAAGAATGATCTAGCTTATATTGAATTAACTTTTAACATGACACATCATAAGGCTGAAAACAAAAGACCCGTCTAGTATGGGAAAAGGTTGTAGAATTGTAGTTTTTTGAAATGAATCTCACGTTATTGTACCCCTACAATTCTAGTACTACGGTCTTTACACTAAGAACCACACACCCCACGATAGACAGATGCTAGCTCACGTAGGAACCGGAGGACAGTTTTGGATCTATTTCCGAGGAAAGGAATTGTAGTAAATTTCTCATATGTGCGGCCCTGCATGTTCTAGTAGCTGATAGCAGTATCTGTGACCGAGACCAGGTTACTGGCTAATAGCAGTAGCTAATTGAAAGTAGAGATGCATTCAATTGGACGGTTAGGATCGGATAAAGAGGCATAACCATCTTACGTCATAAATGCAAGTTTTTCCGTGCAACATGTGCTGTCCTCTTCCGCTTGCATTCACTGGGTATTCATGGCACGGGATAGAGATACAAGAGGTGCACAGATCCAAAAAAATATATGCTAAGGGGTGGTTGATGGATCAGATTCAAGATCAACTACAAAAGGCATTGAATCAAACAAGAATCTCTAATTCCAAATCCGGATCCTGCTTGGATCATAGAGATTCAGAGAAGTTGGCCACATTCAGCAAGGAAAAAAAATGTTGGAAAACTGTATTTCAGAGAGAGAGAGAGAGTAATTGAAAACAGCACGGTAGAATTGCGACTTGCGAGTACATTGAATGAGTGGTTATTCAGTCTTACATCTCGGTCAGACAGTAAATTTGCGCGATATACTTTGGTGTCAGGCTTTCAATTAAAAACATTCAAAATCTGGTGCACACTCACATCATGTTTTTCTCTAGTTGTTTAGTGTGGGTTTTGATTTTTTCGGCTGTTAGAGCCTACAGATTCAAGCATTTCCTGTAGGTGGTTGTCATCTTAGGTTGGCTTTCCTCGTATTTTTCCGTTGCATTATGTGGTTTTCTTGAGTTGGGGGTGCTACATTCTCCCAAAAGCATGGTTTTTAAGTGTTTGCGATCAGAAGGGTGGCTAGAAGATATCTCCGGCTAGATTCCGCAATTTTTTGGCCTGTCATTCCGGTGTTTTGATTTTTCTGGTGCCGCTAGGAGACTCTCATCCGGCTACCCTCTCTTTATTTCTCATTGACATCGAAACTCTCCTTGGTATTCAGTTTGTCATGGTAGATATACTTTGTTTCTAGTTGCAAGTTTGGTTTTTATAGTTGGTCTTATATCTTGGATTAAATTCTCAATTTCCTACGTTCTGCAAATCTTTCAACTTGAGGAGACCTCAAAGATGCTAATTTTCCAGTCCTGTCATATTATCAAAATGTTGATGTTCTCTGATGGTGTGCTAAGTCGTGATCTTTTTCCTCCTTCAAACCACACACTTCAGGATCAAATTGGGCTGCCCATTGCCCATGTTTAGAAACTTGGTGTTTTTATAAAGGTGTAATAGAATGTCTCTGTCGCCGCCCAAAATAAGTTCTTTCCTTGTTTTTTGACAGAAAAATTAGTTCCATTCTTTTTCCTCTCAAAGAACAGTCAAAATGAAGGTTTTCTCTTTTATGGGTGCATTATAAAACAAGTTTGGTGCACATTTCAGGCATCAGAGTTACCGCATTTATCTCTTCTCTGTTCTCGAGAGGCAAAGGGTTGAACACCAGGAACCGAAGCCACGTGAACGATGGTCTAAAATTTTCTGTTTTTAACCCCTTGGAGGAGTTGAAAGGAAGTAAGAGGAGGTTCCCTTGTTATGTGTTGTGAGATGGATTCTGGACTTCAAAGGCAGGAAGGAGTACTGGGAAACAAGCTCAGGATGCAATTCGGTGCTGCTGTTCAAAGCCTTCAATGGAGCTATTCCATTTTCTGGTCACTTTCAAGTGAAGGGTATGTATTAAGCTGAAAATGGGATTATTCTTTTCTATTTTTGATTACTATATTTCAATCTTCAACAAGTTGGACGCCTTGACTGTTCAGTTTGGATGTATGGATGGGAACCTATGTCCAAGTCCAAAAAACTAGCTACTGTTTACACTTACAGCATAAGCTCCTTCTTGCTTTGGGCTTACATTGTACCTTTGTTACCGCACTGCAGTTACTTTCTTTTGTGCTGTTCAGAGTCTTACCTTGATAACTTTTCTCATAATTCCCACTGATGCTGTGTTTATGCTTTTACGTTGGCTTCTTGGCTTTATGTGAGATATATGGTGTTTGAGCAGGGAGTTAGAATGGGGTGACGGGTTCTACAATGGGGATATAAAGACAAGGAAAACTGTGCTACCAGTGGAACTTAGTGCCGAAAAAATGGGCTTACAGAGGAGTCAGCAACTGAGAGATCTTTATGAGAATCTCTCAATGGGTGAAATCGACCAGCATGCAAAGAGGCCCTCAGCTGCGCTATCTCCCGAAGATCTTAGTGAAGCAGAGTGGTTTTACATGGTTTGCATGTCCTTTGTTTTCCCTCCTGATCAAGGGTATGATTTTTCTTCTCTTCCAGTAGCTTATTCAGCTTCTCTTAGAGAATGTATCGGTTGGTCATCAAAGTGCATGCATTTCTCTCTCTTGTGCCCAGCCGACCATTTTGCATTTGTATAGTCCAGTTAAAGATTTGTCGCACTTGAGACTTGATACTGTCATGGCGAAAAAGAATTCTGCGGTTATCATCACACTTTAATATAAAAGCTCTCGCATGATCCAAATGCGAAGTTCACACGGCTGTACATGTTTCTGTGGTTGAAGAATGATCCCCTTGTTCCCTATCAAATGAATAAAGTCCCAAGCCCTTGTGCATACTTGCCTACTTGATCGATTCTTGAAATATATTGAATCATATTGAGGGTATTCTTGTGAAGATTGTCTATAGACTGATCATTTCTCCATTCACGAGACGGACCTTGCTAGGGTCTCTGGTAGTCGGTAAGGATGTATTGTTTCTACAAGTATCTCCATATATCATGTTTGAGTTGATGATGGCTCAAGGTATGAATTTGATTCAGTATAGTATACCATTATCCTTCTTTCATATGTGAAGGACATAATTTATATGAAAAAAAAAACAGGAAGAACATTAACATGTGACATAATGTACATAGTAGAAGCAATGAGCTATGCGAAGTATTTCACAATTGACTAATGTCTCGAATCATGTGCTTTTATTTGTGCACTCGTGCAACTAATCTTGTCGTCTTGTGTAATGGGTGTGCCACTGTGTCATTTATGCATTAATCATGGCCCTATTGGCATGTATTGCTTTTTGTAATCCTTAAGTTGCTATTTTCTTGACCAGGCTTCCAGGAAGAGCATTTGCAGAAGGTCGTCACATCTGGCTTTGTGATGCTCAATATGCTGATAGCAAAGAATTCACCCGTTCACTCTTGGCGAAGGTTTGCATGTGACATTATTTGGTTCTGTAATCCTATTTTTGAACCACAGGTACTTCTTTTAAGAAACTTACTGTTGTGCATATCAAGGCTGACTCTTTTGTTCGATTTTTTTGATCAATATAATTTGTTTACGGATGGGCAACCAACCTCATCAGAGTGCCGGCATTCAGGTGAGACTTCTTTACATTATTATCTTGTATAATTTGTTAAAATATCAATCTTGAAAATTTACTTTTTGGCTTGCAGACTGTTGTTTGTTTCCCTCGAGCAGATGGTGTGTTGGAATTTGGAGTGAACGAGTTGGTAAGTCCCTGAATCAGAGTCCCACTTTTCTTTTGCTGAACCTATTTTCCTGTCTGCATGCTTTACAAATTCAATGCATCTTTCTTTTGCCTGTGTACAATTTGTCAAGGTTGCGGAGAATCCTTCACTCGTTCAACACATATTGACATTATTTCTGGAGGTCTGCAAGCCTGCTTGCTCTGAGCAATCTACATTCAGTCCTCGAAAATCAGGTGGCCATGATGATGACGATGACGATGATGAACAAACTTTTACTAAGCTTGATTCTGAAAGAGTTCTGATTCCCACCGAGAAAATTGATTATGTAACACAGTGCAACCAATTCTCTGAGCACCATAGCCTTAAGCTTTCTGTCCATTCTTGCATTCTCAAGGAGGAAACTAATTTCCATATGAATGAGGATAATGTTCCACATGGAAAGGTGGCATCCCCTGGACACGGTTCAAATGAGAATCATTCACATCAACCCGGCGACAAATTCATGCTTGATGAAATGACAGATGCATATCAAGTCCAGAATTGGATACATGCCGGTGAAGAAACTAGTGAGGGAGCACATGTTTCAATTAATTCAAGTGATTGCATTTCACAATCATTTGTAAACAATGAAAAGCTAACTTCTATTCACGACAAAAAACTGAACCAATACATGCAAGAGCTGAGAGAGTGTACCCATACAAAGTTCAAGCTAGATGCAAGTGAAAATGACAACTCTCACTATTCCAGAACACTTTCTGCTATCCTCTGTAACTTACTTGGACCAAAACCTTTGGTTAGTTCACGTAGTTTCTCTTTCAAAACTTCCTTCTCGAGTTGTGGCAATGAGTTTGGCTTCTCAAGGTGGAGGAAAGGTGCAAGTTTCCAGATGCGACTGATTGACACACCACAGAAATTACTGAAGAAAACTTTGTTTGATGTTGGCTGGATGCACCAAAAGCACTCTTTGACCCAAAAAAATCCCAACCCCAAAGGCAATGAATTGAAACGGGTGGATGATTCTGCTGGCAGTCACCAAAAGCACTCTTTGACCCAAAAAAATCCCAACCCCAAAGGCAATGAATTGAAACGGGTGGATGATTCTGCTGGCAGTCATATTTTATCGGAACAAAGAAGAAAGGAAAAATTGAATGAACAGTTTTTTGTCTTAAGATCTCTTGTACCCTCCATGAATAAGGTACATATATAGTGCTGCTTCATTTAAATTTCGTAATGTCTGTTTCTCATAGTATATCTGGAACCAAATTACTCTTACTGAATTATATCTGTTTATAAATTAGTTATTCTGACATAGCGGAAATAAAAATTTTAAATTAAACTTCTACGTTTTTCTTTATCACGTGTTTTGCATCTCAGATTCTGTTTCCGTTGTTTCTTATTTTGCTGAAACTTGGGTTTGCTAAGGTTTAGAAGCTTTGATTCTCATCAGGTATACTGGTGAGAAAATGAGGTTGAATTCCATTCTTTTTCTTTCACATGTTTTTTAATTTCATACTCAGTTCACATTGTCTTTTGTTCTGCTGAAACTTGGCATTGCTAAGGTTTAGAAGCTCTCAATTCTCAGGTGGATTGCTAAGGTTTGGCTACAATAGCCAATAGCTATTTAGTTTTGTAGAATGTAAAGAACCATCAATGACATGTTCTTTATTACTCTTGCATTGTGTAGTCCTCAGTGCATAGTTTTCTTTATTACGCTCTTAATTGACATGTTCTTTATTTAATATTACCATTTTGTGAATGCTTTCCTCTCTGTGACAAATTCTCATCTTTTAGTTAGGGGTTCTACTGAATGGTCTGATAATTAAATCCTTCAGTTAGGTCAGCAGGGGCGTTAACAAAATTTCTATCTTTTGTCAGGAAATACAACAACAACAACAACTACAACAACAACTAAGCCTTTTCCCATACTAGACGGGGTCGGCTACATGGATTCTTTGTTTCCACTTATCTCTATCGTGTGCCATGTTAGCAGTTAACTCCCAATAAGCTAGATCATTCTTTATTGTTTCTTTCCAACACTTTTGTGGTCGTCCTCTACCTCTTTTAATACTTTCCAAATTTAGGTTTTCTAACCTTCTTACGGGTTCTTCTTTTGATTTTCTTTCTATATGTCCAAACCATCTTAAACGATGTTCTCTCATTTTATCCTCTATTGGTGCCACTCCTAATTTGTTTCTAATAACCTTATTATGTATACGGTCTTTTCTTGTATGACCACTCATCCATCTCAACATCTTCATTTCTGTCACAGACATCTTTTGTACATGTTGATGATTAACTGCCCAACACTCAGAACCATAAAACATGGCAGGCCTAACTGCTGCTCTATAATATTTACCTTTTAATTTTAATGGTATCTTCTTATCACAAAGAATACCTGATGCTCCTCTCCATTTTAACCAACCAGCATTAATTCTATGTGTAACATCTCCATCAATTCTTCCATCACTTTGAAAAATTGACCCTAAGTATTTAAAACTTTCCTTTTGGGGAATGCAATGCTATGTCCTCTGAAATAGCCAAATGATCAAACTTACATTCCATATATTCTGTCTTTGTTCTACTAAGTCGGAGGCCTTTGTTTTCTAATGTTTCTCTCCATAGTTCCAATTTTCTATTAACTTTTTCCTTAGACTCCTCCACTAATACAATGTCATCTGCAAATAACATACACCAAGGTACTTCATCTTGAATATGTTTTGTTAACTCATCCATCACCATTATAAATAAGTATGGACTTAAAGTTGATCCTTGATGTAACCCAATATTAACTTCAAAGAAGTCTGTCGTTCCTTCATGAGTCCTCACACATGTTTTTGCACCATCATACATGTCTCTTATAAGGTTAATATATGTCAATGGGATACCTCTTTTTTCCAAAGTTCTCCAAAGAACCTCCCTCGGTACCCTATCATAAGCTTTTTCTAGATCAATAAATATCATGTGAAGGTCTTTTTTTTTTGCTCTAAAATGTTCCATAAGACGTCTCAAAAGGTGAATCGCTTCAATAGTAGATCTACCTAGCATAAATCCAAATTGGTTCTCAATTGTACTTGATACTTGTCTTAACCTACGTTCAATAATTCTTTCCCATAATTTCATAGTATGACTCATTAACTTGATACCTTGATAATTCGCACAATTTTGAATGTCTCCCTTGTTCTTATATACGGGTATAAGTGTACTTGCTCTCCATTCCTCGGGCATCTTTTGGTTTTTCCATATTTCATTAAATAGTCTTGTGAGCCAAGTGATTCCTATTTCTCCTAGTATTTTCCAAACTTCTATAGGAATATTATCTGGTCCTACCGATTTACCACTCTTCATATGTTTAAGAGCCTCTTTGACTTCATTCTTTTGAATACGTCGGTAGAAATTGTGGTTTATATACTTTTCTGACTTGGCTAAATCTCCTAAACTAATACTAACATCTTTATTTTCATTAAAAAGATTATAAAAATAGTTTTTCCATCTATTTCTTATATCATCATTTGCCACTAGAATTTTTTCATCCTCGTCTTTTATGCATCTAACATAATTAAGATCTTTAGTTTTCTTATCTCTAGCCCTAGCTATCCTAAAAATATCTCTTTCACCCTCTTTTGAGTTGAGTTTTTTATATAAGTCCTCCCAAATCTTAGCTTTTGCTTCACTAACGGCCTTTTTTGCTTCCTTCTTTGCTTTCTTATAAGCTTCTAAAGTTTCACTAGTTTTCTTAGCATAATGTAATTTGTAACATGCCCTCTTTGCCTTGATTTTGTTTTGTACTACTTCACTCCACCACCAAGCTTCTTTTTGTGCCGGTACACCTCCCTTAGATACCCCTAACACATCTTCGCCACTTTCCTAATATGTATAGCCATATTGTTCCACATATCAGAGGGTGTGCCAACATAATTCCAAACATCTCCTTGAAGGACTTTTTGTTTAAATATATCTTCTTTCTCACTTTTGAGGTTCCACCATTTAGTCCGAATAGCTCGATGCACTCTTTTCTTCTTTGTCCATTTTTTTATTTGTAAATCCATAACTAAAAGTCGATGTTGGGTGGTTAAGCTTTCTCCTGGAATTACCTTACAATCTTTACAACACGCTCTATCTTTTTTTCTACAAATAAAGTAATCAATTTGTGTTTGTGATAAGCCACTCTTATAAGTAATTAAATGTTCATCTCGTTTTTTGAAGATTGTATTGACTATAAAGAGATCAAATGACATAGCAAAATTTAAAATCTCCCTACCTTCCTCGTTTATATCCCCATAACCAAAGTTTCCATGAATCCCTTGATATCCTAATGCCTCTTTACCGACATGTCCATTTAAATCTCCTCCTAAACAAATCATCTCCCTTTGTGGAATCTTTTGAAACACCTTATCTAACTCTTCCCAAAAAACTGTCTTTATACTATCTTCTAGTCCTACTTGGGGTGCGTAAGCACAAACTATATTCAAAACCTCTACTCCTAACACTAATTTCAATGTCATGATTCGGTCACCATATCGTTGTATGTCTACTACACTCTCCTTTAAATCTTTATTTATGATAATACCAACTCCGTTTCGGGCCTTTTCTTTACCTGAGTACCATAATTTAAAACCGGTATCCTCTATCTCCTTTGCTTTTTCTCCAACCCATCTTGTAAACATAGAATATGAATCTTTCTCCGAATCATAGTATCTACCACCTCCATTAGCTTACCCGATAATGTTCCGATATTCCAAGAACCAATACTTTACGAAATTCACTATTAATTGATGTGAATTACTTTTTTAATTTTTGTCCATGAAACATTAATACTTTTTAGCGCATTTAGTTTTTGAAGCTTGACAGAGCATCACTCCTTGGAGATACAATACTGTATCTGAAAGAGCTTGAAAGAAGGGTAGAAGAGTTGGAATCTTTCAAAGAAACGGTTGGACGAAAGAGATGCCCTGATGTCACCGATAGAACCTCAGATAATTACGCCTGCAACGGAGGTGTTGTCACCAAGAAGGCTTGCACAGCTGAACGTAATGATTCTTACACTGAGCCGAAGTCTGAGCTCCAATGGGTACTTTGCGAGGATGGAACTACGGATGTGATGGTCACGGTTAACGAGGAGGGGGTTGCTGTTGAGATTCAGTGCCCGTGGAGGGAGTGCTTGCTTCTTGAGATTTTACAAGTTACGAAAGATTTTCATTTTGATGTTCGATCTGTCGAATCATCTACGAGTGGGAGCATTCTTAAACTGTCACTAAAAGCTAAGGTATATAGAAGAGTAAACTACTTGGCTACTATATTCCTGGATATTTAGGATAGGTCATAAAAAATTTCTTGCATGAGTTCTTATATTAGGCTGAATTTGACAGCTTAAGAAACCAATGGTTCCAGCTACAGAAGACATCAAACGTGCACTTCGAAGGATTGTCAGTAAGTGTTGATGGTCAAAGCGCCAGTTTGTTCCCTCTTTTTGTAAATGACTTGAAGGTGGTTGTAGTTTTATATTTTTCTGAATCGCTTGTATGAGATTAGTCTTTCAGAAGTCGGCTCAACTTATGTTGTCTCTATGTTCTCATATTTTTCCTGTTTCTGATGCATTCATTTTGCCTAGTAAAACGAGATATGTTACCTGTCTGACGATGGCTGATTGGTGTCACCCTTGTCGCTGGGGTAGGAGACCGACTTTCATATTTTTCCTTGGTTTGTTCAATTGTCATCATCGTTTATAGAACACAACACAATGTATCGGTGTGAACCCTTGACAACGAAGGCTTTTGAGGTTCATTTAACCTTTAGCTGGAAAGGATAAAGACCAGACTTCGATGGTCTAAACATAGGGACCTGAAGCTAACATAAGCGAATATGTTTAACCTTCTATGAGCTGAATGTTTATGCATTGAGAGAACAGTATGCATAGGAGTTTATGAAATCTGGCTTATTCAGGTAACATGAAAAGGATTACGGGGTCAGATTCAGATACAGATAAACCAAACATGATCCAAAATCCCTGTGTTGCATTTGAATATTTGATACCCATCACATTTCAAAAAAATGCACGACATACCATATATTTGAATCCGAACAGCCTAGTGTTCAGATGTGGTTCCAGTTAACAAGTACCCGACCAGTTGGAGACTGTTAAATATGGATATTTCATCTATTGACTTCCCTGCATTGGTTACCGACCTACCATTTGCTCAGATTCAGCCGCTTTTCAAAATCCGAAGCATAAGTTTTATAAGTCTAGTTTGTGAAAATTTAGAACCAATTCAGGTTTTCGGTGTACTAATAAAGCATCATCATTCAATTAATACGATTCCCAGTTGTGGATGTGAATCAGATTCAAGTCCTGCATGACAATGCGACTCAAGTTTGGCTCTATGTCATCATCTGATTCCATTTCTAACCATGTTGGGTGGCACAATGCCGAATTAAAACCAGATGATGGGCATAATCAACCTTGGTTGCAATTAAAATTAGATCTTTTTGAGAACTAGCTTCCAGGCTTGAAGCTTTATTAGGCATTCTGCTCTTCCCTATTCATCAAAGGAACCTAACGAGAGCAGGGCTGGGAGTAAACCACTGAAACAGTGCTCATGGTTTAGCTCAGCTTTGAGCTCATTCTCATTAATTCAGCATAACTTCATGAACATGTGGGTGTCTTCTCTAATCCATCGTTGGTCAGTTGGGTTTGAAACTTGTTTGGCTCCTTTCAACTGGCAGTTCTTACAAATTCATGCTAGTGTTCAGCTCAGATGAGTAAAAAGATGAAGCCAGACGACAGCTTTGGAAATGGGGAAACCCAATTATACTGATTTGATTCCAGACATCAGAATAGTTCATATTAAAGAGGATTTGAATGGGCGAATTAATGAGTCGTGCAAGTCAACAAGATTGTGACAAACAGAAGCAATCGAGCTCAACAAAAGTAATCAAGCATTGGTAACATGCTTGCTAGGGGCAGAAGTGCGATATGATGGGGCCATTATCAATATGAGTGCTCAACGGTAATGAGTCAGAAGTATTCAGTTTCAGAGAATTAAAAAAAGCGACATTTAAGGGGGAATTCGTTCAGAAGCATTAAGAAATACAAGACATTCAAGAAAATTCACATATATAAGCTTCACTTGCAAACAACCTTATAACTTAATGTGCGCAATGACTTGTACATATTACTAACCCTTTTTTGGATAAATACAAAGAATGCCACTTTTCAATAGTAATTTGTGATCAACCAAGTTCCAATAGTCATCAATGTTGCTTGGTGAACCTAACAAATAGCATCTTAAATGTCCAAGCATCTGAAAGAGTGCTATATTTAAGATCCTGATCTGAGAAGCAGTTTCTCAGTATCATTCACTCCCATTCAATCGTTGATGGAGGCTTTGAGGTTATGTCAAAAAGAACCCTGTTCACTTCACGGACACCATTGCAGATCTTTGCAGAAACATCTGCTAGGAATTTTTGGTCAAAGTAGAACCTAAATCAAGCAAAATCACCATGTCAGAAACAGAAGCTGAAGCACCAGAGAAAATACCAAGTCATTTAACTCAATACTGCATAAATATTTAGCCAGTGTGCCAATGGACCTCAAATAGGCAATGCCGTTCAATATTTTGTTTTGGAACAGCACCTATTAAACTGTATATCATGACCAAGTTCCAGTTGATTAATGTCCTCACCAACTTCAAAGTGCTTCTGATACTCATTGACTACCATCTTCAGGCACATTTGCTTTGTCCAACATACGTTGACCCCCACTCCATCCCACTGTTTCCTCAAGCTGTCCCCCCCACCCGCCCAACAATCCATCCTTGCCTGAAGCTACCCAAAAGAAATCTCACTTGCCTATTGTTTACTCACACACAAGTACAACAAGGGCGCCTTACCAAGACTTACTGTAAGACAGACATTATCAAATAGAAACACATGTATATTGTTTACTCACCAGTCTGCAGTCATTCCATCCTCACTTGTAACAGCTCTTAGAGATACTGCACGAGAATGAGTTCTTTGATCACCTTGAACACCCACTGTTCTATCTCGCAAGAGAACAGCAAATGCTTGCCAGATGGAGTCGTAAAGCCCAGCATCCTTGATTGATTGAACATATATTTCATCAACCTGAATGAAACAAATATAATAAGAAAAACAAAATAAAAAGAATACACAGCATTAATGTGCAAATAATCCCCTCAAGAACCTGACGCAAGACCTCCAAGTCATTTCCTTCAGTAACATCACCCAATATCCGTACAGCAAGTCCTGGTCCTGGAAAAGGATGGCGTCTAAGGAAAGCTTGGGGAACATTTAGGATGCTCCCCAATTGTCGAACCTGCATGTGAGAAGCAATCAGACAATTCAAACATGCCACATCAGGGGAACAAAATATAGATCCCAAACACAACTCAGGCTGATGTTCGACTCAAATACCAATCAAGAATATCATGCATCAACAAACCTCATCCTTGAAGAGAAGCTTGAGTGGCTCAATAAGCTTCAATTTCATGTTCTTAGGAAGGCCACCAACATTATGATGACTCTTGATGGTGTGAGAATGAGTTTTTCCACTGCCCGGTGGTGGACATGACTCAATCACATCTGGGTATAATGTTCCTTGAACCAAGAATGTAGGCTTTCTTCCCAACTTGTGCTCCAGATCTTGGGCAAAATCATCAAAAATAGCAATGAACTCCCCACCAATTATTTTTCTTTTTGTCTCAGGATCTTCAACACCCTTGAGCTTACTAAGGAATCGCTCTGTTGCATCTACACACGTAACAGGTAAATGCAAATCACGATTGAAAGTTGACATGACTCGTTCCTGCTCTTTGTACCTAGAAAGAGACGGTTGTATCAGAAAAGAATGCATAAAATAAAATAGTATCCTGGATAATCTACATTCATCCACTTTCAGGCTTTTGGCAATAACTGGCATCTCAAAAAAATGATCACGAAAGGCAGTATGAAACCAACCTCAATAAACCATTGTCAACAAAAACACAGTGAAGCCTCTCTCCAATGGCTTTATGGACAAGAGTAGCAGCCACGGTTGAATCAACCCCACCTGACAGTGCACAAATAACGTGATCTTCAGGTCCCACCATCTCTTTGATCTCTTTTTCTTGTTCTTGTAGCACATCATATAGATTCCAGTCAGCAGTGAGCCCGCAGATACTGAAAAGGAAATTCTGCAGTGTTTCCATTCCTTGAGGAGAATGGGTCACCTGTAATGCATAAGCTATACCATTAGCAAGCCGTTCAATTTGTGTAGACATTTTTGCAAGCACAACCACCATTTGAAATCGGCATCTCTGGATCCAGAAATAGGATTCATATATGCACAACTCAATCATGATAAAGTGGGGGTGCCCAGAGATGGTTAGAAATGAAAATGGAATATCACTTATGAAAACTTTTCTTAAGAAAATCTGAATGTATACCACCAAGCAGAGAAGGGGTATAACTTCAACCATGATACTATACAAACCCAGATGTGAAAATGTTAAGAAAAGAAGCGAGATAAAAAGTTCGTGAGTAGATAATGAATTGCACGAGCATAAGTTCAAGCGTTCAAAGTTATAGTGACCATCAAATGGTAATAACACCCAAGGATTTCAAATAGGCATAACTTGCACGTAACGTGAACCAAACTTTCTTTTTATAAAACACATAATTACATAAAACCATTTTCCGCATTTTGCAAATGCCAGTCAAATTGTCAAAGATCACAATACTTTGCTAGACCATATTCATGATACAAAGTAAACCAACTAACTGAAAACAACAGAACAGAACACTATATCAAAGGAGAAAACTAACCTAAGAGCGTCCACACAACTACCTCTAATTCTAACATTCTACAACTTTCAAAAATAAATGGAACAAGAATCATACTCAAAAGCAAACAACTAAAAATTGAATAAAGAAATATCCTTCCTTTCAACAGTGACTTCACTATTAACACAAAGCTTACAACTTAGTCATTGGTGTATCTCACTAAAATGCTTTCCCTTCCAAGTCTCAACAGAATAAGACTCTATTCTATAAATTCTTCACAATGAACGATTTTTGCAAAAGGTGACATGGATAAAGAAAATGTAAGGAAGAGGCAAAAGAAATCGCTATAACAGGAACAACAAATAAACTATGCTATTAGTTAACATATGATAATAATTCATCAACAATGAGTATCCTGAATCCAAAATTCCAATTCCACCAACACCAACTACAAAAAAACATCTTCAGAAAAGTAGCCACCGAAAATTTCAATTAGAGCTATATCAAATAGCAATCAAACATAAAAGAAATTGAAACTTCCCAATGACCCAAATCGACAAAGAAACAAGAGGAAAGATATACCTCAGGATGATACTGAAGACCGTACATCCTCCTGGACGGATTCTCAATGGCAGCGACGGCTTTGTCCTTGCTACGTCCCACAACATCAAAACCTTCCGGCAGGCCAACCACCTCGTCGCCATGGCTCATCCACACCAACTGCTTCGACATATTTCCCTCCGGCCGCGGGAAGAGCCGGCTCCGTCCGTCGATGGCGATCTCCATCCTGCCGTACTCTCGACGGTCGGCGGACCCCACCTTTCCCCCGAGTGACTGCACGATCAGCTGAAGCCCGTAGCAAATCCCGAGCACGAAAACTCCGTTCTCCTCGACGTAACGGAGGAAACCGTCGGGAAAGGTAGGAGCGCCGTCGCAGTGGACGGAGTGCGGGCCGCCGGATAGGATGACGACGCGAGGGTGGTGGTCGGCTATGGCCTGGAGGGAGGAAGTGCCGGAAATGCAGAGGGAGAGGACGCCGAGTTGCCGAACCCGACGTGTGATCAAATGGGTATATTGGGAGCCGTAGTCTAGCACCATAACCCGTGCCTTCGCCTCAATATTCAAGCTCCCCATGTTACCTCTCTCTCTCTCTCTGAAACCCTATTTTTCTTCCCCTGTTGTGTCTTGAGAAACGCTTCTCTCTGTCGAATAGATGATGAAGAAGGGTGGGAAGGGAAGGGAAGGGCTTTTGTGGTAAGGGGGTTAGGCCTCAAAGGTCAAGATTTTTTGTGAAGGGGGAGGGATTAAAGGGTTTAGGGTTTAACGAAAAGGGTGGCGGGAAATAGTAAAACGCCGATCTCTTGTTTTTCACGTCGATTCCAAAGTCTAGACAAGATTCCGGCATCTCAACCGTCCATTTCGGAGATGGACGGTAGATGCTTGGCTCTGGTATGATAATTTTGTCTGGTGGGTTTATCACCGTTGATTTCCTGACTCGTGTACGACAAATTCTCCGCGAGTGACATTAGATTGTCCTTCGGTCCTATCGAGTATTTATCTAAAATAAGGAACTACCAATTCGGTCCTATCGAGTATTCATCACGATGGTTAAGTAGACATGGCCGGTTGTAGGTCCATCGAAACCGGAACGGGTTTCAGAATTGGCAAAAAAATATTCAAAAATTTAACATATAAAGGAAAAAAACTTTAAAAAATAATTCGTTCGGGCCGATTCCAGTTTCATGAAAAGTGAAACCGGAACTGAACTGTGTGCTCTCCGATATTGGTTTCGGTTTCAGCCGGTTCTTGGCCTGGTTAAATTCTAATTAGAACTGTTGGACTGGTTTAAAACCCGCCATGTCCATGGTTAAATAAAGCATTGAGTCCACTCCTCCTCCCTCTGTCTTTTCCACATGAACATATAAATAAATATATATATATAATATATAACGAGTGTTTGTTTGTGTATGTGTGTGGCGTTTGAAACTCGTTCACTGAAACAGTTAAACCTCTCAACTTTGTTTCCAAAGACTTAATTGGAAACTGTCAAAAATTATCGTCATTCTTAAATGGACTTCACTCTTCATAAATCAAGATACGGGTCTATAAAGTAGGTGTGTGACTCCGAAGCAGTTACAGACTCGGTCCATCTCGGAACCACTTGGTTCGATTCGAGCCCGAAGAGACTAACGAAAGTCGGTATTTATGCTAATACATCAAGTTAGAAAACTGGGTGGAATGAACTTGGATTAGCATCAACAGTCATGGAATCAGCAAAGACTGCGTGGACCCAGACCCAGTCAGTGTTCATCTATGTGCTCTATCTTGATGTTGACTTTGACCCAGAGTAAGAGTTACATTGGCTCATAAAGTGTCCGTTTCATAGAATGAAACGGACACGGTTATGAGACACGTAACTCATATATGCTACTTCCACAGCACTATTGGATACCTCTCTCTCTCTCTCTCTCTCTCTCTCTCTCTCTCTCTATGGAGTTGAAAGGTGGGATTCTTGAAGTGCTACTAATTAGTGCTAAGGACCTGAAGAACCGACACATTTTGGGTACCGTATTTCTTCTTACAGAATTTTTTGGAAGGTGTTCAAGAAATTATACAAACCCTTTTATGGTCTTCTTTGTTAATTTATTTTGGATTGAATCCGTGCAAGGTGTTCAAGACTATGGGAATTAATCGATTTAATCATTTTGGATGGGTTATTTGAATATTGCTATTTAAAACTAACAAGTGAAAGTTGGCATGCCTTCCTCAAGTCTTTCTTTTGGGAGAAAAAATGTTAAAATATTTTTATCTGCCTTTTCTATTAGCTATTAAAATGTTTTGTGTAAATACTTAATGATTTTTTAAAATTAGGAAATGGTGATGCCTCTGTTGTTGTCCAATATGGGGAGCAGATCCAGCAAAGTAAAGCGGTTCGAGGTTTGCTAATTGCCTAAGATTAGCTGCTGTTTATATTATTTATGAGATTGATGGTAAGCCAACACAGGTTATGTTTGGATGGAATTCAAATCAGTGGATTTGGAAGTTCCAACTGATTGTGATTTCATGGAAATTTTACTATGTCTGGCTTGCAAGAATATGTCATGATTTTATTTCTCTCTCACCCAAGAGAATTAATCACATGATCATGAAATTAGTTTCATCGTGTTCTATGCAATCTTGAAATGCAGTGAAAAGCAAGCAGGCAAAATGGAACGAGAAATTCGAATTCAAAGTTCCGTGCTCAGTTGGAGGGAAAACGAACCAACTTCTTTTGAGAATCATGGATGACTTTGTTGGAGAATCATCGTAATCCTTCTCCTTAATTAAATATTTCAGATTAATTTTGACATCATGAAGGTAGTTACATATTATTAACAAGGTTTTTTTAGCACCGTTAACTCAACTGGCGGGCGCTCTGATGACCTTCCTGCTGGTGGGAAGTTCGACTCTTGGGAGTGTACATGTGTGTGCGTACGTGTGTTTTGGCCTCTCTTAAACAAAAAAAGAAAAAGAAAAGAAAGAAAAGAAAAGGTTTTCCAGACATGCCAATAACCAACCAAAACCAGGCCTTATCTTAAACTAATTCGAGTATGCTGCTTGACGAGAAAAACATTGATACAAAAGTTTTCATAGAAAATGATACTTTTCATATCATATGAGAACATTAAATCCTGATTGAGAACATTTTTTCCACAATTTTAAACATGTACATACATGCTTAAATACATATATACAAGAGAGAGAGTGTACAAATTATATATAACATGTCATGTATTTATGCATGTATTCTGTGCATGATTTCTTTGTGAATTGTTTGAAATGGCATATTGGTGGCTTAAAGAGTGACAACTCTCCTAGCTAGGGAGGGGAACGGTAGGGTCCTGTGAGAGGAGGTCCCCCTGAATGTGGGTCATCCTATTCGCACGGTGCCAATAAGTCACCAGAGCGATATGATGGTTCATATTTGAGAGTATATACACTTAGTTCGAGTATTCTTAACATATATATATATATATATATATATATATATATATATATATATATATATATATATATATGTGTGTGTGTGTGTGTGTGTGTGTGTGTGTGTGTGTGTGTGTGTGTATATATATATGTGTATATATATATATGTGTGTGTATATATATATGTGTGTATATATATATATATATATATATATATATATGTGTGTGTGTGTGTGTATATATATGTGTATATATATAAGTGTATATATATCTATAAGTGTATATCCGTGTGCTTGGGCACACGCATGAGCAAAGCGTAGGGTTGCGAGTGGTTTAGACTGGCAACTATATAGATCCGAGTGTTTTGACCAACGTTGAAGACTCGTGCTGAAGCAAAGAACCCTGCTTGGCGAGTCTTTGACAAAGCTTAATGCAATCCCTTTGCATGGCACCACCACCGACTCAAATTTGATATATATATAGAGAGAGAGCTTCAAGGAACCCACAAAAATAGAAATTTAGAAGAAATTATCAATTATACCATTAGATTGACACGATCAAAGGTGAATATTTGAATTTAAAGTGAATATATAAAGTGAAAGTCTAGTTTTAAAGAAAAAAATTATGTTGAACTTATCATCTTTATCATTGGACTGATATGATCAATGATAATGATAAAGATTTGACTTTAAATTATTTATGTTTTATTTTATCATTAGACTGATATGAACAATGATAAAGATTTGACTTTAAATTATTTATATTTTATTCTCTCTATATATAAATATGGAGAAAGTGGGAGTTATTAAGCACCTTCTCGTGTTAGATATTGCTTGATCATCTGAGCTCGTGTCCATGTTGACAGGCGATTTTATCTTCATCATTCATGCAATTACACATACAAATGTAGTGTCTAGCATGTGAAAATACCTAGCAACTCCCAATTTTTTCTCTCTCTACACAGAGAGAGAGAGAGTCTAAAGTGGTGTTGCCTTCAAACTAATTGACGGGATATTGATAGGATACATCTAGAAGGAATTCTTACGGAAGGAAATGAGAAAGGAAGCATCGAAATGAAGCCGTCTCCATATAATGTTGTGCTCAAGGACTTGCGCTACCACGGTGTGATCACAGTCGGTCTAAAGTTCACCACTCATGTAGGCTTTTCCTATAGTGCACTCTGTAATTCGTTCTTCCAGTATTGTTGTATGATATCTACTAATGCTCTTCCTTTGATGCATGTGGATCAGGCCAACACGGGCTTTGTTGATGGAGTGTTTCGAACTCCAGAACCCTCATTTAAGATGGTTGGCTCTATTACCTTATTATTATCTTATCATGCCTCTAAATTAACGATTTGATTCATATTTAGACATTAAAATGCTCATCTTTAATCGACTCCTCATTAAACCTGATCTGTTAAACCATTATTCAAACTGAAACCAGCACATCTGCATCCCCACATGCACGCGCGCACACACAGAGCAGCAGCAGCTGCTGCTGCAAACTGGAGAAGCTAATGATATTTCTGAATTCATCATTAGACGTTAGCATTACTGCGTTTGATTTCTTTGTATATTTGCAGGTCAGTGAAGAAAAGGAAGATGAAGCTAAATTCAGGAAGGCGCATTTAGGACAACGAAGATTTTGTATTCGAAACCTCATGAATTTGTGGTATTCGATACCATGGAGAAAGTTATATTTGTTCAAGGGAAGAAGCAGCCCTTACACAATCCCACCAGGAACCGCCATCAAGGAGTCATTAAACAAAGTAGAGGCAGATGAACAACTTTTGCAGTCATAGCGAAGTTATGAAATAAAATTTAGAGCATAATTAGGGTTCCTATTATATGCATTGCATCCAAGAAAATGGTGAATGGACACTTCTTTCATATACGCACATACATCTGTGTGTGTGTTGTTCTATGGTAAATTTTTTAAATCTTTTACAGTATTGAGTACATTGAAAACATGATGTTAACTCCTTAATCTACTAGGATAATTGATTTGGTAGTTACTAGTATCAGTCTTTTGCATTTTTTTTGGTATAGGGAGGCGTAAGTCAGATGCAACCCCTGGGTATCGAACTCATGACCTTCAAACTATGAGTCACGCTCGATATTTTCTGTTATAATATGTAACTTTTGGGGTGGGAGCATTGATGACATATTAGAAGCCTCTGATGTTAATTGGATGTCATATTGCCAAGATGAAAGCATCAGTTACTCCTCATTTATAAGGCTGTTGTTATTTAACTGAAAGAACAGAGCAATCTTGTCAACCATTTATATAGACGATTTATGGCCAGCGTCAAGGTGCTGAGACCCTTTTTTTCTGGTGATCTACATGTTTGCTTGATCACTTCATGTGGATTCATTCATTTTTGCATTATATATATAATACAACCAATAATCTCAACAACCAAATGGTTGAGATCTTTAAAGATATTTAGACACAAACGAGCCTGCACATTTATCACTCACACTCTCTCTATATAAATATAAACTTCTAAAACACACATACATATATGAGGTAGGTTGGGATGTTTAAGAACCTTATTTGATCCCACTTTCCTCAATCCTTGAACCTTATGTGATATTCGGTAGGATGAGAGAGAGAGGGATGAATGGAGTCAAATGCCAAGAGTTTAAAAATCATCTCCGCCATCTGCTGCTTACCTTTACCACCACCTAACACCGTTTCACATACTGTCATGGCCTCTATCCCACCATATTTAATATATAACCGCCAACGCGGCCCATTGCCTTCAACAACAACATCACCGTCTCATATTGGATTTCTAGTATCAATCCTACTTAAAATTCCATTCTAATACTAAGACATGATGTGGATACACTAATCTTGATAGTAGGTAGGATTAACAATCTATCAATGAAGATATTCAATCCCATCTACTATCAAGATTGTGAATGTTACCTACTATGAAGATTGTCACTTTCAACACAACTATGCCGCCATAAGCCACCGTTGCGTTGATCACCACCACCATCGCTTCCCATTACTATCACTCCTTTTTAATCTTAAAATGAGTTTCATCGGCGCATTTTCTTTATTGTACTCCTAAAATAGATTCCATATCTCGATTAGTCCTTTTTGGTTTTTAATTTAGAAGTCGAATTGGGCTAGGGACCAGAGTCGCCGAAACCAGATCAGAACCGGAGAAGACCCAATTGAAACCTGAACCGTATCAAAACCGTCGGTTTCATAATTTTAGTATTTTTTATCGAAATTCAAATTTCTTTAATATTTTTTCGAATAATTTAATGGTTGTTCCGGCCCGCCATGTCTAGATTGAATAGGAGAAAATAATTAGTTTTCTGACACAGGTGATTTATGAAATATATAAAGACAAATATATCGAGGCTTTCTCTCTTTTTTCTAAAAAAGTCTTTTATTCATTTTTTTTATCTTTTTTTCGTAAACGAAGGAGGGCAGAAGGAACGTACTGAGACATTGGTTTAGGTGAAAAGGGTGTTTCAGTCAGTTTCGGAAATCGCCGTTAGTTATGCGTCTCTTTAAATGAAAAGGGCGTTCAAATCAGTTTCTGAAATCGCCTTATCCGTGGTCTCTCTCTCTCTCTCTCTCGAGCGTAGGGGGCTTTACTCTCAGTTTAGCTCGGATCCATTATAGAGAAAATGACGGTTGATTTTATTGTGAAATCGCTTTTGTTTCTAGTTTCAATTCAAACTGCGAATTTGGAATTCTTTCCTAGAACATTCATTTAGAGGGATTCGAGTCCATTTACAAGTTCCAAAGGTAATCAGACCTCAATCGGTAACCTTTGATTGCTCATCTTTAACGTATCTATTTTGACTTTAGTGATCCGTAAGTTTTAGAAATATAACTCAGAAATATTCCTTCCATTGATTAGAGACAAACTGAAGAAGTCGGTTTCTGGCACTGTTCTTTTGAAACAAATAATATGAAGCTTTCAAGGTCTCTATCGATACTTCCGCAAAAGTTTGGATTTCGAGATATTTCATAGACGCATTCTCAGGAATCTCTGTTTTCCTTAGAAAAACCAATAATTACATAAAGCTTTCTCAAACGTTTTTGTATAAGAAACAGCAAAGATTTCTTAAATTTTCGCTTTAAGAATATACTTTTCTCGATTTCTCTTTTGATTTACTGGGAAGCGGGAGATAACAAGAAGAAGAGGATGAGTTTCTCGAGAGATTTAGTCACTCTTTTGCTCCTCTTCGTGAAAGGGTCTGGTTTTTGTTGAAAGCGTGTCAGAAGACATGCAAGCAGCTGGCCGTATTACCTGCAAGGACCAGGTCTTATGCGGAGTAAGGTTGCAGCCATTAAGAATACCAAAAATTACTACTTATCTGATCATTTTTTCTGCATGATTTGTCCTCGAGAACATTCTTATGCATCACTTAACTGAGCTTTTTCCACTCTTCCGCATCACTGGGTTCTAACCATAGGCAGAAGGTATACATCACTGCATTAATGTTGCAACTGAGACAAACCCATGCCTTCATGTGTTTCCATAAAGAAATATAGCTACACGCAAAACCTAAATATGCTGAAAGTTAAAACTTGTTAGTTGTTGCATCTCTTCGTTCCCCATAACCTACCATCGGTTTTTCTTAACAATTGTTTCTGAATCCTTTGGTCTATGTTTTGAGCCTTTGGATGATCTCTAAATATCGACTACTTCTGCAAAATGTGTCTCTAGTACTAATATGTTCAATCTCGTCACAGACTTCAGAGAAGAAATGTTAACAGCGTTGGGACCATTGCTTAACTCAAGTGACGGAGGAGTCTTTGTAAATTCATGTTTTACCCATTGACAGAGTGAGTTACAAGAGACGTGGTTTGCTTCGATTCTCGAAGATTGCATCATATGGTACTAGCTTCCTGCACTCTAAAATGATGAAACTATAACTTCTTTCTAATGTCTTTGTTCTACTAAGTCGGAGGTCTTTACTTTCTAATGTTTCTCTCCATAGTTCCAATTTTCTATTAACTTTTTTCCTTAGACTCCTCCACTAATACAATGTCATATGCAAATAACATAAACCAAGGTACTTCATCTTAAATATGTTTTGTTAACTCATCAATCACCATTATAAATAAGTATGGACTTAAAGTTGATCCTTGATGTAACCCAATATTAACTTCAAGGAAAATGCGATATATAATTAACAAAAAGTTGACAGGACATCAATAAAAGGTAATTAAAATAAAAAACAAAACGTTAGTATGAAATTCAAAAGCATGACCTTAAATCCATAGCCTGATAAGTTGGACCTGGCTGACCCACACATCAGATCCAACCCGAGCTCAATAAGAATCGGGACGGGTTTGGCAGGTTTGTGCCTCATATGGTGGGTATGGGACCTTCCCAAACTAGACCTATGTCCAAACCTACTTGCTTCACGTGCCACATCACTGTTAATTACTAAAGCTCCCTGGTCATCTATCTTATTGAAGACATCAAGACTTCTATTATTGCTTAACAATCAAAGAAGAACAATGGAGAGCACATGATCGTCACTATCATTAATAGTTCTTAATCCAGTTTCTTATCGTTGAAGAAACAAATAAAATTGTGAGTACGCCTCTTTCCAACCAAACTCCCTATCTCTCCTCCCTCCCTTGTTGCTGCCAAACCAAGATTTAATATGGCTTTTGCCTACACGCCAAGTTTATGATTGAGAATATGCAGTGGTCTTACAACGACTTCATTTCTTGGACAGGAGATCTTTGCGTAGATGAATGTTTTTCATTCTAGTACTTCTTAGGGAAAAATCGGCTGAACTGGTTTCTATGCAAGATCATTGCCGATTTTGTTGATATTCGCTTAAAGAATCATGATTTTATGTTATTTGTAGCTATCTTTCCATGCTCACCCATGGTTCCTCTTAATGTGTCCAGTCTGTTCTGGATACTGGCCTCACGTGCAATTGTGGATGTATTTTAGTAAATGTTAGCACACACAAGTAGACAAAGGAAAGTGCTGATGCATGTATATGGACTGGGAGAATGAATTGCTGCACGTTATTTTTATTTATATCTTTTGTAATGTCATCAAAAAGTTATATTGTTCTTATGTTTGTGCCATTTATGATGATTAATTATTGTATTTTTGGTACACTACTAGACGATATTTTTCAATTCAGACCTTCCAAGTCAATAAAGTCTATCCATAGCGGTTATAATCTTCTTCTATGTTATCAGAATAAGTCATTTCTTGGAGAAACTCAAACTAGACGAGCCTATTCTCTAAAGTGCAGAGCTGGATTAAGCCCAAACAATTCTTTATTTAACCCAGCCAGTACTTCAAGGTACGGAAGCTTGAACAGCCTAGGCATCAGCCTGGTTGTGTGTCAGGTTTTGATCTTGGAGCCTGTAATGCCACGGGTCCACCAGGATTTTAGGCCTTTCTCCACTGACATTTAGAATATTGGCCGGTGAGGTTAGCAATTCTATGAATTAACCGTTCATTATCAATTAGGACAAATGCTTCGAAGAACTTGTCATTTGAAATATCTTGATATCGAATACAATAGAAAATGTTGAAACTCTTGAAATCAATTATTTCCAGAAATCCCACAAAGATACAGAGAAGCGAAAAAGATGGAAAAGGAAAAATTGGCTTCACTGTTGAGATTAAAGGAGATGCATTTTTTAAAAGAAGTCGCTGCTCGAAGAGGAGATGCCAAATGGAAGAGGAGAGCCAACAAGGTCAAATTCCTCCAGTCAACCCTCCTGCATGGTTTCATTTTTTGTCTTTTCTCTTTTACTATATGAACATTTTTTAACAAGTGCATAGAATAATACTTCCTTACTAATGACAATCATGTTCCTTCACACTGCTTCCTGCTGTTGTATATCAGTAAAGATGAAATCTCTGTGAATGAAGGTAGAAAAGGGTTGCACTGTCACGTTAGTGGTTGAAGGCAATGCACGAGCATTGCGGTCAGATTTATTTAGTTAGAAAATGATTTTTTTGCTATTTATATGCCAGCTGATCATTTTCCACAGCAGATGCTCTTCCAAAGATTGATGAACTGTTATCAGGATAGAACATGAAGAAGACATACAATAAAGATAGTTTATAGATGACCTAGTATGTGTACTATCGCCTATTTGTAAATTCTTCTTGCTTGTTGCTGGAACTAAAACTTTCTACCAGCCGCCATGTAGTATATTTAGGGTGGCCGATCACAGAAAAGGCTTACGATCGCACTGAGTGTTCACTCACCTGGCAGAACGCTCGACTCACAAGTTACAAGTCCCGAGTTCGATTCACGTGGTGTGCATACCAGGGTCTTGCTTGACTCCACATTGTTACCACCATCCCTACCCTCCCCCCAACACCCCCCCAAAAAAAAGAAACAGAAAAAGTTCGCAATCATGCTAGCTGATCCTTCAGGGCGATACAATTTAAAGCACTTTGAGTGTCTCTTAAAATGTCTAGCAATCTCACAAAATCCTTCTCATTGAGATGGTTCTTATGTTTTTTGTACTCTGAATTCCACGACCAGGAAATGTCATATTCTTTAGCTCCATCTCTGCCTCGGATATCCAGATTACTTATGTTCAATACCATCGGATTTATAATACTTAGTGCAGCATTTGAAATCAAACTCTGCAAATGAAAGTCATGCACTGCTTGACGTGGGTTTCTTACTTCATTAATTGAAGTACAAAACTAAATATATACTATCTAGAATTGTATAGTGTCAATTTTCCAGCCCCTTCTTTCAGTATCTCGAGTTTTGATCAATGGCGAACCTTTCATGGGAAATGTGAGGGCTGCCTAACCCGATATCCGAAGAATTTCAACAGAGTAAATATAAGTTCTCCATTTTTTTATTTTGAACATCTATACATAGATCGGCGCACCTGAATTCCACTCAACTGTACTTCGCCTCATCCCAAAATACTCTGTCCACCACTGGTTCTGACTGAATGAAACGCCTACTGAACCACGGAAATTCGCACTAAGAAAGGCAGCACAAATTGAAAAGGCTGATCAAGGAAAAGAGAAACTCAATGAACTTATAATTACATACAAATTCCAGCTTCTGTAATGATTACATTGGATGACAGACAAATGAGGCCACCAAGAAAAGCAATTTCACATGTGAATGCCGAAATCTAGTTGTATATTTTCAACAACAGCACCTTTATATTAGCAGGTATGCATACGCGTCAAGCCCTTGGCTCTCGTTGCACTTCCTTAGCTTGTCCAAAGCCCGATTTTCTACTTGCCGAATTCTCTCCTTTGATAATCCCAATGACTCACCGATCTCCAATAGCGAGTGGCGTTTTCCACCTGCAATCCCATAACGATATCTAATTACAGTTCTCTCTTTTGGCGTCAATACGCAGAGGAGATTGCGGATATGTTTCCTCATCAACTCTTTAGTGACGCTCATCTCTGGGCACTCAATCCCTGTATCAGCAGTTACTTCCTGCAGTGGCATGCATAAAATGTCCATAAGCACATTGATGTATAGTCAGCTATTATGTGCAGCTGCACTCGCACATGCTGTGTGTGTTTCTATGGTGTGTATGTGTGTGAGAGAGAGAGTATTATTCATCACCTTTGTGCTTGTTCTTTTTATGCTATCGTACTCTTGTGCTTCATCTTAGTCCAAATGCGAGAAATCCTGGGCATTGAACCGTACTTGCAAAACTTTCATTTCTACACTCTTCTTTTACACAAAATTCCCCATGTATTTTTCTATCAACAATTATTTCTTATATGAACCAAGGATATCTAACAACCCCACCAACAAAGTCAATGATAGGAAAACTGCTACCATCTTTTAGGGATCAAAAACTAAATGATAGGACATTAGCAAGCTGGAATATATCACAAGAGTGCGGCTGCAGACACGGGTGCAGGTATGGAGCATGGCGGTTTTTGAAAATCATGGGTCCGGAGATACGGCTACATACAAATAAAAGTTATATATTATTAGATATAATTGATAATATCTCATAAAACCAAACAAAAAGCGATAGCTTTCAAGTCAGTGCACTAATGAAGTAATACTGAATCAATGTTCGAGGTGTCATAGTGAGACAACACTAAATAGTGTTTAAAATAGATAAAGGTGAGTTGGAAATGAGACGGCAGAGTGTCACACAGGTGCGGCACTCACGTAGAAGTATCTACGTGACATAGAACTTGCCACAGCTTATAAGAAATAAATGGTTTACTTGATGATTATTATGGACAGAGCACATAACAATAGGAGCCTGACCTAAGAAATATTACCCTTTGTCTATGATGAACATTTAAAATCTTAAGCGATAATGCATGCAATAAGAAGCTATACCTGAAAGGTCGTATCTTGATCCGTCCATGTAGGCTGCTGTAGTGAAACTGGTTTTCTTGTCGACATTAAGACCGCTGTCAATTTCTCAACTGTTACACCAATTCTTTTTGCCAATTCTGCGTTTGTTGGTACATGCCCTTCCTGAATGCATAGCCTCCTAGCATTTTGTATTTGTTTTAATATCCCATATACATTTTCCTGTTGTGAGAAACATGAAATCAGTTTAACTGCCTCAGACGATGAATTTGCATGTGAAGACGCAAAACTCCATTCCAGGACATGTGGGACTATGCATGGGAGACAAGGAGCATCAAATTCCGAAGATCATGCTCAAAGAACGGATGCCTGAATGCAGAACAGCAATATGAAATATAATGGTAACATATACACTATATCGTTTAAGATGGTTTGGACATATAGAAAGAAGATCAGAAGAAGAACCTGTAAGAAGGTATGAAAAACTAAATTTGGAAAGTATTAAAAGAGGTAGAGGACGACCACAAAAGTGTTGAAAAGAAACAATAAAGAATGATCTAGCTTATTGTGAGTTAACTGCTAACATGGCACGTGATAGGGCTCTGTGGAAATAAAGAATTCATGTAGCCGACCCTGTCTAGTATGGGAAAAGGATTAGTTGTTGTTGTTGTTGTTGTTTATACACTATATGTCGAAGATCATCAACATTTTTGGAAACATTTAATTTCCCCTTGAACAAGAATCATGGTCTTTGGAAAAATATTTTCATTAGTCCCCTTTCTGCTTGTTTTCCTAGGAGAATCTTCGTCAAACTTAACTGTGAAGTATGTCATGGAAACAAAAAATTAGGTTTGCATGTGTGGAAAGGATTATACCGGTAATCGTATTGTTCTTGAATTCTGAAATATCCCCCTTCTAATTGATTGGCGTATCCACCAATATGCATATGTTGAAAATCGGCAACCAAATTTGGGATTGAACTTCTCTAAACTTCTTATAAGGCCCATACTTCCTTCCTGTGACAATATTTCAGGTCAGTAAATTATCAATACCAATTAAAAAAACATTTCAGCATTTAATGAGAAGTTGCAACCTGCAAAAAAAGGCAGCTGTTTTCTATTTAAGGAACAAGCTGAAATATTGGTATGGGAAAACCGATGTATAACAGGCTCAAAAATGTTCAGGGATAGCATGGGACAAGTGAATCACAAATTAGGTATAGGCACCATTCTATCAAAATACCTGAAGTAAATCTTGCAAGCCAATTCCCATGCCTTGGTAGCTCTTTGCAATATAAACGACCAAACGGAGATTTGCATAGATCATTTTATTTCTACTCTGCATTCCAAAATGCAAGCGTGACTGAAGAACACAACAACTTATGCCAACAGCTTCAGCCCATTCGACCAAAGTTGGTTCATGACCAGTCTGTAGGTGCAGCTGCCGCTTCAATTCCTCAAGCCTCATAAGATCCTGCAACACGGTTGAAAACTCAAGTCATAAGCAACAACCTCACATTAAATTTTCAATACTATGAATCTAGTCAGTATCCCATAGGTCATCCTGTGAAGAACAGTGGGACTTGCCTGAACTCTGCCAAAGTGTTCTGATTCTTCTTTTGCAGACAAAAGTTCTGTTGTTTCGGAACTCCATAAGAATAACCTGAGAGGGTTATCAGGGTCAACACCTTTGCGGTTCTTGACCATAACACGTTTATCTGGCAACCGTGAAGGAATTTTATGGGGCAGATCCCTCACTTTTCTGGGCAGCTTCCGCATCCTTGATTGCCTTTCGGAATGCCTGTTTGATCTTACAGTTCTCTTCTCTTCCATGGTATTATTGTTAAAGTGAAATTCTTCTGTCACCACACTGAGTTTTTCATTGAAAAGATAAATAAGTTGCATAACAAGATCATAAAAGTAGAACTCCGTTCACACAAAGAAGAGCATCATGCAGAATCAGACCTTAGGGTAACTGGTTCTTCCACATGACTAGCCAAGTTACCAGTATCTGACAACAAGGCTGCAGCTTCTTTGGATGCCACAACCGCTTGTTTTGCAAGTGTTAGAGCATCCCATGGTGTTACAGCTCTGGAACTGCACTGCTGAGTCTGACTTTCAGTATGACACCCATTGCTACTTGTCGCCTGTGCCCCAATTTCCTCAGGTGGGGACAGCAATGGCTGGGTATCTACTAAAGGCTGTGGTGCTCTACACAAATGAAAACATCCGATTATCAAATTGTGATGAGATTAGATTAGGACCAATACTGGTTAGTGAACCAAGAGCTTGAGAGTATTACACGTTCCAAAATACTGGCCCATAAAAAAGTTGCCGCTCAAAGTCTTTCAGGTATTCATCAAAATCACTTAAACTGTTCAGAGCTAATGTATCATCATCAACCATTGTCTTGTCCATTATGGCCTTCAAAAAAGTTTTAAAAAAATGACAACATTAGAACAATGAAGACATTAAACGTGCAAGGCACAAAACCTTTTAATTTATTCTTTATATCTCAATGCCTTAAACATTGATATGGGTAGTTTTGAAATCTTTACACAATACACAGGCTTCACCAAAGCAAACTTGACCTCACATGGAACATATATTGTAACAAGAAAAGACTCCAAAGCATATGAAGGGATTTAAAAAATAACAAAGAAAAATAAAGATTGAAGAGACCAAGTATTTGACAAGCATTGTAGCTTTTCCTTTTCCTCTATCTGACTAAGAAAAATCCCTTCAATTTGGAAACTGCAATCACAACCTAATCTAAACCTCCTTTGGGTCCGGGGCAGCAAAGAATTTTAAACCACTGACCACAAACTTGTCATACTAAATCCAAAAATTCACCCTGTGGCTCCAATCCACTATATAGTGGCCCAGTTATCTCATGTGCATTAAGCAACATTAGCCAAGATAACACCCACATACTCTACTATTTTCAGGATAAGAAAGGAAACAACAAATCCTAAACTTGGAACTAGAGGAGCACTGAGTGTTGGACTAGCATTTATATCCTAAATATTTCATGGTCTAAAACTTGCACACGAGGAGAAAATTATGAAGGAGATAAAAGAATAGCACAAATAGAAACAGAAAAACTCTAAATTGATAAGAACCTCACCTCTGATGTTTTGTCCTTCCCAACAATATGCAGTGAGTGCCTACAATCATCACGTTGCTCTCGTAAAAGAAGTGAAGAAGGAAGACGAAATGCTGATGTAGTTGACACAGCACCCACTGCATTCATGTGACAATAGCACTGTTAAAAGAGCAAGGCATTCATGTGTACTGTTAAACAAATCTGTCGCAACACTTTGTAAACAATGCAGCAAATACATCATCCTAATGTCACCTTAGTGGTGCCACATGAGATGGTGGACTTCTAGTAGCTCCAAGCCTCCATCTTTACAAAATTAGAGCTACAACGGTTTTGAGAGGAATATTTTCACTAGACTCATCGGAGTTTGGGCATGGTCACAAAACCCACTCTGGAAAACTTATTATTAGCTTGTCCATGACGTACATAACAAAATTATGTTCTTTCTACGTCCAAAATTCCCAAGGTAAAGTTCTTCACACCAAGAAGAATTAATTCTCAACACCTCTCTTAAAAGCCAAGAAAGCAATACCGAATTTGTTGCATAATAAGGCATGGTATGCGTAGACATTCATTGGTACCAACACTAAAAATCGATCACTCTTCCGTTTTTTCCAAAAGAACAACAACAATTACATTGAAAAGAGGACTAAACAGAGAAACTAGAAAGTGCATCTAGGTGAGAGGAAACCTTTTATCTCAATAGAGAAAACACCTTAATCCCAGATAGTAACTGCATAAATGCATAAATCAAACCTTAGCACAAACCACAACAAAGCCAATGCATCATTATCTCCTAGTTTATCATGAAATAATGAATAAAAGAAAGCGCGACTACTGTTTCTTATTTCCTCTCGAGCAATCCAACCGTTTGGTATCCAAAACGCAAACAAAACCAATTAAAACACAGTATGCAAGTACAGAAATTAGACCAGAGGTAAAAATACGAGATACCCAATTCAATTCTAGGCGATAACTTCCCTTGGAAAACCAATACAGAGATACTCCGTCATTTTTTGTTCAATTTCTTTGTTCCTTTTTCCTTACGGTGAAGTCCATAACCCAACAAGAAGGAAACCATGCAACGTTTGACCAAAACAAGGATAAGAAAAACAGCCCACCTGAAGCAGAACAAGGAAGAGACTGTTGGTGGGGTTTGAGATGTGGTCTTGAAGGAAGAAAAGTGTGGGAACAAAGTGGATTAGTGACTTCCATTTTGAGGGGTCGCTGCTTCAGTCACTTCCGCCACACCGCCATGGCGGTGTTTCCCTTTTGATATTTGGTATCTGGCTTTCCGGAACACACGAGCAAAGCAAACGGATATCGCCTTGTGCAAAAATCTAAGGCGGGTGATTCACCTTTGGTGCACCCGAATTTAATTATAAATATCTTTTCACGTCGACGTACGGGTGGGCCATCGTGCACCATAATGCAAAAAAGGAAAACAAAAGGCGTTTGCTGAAAATACGAAATAAACGCGAGACGGAGCGTTGGCAACTTGGTGTATCAAAAAGCAAATTCAAGCCGCAGCAACGGCAGGGCGCTCCAGCGGCATTGCTGCTGGTGGGGAGTTCGACTTTCAGAGGATGCATGTAGGTGTGTTAGGCTTCAGCCTCCTCTTGAAACCCAGAAAAAATAAATTTCAAAGCCCTTCTTTTCAACAATACATGGAAAAGTGTTAATATGTTTTCACGGTTTTATTTTATATTAGTGTGTCCTATTTTCTCGTCTAGGTGTGGATCTACACTGAGCTAGGTTTTGGCGTTTGTACCTAGGGGTGTTCATGATTCAGTTTGGTTCGATTCTAGTCTCAACCTTGAACCAAATCGCTCGTGGTTCCTGGTATTTTGAGAATCAAATCAAACTGTGGCATGATTAGTTTTGATTCAATTCAGCTCTGAAGCATGGTTAATATAACATGAGCAACAATCGAAAGGTCAGGTAACAAGCTATCGTGAATGTTATCCTCTCCCAAAAACATGGTCAATGACCAAGTAGTAGATATTAAAATGATCTTAGCCAAAAGGTTGAGAAAGGAATGTCCTATTGGGTGTCTTTCAATAGTTTTTATAATATCCAATTCATCTTTCATTTCATTTCTTACTTAATACGGGACTAAAGTCATCCATCATATTCTTGGTTCAGTTTAGTTCTCATGGTTCAAGTTACAACACTAGAATAGTGAACCAAACCATCATCCTTAACACCCCTATACCCTCAAAATTTATAACCTAGCAAAAGAAAACTTTAGCTTATTAGTGAATCCATGGAGGGTATAGTACATAGTCCATCTAAAAAATTCCTAGGGCTGTTCGTTCAAGACCTAAAGATTTGATGTGGAGCCATGCATCGAAATTTGATTATTTTTAAGCTTTTGCCAGTATTGGACGTACCCAATAATATCTGGCAAAGCATGCAAGGTCCTATGGTGCCGAACTATCATCCTGCACAGATCGACATAGGTCCAAATGTTTAGATGGCTGCCATGAATATTTTCTCAGGATTATCACACAACGGACTCGGACAACACGTGCATGTAATGAGTCGGATTCAGGTCGAATGTCGCTTGGTTGAAGTTTCGGATTCAGATTGACATTGGCCTCAATGTCAAGCAGCTTCATCACTTGATTCACTTCATCTACTCGAGGGTTGATCCCAACTGTGCTTTTACCGACGTCCATGAGAGTCTTGTTCACTTGAACCAAGATTCTTTGATCAATTTGATCACCTTTGCTTCGAATCTGCTTACGTCCACATAAACGAAATAACAGGAGAAAAAGCTAGAATTTTCTTGCTAATTGTTTAAGAGAACTAAACTCATAAGAAAAACATGATAATAAACATCCATAAGTTTTGTGAGTATGTGCTTTCTTTCCATACGAAAAAACTTTATAAGAAATATTCATAACTTCAGCCGAAGGATTTGCCTTTTGAGTTAAGTTGGTATTTATAGCTTTCAGTAAATGTACTTAGACACTAGCATTTCCAGACATAAATAGCTGTTTTTAAGAGAAACTTCTGTTTTTGTTATTAATAAGCTATGGAAAACATTGCGAGGTCGATACGCCATGCAAAAAAACTCAATCATCGACACGACTAGGGGAAAAGACAACGTATACCAACAAATAATCAAAATGAAAGAGATGCGTTGAAGATGGCTTATACAACTTAAAGACAGCATCAGTGACCAATGAAGTTCCAGCTCATCCCCGGCAACAAGAACAGTTTTTGTCATCTCAGAAACTAAACAAACAGCCACACACACACACACACATATATATGTGTGTGTGTATGTATGTATCCTATGAACATTATGTCCGTTGACTTGCATAACTAAGATTTGATCCTAAAAGTTAATAATCTTAGTTAACAATATTAACCATTCTAGTTAAGCCACTCAATTGATGTGTAAGATCAACGAAGTGTGTGTGTGTGTGTATCAGTTTCTAGGAGTAAGTGAGCAAAGAACTTTTTCCATGTGCATAAGTTGGTTTCTCTTTCTGATTTACTACGTAAATGGAATTCTTCGCTGGTGTTGCAACATGGAAAAATTAGGTCTAAAACTAGAAGGCCAACACACTAAAACTTCACGGATGGGAGCTAGACCATCATTGGCAGGATTCATACTAACAACCGAATGTTGATTTTAGGCCATGTTCAACTTGGTTGACATTCATAAAATGGCTAATGAGTTATCAGTTCAATAGATCCTGTACAGCAGAAGATGGATATCCGTTGTTCATTATCAGATAATTACTTATTCACAAACCCCTGGTGATGCTACTAGTTCTCATTTCCTTTCTCATGGAAAACCTTTTCCAGTCTTCTTACGCTTACCCCCTTTCATGGGTATTTGGGTGATAGGTTTTACAGGAACTGGATGACAAACCGAATAAGGTTGCCTAGATCCTATGAATCAACTGGAATCTTATATTACTACTAAAATCATGACACAAACAAAGAGAAAAGAAAATCAATTCGAGAATTTTTTCTGAGGTGAGGCAAAATTAAGTGAGTGAAATCCAGGTTTGGTAGACCGCATAATTTCTCAAATATATGTTTCAGACCTTTTCAGTTTTCCGGGAGTTGGCCACCCCTCATATAAGAATAGGTCCAACACTATGAATCCAGAGGTTTGGTCCTTCCCCAACCATAACAGATTTAGGATCCGGTGATGTTTTAGCAGTCGTGGATCTACACATTGAGCCGATGTGGTGGCGTCCACCCCACTGGAAATTCTAAAATTCAAAAGAAAAACTATTACTTTCGTTTGATATTGTGAGCTTCAAACATACTTCGTCTGGCTCCACAGTCTATCCGCCCCACCCTCCAAAAATTTCTAGATAGCAAACCCGATCATATTGTTAATCAGCTTCATGGTCTGAAACCAGGATGTATCTTACTATATAGTCAGAAGAACAGTAACGTTCTGTCTCACACAATGAAGAAATAAGTGGTTACATAACAAACCCACTCAATTTCATATTAGTAATATCAAACAACATTCTGTTGTATAAGCTCTCACAGTGACGCACCTGGAATTCCAGAACCCACAATAAAAAAGAAACTGGAATGCATGCATCTTGTAAAGGACATGGATATGATTACAAGGAATATACAAAATCAAATTATGAACGAAGCCTCTTCCCGATAAGCAAACCTGTCAAGATAAGATAACTTATTGTGAGGTCAGATCAGACCACATACATATTGTAAATGAAACCTGACCATTGTTATTCACCATGTACAAATCTGTGATGCCTGTCAATAGAATGCACAATGTACTGTGAGCAATAACTTGGCAAAGAAACAACAACAACAACAACAACAACAACTAAGCCTTTTCCCATACTAGACGGGGTCGGCTACATGGATTCTTTGTTTCCACAGATCTCTATCGTGTGCCATGTTAGCAGTTAACTCCCAATAAGCTAGATCATTCTTTATTGTTTCTTTCCAACACTTTTGTGGTCGTCCTCTACCTCTTTTAATACTTTCCAAATTTAGGTTTTCTAACCTTCTTACAGGTTTTTCTTTTGATCTTCTTTCTATATGTCCAAACCATCTTAAACGATGTTCTCTCATTTTATCCTCTATTGGTGCCACTCCTAATTTGTTTCTAATAACCTCATTATGTATACGGTCTTTTCTTGTATGACCACTCATCCATCTCAACATCTTCATTTCTGTCACAGACATCTTTTGTACATGGCAAAGAAAGAGGCAAATAAATCAATTTGACCGCATTTCTTACAAACCATGTTCACCTGCTAAAAGGTTTTAGCTAGCAACCTCCATGACAGTGTCTTTTATTAAATCTTCAAACAAACCGAGTTCAATCTCTTCTCCTACGCATTCTATATCCAAGCTGAGTTCCAACCGCTTGCCACCAATATCTCCTTCAATATATTGGTCTAATGTCTTTGAGTGCAGTGGAAGCTGCGAGTTTACATGCGTCCATACCTCCTCAAGGAGACCATCTCGCAACAGAGAAGGTTGCAGATGGCGCCTTGTGGATGCAACTAGACTCTGGCACGCCAAGTACTGCTCTGAGATTTCTGTAAGGGCCTCATTGATGCAATCAAATAGAAGCAGTCGATCCACCGAAACTTCACTAGGTGGATCAATAAAGAGGAACAAGGATTTATCTAGAGGTTGACATGATGAATCCCACCTTCCATCAAATGCCTGGATGCTGGTAAAGTTTGAAGCCTCTAATAGCAGTCTCATGTATTCGAGATCTGTTCCTTTGAGTCCTAAATCACTGTCTTCCATTTTTGAATCTGAAGTTGCTGAAGCCGTTCCACTTCTGTCATGAATATACCCAGAAATCAACAAGCCATCAACAATTTCAGAATCTTCCTTTGCTTCGAAATGAAATTTTTGAGGCTTTAAAACAACGTCCACTGCAGATTTCAGATAAAAATCAATACCAATTTCCACTCAAGCACAACATACAACAAGAGAAAGAAAGGAATGCCAACTTCTGATATCAAACAGACCTTGCTGGGGAGAGAAGCAGGTTCCAGTGCTAGAATCATCATCTGAGCAAGCCAGTACTAACACTGACGCTGGACTTGGTTGCTGTGGATTCTCGCAACTGGTCCCGGATAGCACAGATTGATATGAAACTTGACAAGAGGAAAGGGGCTGGAGGGGAACGATCTTATCAGCTCGAGAATCCTAAAATGCAATGGAAGATGTAAGAATGCATCTCATTATGAATTCAAAATAATCCCGTCTTACATCTTTTGTACTCATGGGACGAGGAACAAACTCAGGGATCACAGTGTTGGGAATCACACCAACTCAGATCCTACTTAGTTCTTTTGTAAGGAACAAAGAAATCCATTTCTTCTTATTTAAATAAGAAGCAAGATGGACTTGAGAAATATGAAATAGTAAGAAATACCAGCGTTGGATGTTCCACAACAATGCTAGTCATGATACTTTCCATTTCTTCTGTTGAAGAGCAGAAAAATGAATCAGATGGATCTACTAGTTGTACTTTGATAAAATCTGGTACAGGGAGAACAGAAAGTCTCGGCTTGCTGATTTCTTTGTCTGCAGCATCTGCTGGTTCTGCTCCACCATCATCTGGATGAACACAAGCAAAATGATTGGAATAAATTAGCAAGGAACAAATAAAATGTATGTAAAGCTAAAGTGAAGCTCAGATCAGAAAAAATACCAATCAATACCTTTTGAAATCTGTGTTCCTTCAGTGCAGACATCTTCTTCTGAATTGTCAATCAAGACACCATTCATGGATTTTTCAATCTTGGTGCTTGCAGCATTGCCTCCAATGAAAGAAGAGAAAAGTTCCTCTGAAATGAGAGGTGTTTTCAACTCCCAATCCCCCCCTAGTGGACTCTTTCATTCGGTGCCATTTCCACTTTTGAAACACGAAGAATACTCAATATCATGACGCTCACAAGAAAGAGAAGCTTGAACCTCATCAGAGCTGTCTCCACGAGGACATAACCTAGGGGACAAGAGGATGTAGTCTGGGATGGAGAGAAGTTTCCCTAGAGTCCTTCTAGGTGATCTGTGCGATGAACTCTCATTAGCATCTTTTGCATTCAATAACTCGGATAGACTTTTTTTAGATTCACTTCTATCTTATTTCCTAGGCAGTGAGAGTGAACGAGAGTATGTGATATTATTGCTCTCAAGATACTTGGAGCCACGAGGAGAGGACAATTCATCAACAATGACTCCCTGAGCTATCCATGTGTTCTCTTTCCAGCTTTCACTTCTTCTGATAGTAAGTCGCATGGGGTCAGAAGATTCACTGCCAGGTTGACTATCTGCCGCACTTTTAATATGTTCTGAATCTTGCCTGTTGTAGGAACTCAAATGCAGAATATCATCCTTTGACACGTGACATTGCTCTCCCTTCGCATTTGCTGCTAGTAACTTTATTTTGAACTGTTTAACAGAAAAATAAGACGCCACTTTCTTTCCATCTTGATTTTTCAGACTAAAATGCCGATCTGGCGAAGAGCTTGCACTGGTTAAACCCAAATTCTTTTCCACACCAGGACTCCCTGGTTTCAGAACAACAATCTTAGTTGAATTTTTAGAGCTCTCACCTTGACCTGCCTTTGACTCTCTACCACATAATTTATGTTTCACTTTAGAGTACTTATGTACATTGTTCTTGCTCAACTCTTCATATATGCCGACCCTTGACAGTTCAACTTCTTCTGTTGGCCTAGTTGGTTCAACAACTGATGTGTGTACCCTATGTTCATTCCTCAGTCCTTCAATATGCTTGACCAAAAGCGAATTAGGATCATGCAGCAGCTTGATAAATAATTCCTTGTTTGAATTCAGTATCTTCAATGCATCCATAAATTCTTTTGGATTGTGGATTCCCTTATCATTGGAGAGGCATTCTGCCTCATGAAATTTCTGGTTTATAAGATCTTCTGTTGCCATTTCCAGAATATCATACATTTCTTGGCTTTCTAACATTGATGCCCATGAATGCGCCAGCACAGATGTAGCTTGGTCGATGCTGTCAGTAAATCTTTCTATGGATTTAGAATGACAAGTAGGATCTCGTTCCTTTTGTTTCAAAGATCCCTCATAGTCTGACTGAGGATTGTGCACTATTTTGGATGTCCTGCTTTTCTGTTTCTGTCCTTCCTCAGCAAGGTTTCTTCGCTCTGTGGCTGACAAGCTGCATTCTCTGTAGTTGTTCTTGGGAATTCCATTTGATGCAACGGTTTTGACAGGTTCCGGGTCTGAATTCGCATAAGAAACCCTGACTGCTTCTAGCTTGTCCCCGTCCTGAAGCACTACTGTTCAATTAGCTTACTTATAAAAGATTGTTTGTTTTGCTAAACATGCTAGAACGTTCTAAATATGTAACTGTGTATGGGTATGTTTTTGTGTAGGTTCATTGGCATGCATGCTTATTATGCACGAGTTAAAGCATATGCATGTACGCCTAAAATCCATTTCAGGAGGTTATTTAAAAAGGAACAAGCTACATATTGGCTGACACTGGAATCACCTAAATTGATGAAAAGCAAAACAAGACAGCCATTCACAGAACTCACCACTACATTGTCAACTGAGAAATAGCCTTTGTTAGGTTTTCCGTTGCTGCTGGTACTATTTAGCCCGCTTCCTACAAACCAGCAACATGATTCATGAATATCAAATGCACAAGTATATCACGACAATGCATTGTTGCTGAAAGTGTTGACAATGAGGAAGAACCCGGAGTTACACATAGCCAAAAATGTGAACCTATTGGTAATAGTACGGTCTGCATTTGAACTAACTCACATGTGCAGACTGCAGAGCATGGAGAAAAGCATAAAGGCCAATTTTAAGCAAGCATCAGATGCTTCAGTATTCAAAAGAGGTACTGACATTTCAAAAGTTTTGCTTCCTGCAGAGTTTATTTAGGATCCTAATAAGGCAACCTACAGATAATAGAAAACAGAACAGACAGTAAACTGACTGATTTTTTATGCATAATGTGAGAATGGCATTTTATTGTTTATGTACCGAGTAGCATGCTATATGGCCTCATATATATAACAAGAAAAACCTATCTTACCAATGACAGCACCTGCATCATCACCATGCGTACGACCTGATAGCAGCCTTCTTACAGAGTGGCTGCGGTGGAAACGCAAGGTTCTAAGCACGCTCCATATGCATCCAGGTTGATGTTTTTCATGTTGAACAGAGTGCTTGTGTGTCCAATACCACTTCATGTGGTCGTCAAATTCTCGCACGGGTCTTCAATATGCAGCACTAAACCTGAAATTAGAAGATCGAGCAGAAGGGTTAGGGCCATTTATCAGACCTTGAATAGTCCAGTGAAACTCTGACTTTCGATTGATACCAGAGGCACCGTTGAATGTTCATTCTAATGCGATACATGACAACCATTCGAGACTCTGGCGGATTGTCACTCAGCCAGGGTATAGAAACACTGAATATTAGAAAAGCCCTCAACAAGAACCACATAAAATTCTAACGAAGCAGAAACCAAGTATACTACATTTATAGACCCATTTATCTACAGAATTCAACAGGTTAAATTATATTGTCCTCAATGAATGTCCTATTTTCCCTATAGTTGCACATAGTACCATTAGGTAGGCATCAAAATTTATTTTGAATGCATTGAGGGCATTTTCTGTAGAGCGCTGCATTATTTATACAAGCTTCTGAGATTCAAAGGTACATGCATTCATAGACAGTGCGATCATCTTCACAACATTCTACGAGTGTCCTATTTTCCCTACAGCTGCACATTACCATTAGGCAGGCATCAATAATTTATTTTGAATTTATAGACGGCAGTTTCTGTAGAGCGCTGCATTATTTATGCAAGCTTCTCAGATTCAAAGGAACGTGCATCCATAGACAGTGCGATCATCTTCAAAACATTTTGCCCAATTGAGGATCAATCTATGAATAAAGGTTTTGAAAGGACAAGCCAACATATTGGATTCCTCATTCGATTATTCTCAGGACATGTATTGTTGTAATCCACTTATTATGTTTGGTGGGGTTTCCCTTTCTTTGAAGGCACGCACGACACGCATCCAAAATAATTATCCACAATATGAATTCCAATCTAAGTATATAAGTCAGCAATACTTGTAACCCAGAAATAGCTCAGGTGAACAGGGGATAAGAATCATGGGCATCAACAGGACAGAGGTTCCAATACGTTACTTATAGTATACACCAAAAGACCCATGGCAGCAAATTACTGGAAACATCTACACAGGATACCGGGTTTTTAATCCCAGAGGCTGCACGCAAAGATGACAAAGATTGTGACCATGAAAAGCTTAAAGAGTTCTGTTAATCGATTAGTTCAGACAACATACATTTACAAAATAGCACATAGTAAGATAAAGGAAAATGAATCACATGCACTTATTATCAATTGGTTATAACTCGGAGAGGGCTGAATAATCAGAATATGTATAAACTGAAACACAGGAAAAGATCAAGACTTAATATACAGATTATTTTGGTGGTTAAAATAGCACCATACCAACTTTTGGATGAGGAACTGTGTAGTCTCAAGGTTCTGCAAGATATCCCAAATAAAATTCTTGGGCTTCCTGCGTCTGTGATACCTATGGTGCATTTGTTTCATGATTTCTGTTCCATCACTGATCTGGAAAATTCCCAAAAACCTTCGATTATGTTTTGCAATTTCTTTCTATCTTAATCTTGTGACTCCAGCTTGGGATTGTCCGAAAGAAAAGAATCTAATCCTCCTTCACTCTTACACCACAAACTTGCACTGTTTTCCGATTCTATAACGCTCCGCTTTTTCAGAATCTCTTGGTCACCATGGGAGGGAATAAACTAGGAAACAAATAACCTTCTCAAATTCCAAACCAAAATTCAGAATGATCTCTGACATCGAAAATCAGAGGAAACAAACTCTCTCTCTGTCAACCTTCCGACGACCCCATAGGATAAAAGTTTAAACGATGGATCAAGAAAAGTAATTGAATACTGAAAACGTTGACATCCAATTCTGCAGTCATCGAGTTTTCCTCTGCGTCAAGAGAAACTTCACAAAAAGTACAAAGCTTCCATACTGCTTTTCCTCAAGCCAGGCCATGAAGCGAATATAACTTAAAATAAAGAAAACCTACCACCCAAAATGGAATTCGAAGTTCGTTGGCTCTAGCAACTACCAGAAGAGTTTAGGGAGGAGAATCTCAACTTTTCCCATGTATTTCAGACCTTATTTCCTAACTTTTCGACCGACCATCAGTGAATCCGACAAAGAATCCTTTTCAGTCAGCATGAGAAATTGCCAACAGGGAACTGAACCTTCCACAATAAAGAATCTGTAACAAGAGAAAACATGACAGGCTGATGCATGAGAATACGCTAAGTGAAACCATTAGAAAGGTGGTAGAAAGTCCGGAAAAGACTTCGTTGGAGGTGCAAAACTAGAGAATCAATGTATTATAGACAAAGGAAATCGTTACAAGGACGGACGGTGGGAAAATAAGATTTGATATCCCTCTCTCTCTCACACACACGAGCGCGCGCGCACTCGCACGAAGAAAAGATCATGCAGAGACCGTTTACCTCGGTCACTCTCGAGACTAGGATACCATCATGAAGTCCTAGTCCTCTTCCCAGTAATTCTTCGTATCTTTGAGAAAGAAACAAAGCGTCCCAAACACGTATTCTTATGCCCATCCTCGAAATTCAGGATTCTCGGTGTTCTTCCGATTACAGACAGACACGGACACATGCAGGCATGTACTCAATACAGACAAGCACGCGGACACATGCCCTCTCTCTCTCTCACACACACACACACACAGCTTTTTATCCTGAGTTCTTATTTAGTACCTCAGGCACCTCTCGCTCGCTCGCTTACACACAGACATCCTTGTTTAGGATCTCGAACGTCTCTGCTGATCACGCAAGAGCCCACATAAGCACAAGCACCTACTACTTTTCATAATACTAATCTCTCTTTGTGTGTTTGTGCGCGCAACATTTCCGTTATCTCTGCTCTAAAGGCGAAATATATTATTAGCTTACATTTTTGAATGGAAAAATCTCCAAACATTGCTCAACGGTACAGCACGCCAATTTATAGAGAGAAGAATTTCTCATTTGTCTCTAAATAGCCTCCTCCTTGGCTTTCTGCATTACACATAACTAACTGAAATTCTTCAGGTATATGTTCCTGCTACGCGCTTTTTACGAATTAACTCATTCACCTGCCTCTTTAACAGCTAACGCCATTCATGAGTTGTCCCCTCGTTACCGGGTTCCATATAAACATCCATGAACTAACGCACAAAAAACAATGGATTGCATTGACACCCCATTTATTCTCTTTCTCCTTTTTTTGTTTGTTGTGGGCACCAACTCGTCCTAATGTGTACCCACCACTTATTTTCCGTTTTCTTTTACTTAGTAAAAAGAAAAACTCACTGTTTATTTTACTTCCTACTTAAAAAAAAAGAGAAAGGAAAAAAGTTGCATTCATCAATTTGCAACCATTGAATTATAGTCCTTCACACACCAAGATGCCTTTAAAGATAATGAGGTGTAATAGGTTTATTTGAGATTCAGTGGGATGCCGGAAATCCGCCTTAACATCATCGTCGTGGGCATGAAACCTTGTCTCATCTATCGACGTGGTCCAATCTACTAGATATTCTCTTTTACAAATGACCTTTTTTTTCTGCACCCTCCGGGAGTAGACCTCCCCACCACCAGCAGTGGTACTAGAATACCCTGTCGTTGAGCTAATGCTCTCGGTGCTACAAATGAGCTTCTTTAGATTAGCTTTTCCTACACACACCAATTACATGGTTCCCCGTGCGCGTGCACACACATGGAAATATTTTTTTCCTTTTATATTTTGTGAACTTGGATTGGGTTGGTGCTATTTTCCTGAAAACTGGACTTCACTACCACAAATCCAGACTTCAGTACTTCATGCAATTCAGTTCTTCCTTTAACTGACAATTGTTATTAAAGCTAGTCTTCAATATGACAGTTGCAGAAAAGGGTCACCACAGACGAGTGATTCAGTTGACAACTGGTCAGGGTCTGCTCTGGTCCGTCCCAGACCTGGTTTGCCATTATACTAGCGTGGTCCATACTTGGGGTAGCCGGTAAGGACTCGACCCAGAACTGGGAGAACTGGACCTGGGACCGAATGAGAGACCTCCTTCCCCCTGTTCAGTTACAGTTCCAACTTTCAGGAAATCAAACCTAAACCAGAATCAGAATCGAAGGACTGAAACTAGCTCCCCATACCATATTTTGGGTCTAGATTTAGAATTCCACCTTTAATGTATGCTTTGGAAGTTGAAACCATCACCAAATCGGACCTGAAACTGAACCAAAACCGTCATGGAGCTGGATGCTGAACTGACAGAATCGGAAATAGAACTGAAATTGGAGGGGGCTGGTTCAGTTTCTGTTCCATGTTTATTAAAACTGGAACTGGACTGGCGGTTTGGAACCATTGGTCCCAGTTTACTCAGAAGCGCAAGGTATAGTTCACACCTACTTGGACACGTCACGCAGTTTGATCCATGACTCCAGCAAGTTTAAGCTTCTGATAGACTTGGGGAAAAGGGATCACTCCATTTTATATCCGACCTACTCTTTTTCTAGTTTGAGAAACTAGGCAGCCTGCAACTTTTGATCAATACTGGCCTTTTACACCATAACATTATTCACTTGCACATTAATTAACAACAAAACTGCCATGATACCCTCTATTTGAAAATTGACAACGAGGAAGTAGACATAAATTTTGAAACAAAATTTGTTTGGTCATGTAGATAAGTTTGGTGCAACTTCTTTGATATGCACAGTTACTATATATATATAAAGAGAGAGAGAGGGTAGTGCTAAATGTATAATGTTGTTAGGTGCATAAAAAATGCTTAAACATTACAATGATGGAGATTCAACGTAAAAAGTACCATTTGATACTTTGATATCAAAATAATTTAAATCCCTATCATTGAGATCACCTATGAAGATGTTTAATCATTTTTATGCACCTAAAGACGTTATCTATATATATATATATATATATATATATATGTCTATATGTGTGTGTATATATGTATACAAGACATCATAAGGCCCTGAACCTACCATCATGAACCGAAAGAGTGGATGGTGTACCGTAAGAATCCAAAGACCTCTCACACTTTATGTAATAAAACTCCTTTGGCTCCACAGTGGATGCATGGTCATGGCCATGAATGACTGCAAGCCATGTGAAGTAGGCATCATCCATCATTGTGGGCTTGCTTGACGAGCTGGTGAGTGGTGATTATGACATTATCTAATTAAGATGTAACCACAAAGGGAGATGGCTTTTAGTGAGGGAATGAGGACTTCAATTGTAGCTTTTAGGCATTCGGTTGGCCTACCGCAATAGGACAGCAGTGTAGCATTGTTAACTACACGTATTAAGCCAACTTGCAGGGGATCTGTGTGCTAGTTCCAACTGAAAATGCAACAATAGAGACTACAGGTGTTCAAATAACTGATTTGCTCCAAATAAACGGATCCAAACCAGTGTTTTGATTTGGTTTTTTCCTTTTGTAGTTTGGTTTAGCTTAGTTTGCCCCTCCAAAAATGTGGTTTGTTTCCAGGTTTAAAGATTGAGACCAAACCAATTCACACCTTAGGAATTGTGAGGATCTACTATATAGGAAAACCAAATTCTACCTATGTGACATTCACTCATTGCTTTTTGGTTACATAAATATAATTTAAAATTTTTAGGGATTTTGAAAAATATACGAAAAACAAATATAATCATACTCGTGCACTTAAAAAACAATGGTTAAACATGAGTCAACAAAATCAATAATGTACATGATCGAATCTCTCATAATATATAATTGTCTATGGTTGTCTTGCGGATGATACGTTTATGTTTGAACTTATTCTACAATTCACTATTTGTCATATGATTGATTACATACTGTACACTATGATTATGATATCTTAGCATTTCAATCATAACCGATGGTGTGCTTTGGTTTAGTTCCTCAAAGTTAAGAACCTATTATATTGATTTGGTTTTAGTTTGAGCCTAGACAGGAACCTAACCTGGTCATGAGCACCACCACAAGCTATATTGCAAAGACGCAAGTTTTCCTCATCGTGTCACATAAATACAAGATCAATTCCTCATCGTGTCACATAAATACAAGATCAAATATGATTGTAACAGATAAATATGTAAAGTTTTTAAGTAACCCCACCAGCTCATACGAGAATAGAGGAGACCAGCCCTACAGTGAGCAACTTGTCTCGCTTGAAAACTGGGGTTAAGCAAACCCCTACAGATCATATATTCAGAAGCCTGTCTAACCCAAAGTTTTGTTTAAAAAGAAAGGGTCAAGCTGTTGAATTCTTACTAATGCCTATAACTAAATTACGCACAGATATAGCCGATATGCAAGAAGGAAAATACATTCACAGTAAGCATCGGCTTGCCGTAATTCCTTCAAGACAACGGCAAAGAGAAGCAACTGCTTACTGTATAAAGGATCAATGTACACCTTATGAACTCAAAAGAATGTAAGGTAAATTCAGAAGAAATAGTAAATGAGGGTGGAAAGGAGTGAAATACTTAACAGTAGAATACATCACTCAGGTTAATACAACAACGATTCAGTGTCTGACAATCTTCTCCGGTTAGGCTTCCTATGCAAGAGATCTTGTGAAACCTTCAGAACTTCCCAAGGCCAGCACAAGTGCCTGACTCGCCTGTCCCTATGCTCCGCCTTCTCCAACTGCTTCATCAACTCCTCAATTCGCTCATGAAGAATGGCAGACCGAGCGTCTGCCAGCCGGAGAGACTTCTCTGCGGCTTCCTGTGCAGCCATTGCAGCAGCAGCGAGTTCTTCCTTCAACTTCAGCTTCTTGTTTGCCAGATGAAGTGATGCTTTGGTCCTTTCCAGTTCTTCCTTTAGTGCAGCAATCTGAAAGGGGCATAAATATGCACAGTTTCTTCCTTTCATATCGAATAATGAATGGTAGGTTAAGTTTGCTACTAAAAAGAAGAAAAAATGCAGGCCCATGTTCAGCTCCTGCATAGAATCTTATTTACAATAGACTTATTTGACTTATGACGTCTTCATTACGTATTCTCACTAAAAAGCAATAGGTTATATCTAGCGATACCTACCAATGAACAACGATGACTTCTGCAGACATCTGAGCTGAAAACATTAGTTCATGATGCAGGGCACAAAAGATGACGCTTCCTAATGAATTAACATCTTTATTTCTTTAAGGAGGCAATCACAACATTCACCATTATATATAGAGAAGAATCCACTTCTGAAGATCATGAAGGTTCATGGCCTGATCATATCATTAAAGTATCTTTTGCATGAGAATCATAATCGATAGAGCAGTACAGCAAGGGTGCAATAAACCCTTGTAGCTGGTGAAATTAAGCTGCATATCTTCGAGTGGTTTCAATTTGCTGATTGTGATAAAAAAACAAACTTAGCTACAAGCTAGTTTCGGTTGTGAACAGGATGACTACAAACATAGGAAACAGAAAAGAAAAAAAACAGGGAGAAATCAGACCATGAGGCAAACACACATGGCGCTGAACAACTGATGTATTACTTCCATTTAGTTATAATTTTTAAAAATTATTCAGAAATGGGAAGATCAGTGCATGCTCATCCTGATATAAGGTTTTGAACTTGGCCAGCATCGAGAGATAACACATGCTGGTTTGATGCATTAAACTTATTTCGACAAGGAAGAGATGGCGTGTTCTTACTATCTCACCTAGTTTCATCTGAATCTAAAGCAAGGCTTTCTTTCTTGCTATTGTTCTATTACAGTATTCTACTACTTAATTAGCTTAAAATGTACATACATTGAAGGAGTGTAACATAAACGATAATCACACATGTTAGTGATTCGTTTAGAGCAGAAGGAAAGGTAAGAGAATACAACATATGCATCGGCTTTAACTTTACCTCTCTGTCACATTCTTGAATCACATCTTTTCCAGCTTCTACTTCCAATTCACAGGCTTCTCTCCATCTGGCAACATCTTCTTCAGCCCCTGTTATTTCCACCATAAGTTCTTCAACCTTTAACAGAAAGAATATTAAACTTATAAGGAATGGAATTATAGATAAGCTGCAGTCCCAAGGAACGGAAGCTATTATGTGATTAACATACATTTCGAGTTAGCATGTTCTCTCTTTCTTCCAAGTCCTTTATGTACAGTGCATTATCAGCAATCTTTTGAGCCTGCAACTCTGAAAGTTGCTGAAGACGCTCATTGTCTGCCCTGGCATACAACAAACTGAAAATTCAGCAACTCGAGAATACGTATCCTGTTGCCACTTGCCAGAGCTGGCAAATTAGAACGCACAACCAATCAGTCAATACCACAGATGACAATAACATATTAATAACATTATTGATTATAATCAAACTGAAAAAAAGGAACTGCCACTAGGACACCACAAAAGTGATGAAAAAGTTCTCTCCGTTTCAGGGTAAGCAACAGACAATGAGGTATACAATCACAATATTCACCACTAATCAGTCAGAAAGATTGCACCAGATTTATTTGTAGAACCTATCATATTTGCCTCACGCGACAAATGAAGGAAGGATATGCTGGCATCTTGAAGAACAGCAAAAACTACAGGAAAAAATTAAAGGAACCAAATATACATTTTCCAAGAAGAAAAGGAATATAAGAGGAAGCGTAAGGAGACAGAAAAAGAGAGGAACACAAGGGATTGATGACATCATGACATAACATGATGAAAATACCTTCAGTTTGGGAAACTTTCAGTTCCAACAAGGGGTTTCTCAATGGGTCAGTTTCCCACATGATCCAGCTCTTATTTCTACAACAATCCATATGCTGAAAAGGAACTGGATTCTAGATTAATCAAGACGCAGCAGCTGGTACTGGACCACAATATTGACTAGACTTGCCAAGTGCAAACAACTTCTGAAAAATCAACAGGGAAAATATTCAACTAGTACAAAATCGTGTCACTGAGTGATTAGTGCACCTGGTTGTTATGCAATCACCCCTGAACTATTGGGAATCACTGAACTGACTGGTGCTACTAAGGAACTTTAACATTTCTGAATATAGTGAGGAGAGAAATTCTAATTGAAAGAATGGTCAACATTGACTTAATCCCAATAGAAAGCACCAAGTCCAACATCAATCTTACCATTACCAAACTGGAGAACTAACTGCAAAGAGGGAAAAGCGATTGAAAGGCATCAACTGGTACTGAAAAAATATTAGGCAAAGGGCCGACAGGATACCTTGACAGGACATTAAATGTTGACTTAATACCAATATTGTGAAACTAGATTGTGAAAATGTTAAAAGAGGAAGAGGAGGACCAAAAAAATATTGGAAAGAAACAATAAAGAATGATCTAGCTTATGTTGAGTTAACTGCAACCATGGCACACGATCAGGCTCTATGGAAACAAGGAATCTATGTAGCCAACCCCATCTAGTATGGGAAAAGGCTTAGTTGTTTGTTGTTGTAATACCAATAGTAAGAAACACACCAATCCTACCATTACCAAGTTCAAAAACTAACACCACAAAGAGGGGAAAATCATCGATAGGGATCAAAACAGATATGAAACAATAACTTTTGCTGGTACTGAAAAATATGCAACATAAGGTTGAAAGGATACCTTGATTCATCCAAAGATTTTCTAAGTTCGGAAATCTCAAGGCGCAGTTTCTTCATAATATTTTCAACAGTGGATGCCTGAAACGAGAAAATACATATCTCATCCTTGAAAGAACATTCTCCACTTGTTTTTGGGAACAAACCAGCACACTGACCAGATTCACGTCACTATTCCTGATTTGGTTCACACACATCGGGAAAGTGCAACATCCAGTAAAGTTAATTAGCGAAGAAGCATAATAAGCAGAAATAAATGAATTTCCGTTTATGCAATGTAATTTCTAAACGCAACGCGTTAGTCTGCAGTTTAACTTTAAAGCACCTTCGGTTCATCCTGTTTAGAGTCCGTTTCTCCTCATATGCAATGTGGACAAGAATCCACTTGTATTGTAATGGTCGAGGGTAAACTGAATCTCTTCGTTGGTTCACCCTTTGAGGGGCTAGTATTGCAATGACTCTCTTGTGCATTAGGATTTTGGGGGCGCACCAGACCTACCCTCAAATTCACTTCTTCACAACTTTGGGTTTCCGTTCAATTGCATTAGTGTATGAATTTTTTAAATTTTAGCATGATCATTACCAGATATAAACTTTACCCATGCTAAATCCGTTTTCGTCCTTTTCAGCAACGAATTGCAGCAATGCAAAAATAAATAAGAATGAGTGTTTGCTGATCCAACTATAGAGAGACGAGTTACCATGAAGAGAATGAGGAAGAGAACTTACCAAACTAACGACTTCTTCCTCAGAATCACGGCCGTCCGCTTTGGCCCCAGAATTCAGCACCCCGGGGCTATCTCCATCATTAGCAGGAGAACCCATCATAAAACCAAAACCAACTCGCTGCATTGTCTGCAGACCCATCTGCAAGATGGCCACCCTCTTCTGCTCTCCTCCCCCGCCTTTCAATTTGTTCAGTGACCTCTCGGCCTCCTCCTTCTCCGCCAAAGCCACTTTGAGAAGAAGCCCAATATCCCTCGCTTCTTCAGTCAGGCTAACCACACTATTCTCTAGCTCCTTTTTCTCCTTCCTCTTCTTCTCTTCGTACTTCGTGAATGCCGTTTCTGTAGCTGCGACCAGCCTGTCGAGAGCTTGTATCTCGGACATCATATCCCTCGTCTCTGCATCGTATCCCGAATCTCCATCTTTCTCATTTGAACTTTTCTTGATCACTCCTGCATCATTCGCATCGAGCTTTTTGAGAACCGTTGAGACCAAATCACTAGCTCTCCAGATCGAAGCAGAGAGCTCGCACGTTGCAGATTTTTGACAGGCATTTCTCTTCTCCAATTCGATAATCCGGACATCTGCGGCTGATAGCCTCTCAGTGAGTTCCGTCTCCCTTTCCACTGCTTCCTGCATCCTCGCTTCCAATTCCTTCAAATCCCTCGATCTCTCCTCTTCCTTCTTCGTGATATCTTCAATCTGGCGGAGAAGAACATCGATCTGCTCCCTGAAAAATCGCTCCTTATCACACTTGCCCGCGGAATTCTCGATTCCTTGGACATCAATCGCGACGGGATCCCTCTCCGGCGAGACTTCCTCCAGAATATTCCCCGCATTGAGCGTTTTCACTTCCGATTTCTGATCAAGAACGCCCTCGCACTCATCGATTATGGCCGCCACAGCAATCGACGTCCGGTTCAGGTCATCCTCCACCAGTGCCGCGGATACGGATCGTGAGCCTTCCGATGAGAGATCGGAAGAAGACGGAGAGCTTGACCGTGAATCATCGCTATGAGAGGGGTTCTGTTCGAGACTACACGAACTAGGGCAAGGTTTTCCCTCATCATGAAGATCCAAGGGTGCATCATCAGCCTGCCCCAGTTCTTCAAGGCTGGCCATGCCGGAGCTCCATATAAGGAAGGAGGAGGAAGAAGAAGAAAGATAAGATTAGAGATCAAACATTGCATGACCGGTAGGAAACTGCAACCCCAGCTACCAGTCAAGCAGACGAGAGAGAGAGCGCGAAACAACGGGATTTTAATTTCGAGGAGAGGGTTAATCGAGCAATACGAAAACTGAGGGGACACGGTTCGGATTATGAATGTCTGAAATCCGACGACTAATCGTATGATAAATCCAAATTTAGAAAACTACCTTGTAAATTAGATCCAGACATTTAGAGGGCGTTTGATTGCGAGGCCGTGACTCCGGAACTGGAACATGTGGTTTTTGAATCCATTTCGTTGATGAGCAAGCATCCGTTCCCGCTTTTTAAATGACCCTCTTCTCTTTGTTTCCTTCCCTCCAAAACCCCCCACGTCAATGACGTACCTCTCCTCCTCCTCTTCCTTCCACTAGACATTCAACGATATAGTGATTAAATCATGATGTTGAAATTAGTGTTAGAAGCAGATGTTTTGAATATAGTTTGTACTTACGCACCCTAAGTAGGATTAGAAGATAGTATAAAGATGATTTTTTTGGAAGAGTTAGATAAAGTGATTCAAAGAATTTTACAAAAGAAGATGATTTGTTTAGGAGGAGACTTAAATGAACATGTCGGTAAAGAGGCATTAGGATATCAAGGTATTGTTGGAAACTTTGGTTTTGGAGATATAAATGAGGAAGTTAGGGAGATTTTAAATTTTGCTATGGCATTTGATCTCTTTAACCCCTGTTGCGCGCCCTGCGCCCCAACGCGCCTGTCCGACGCCTAGCGCCTATGCACCCCGACTGCCTTGCTGCACCACGGCAGCACCGACCTGCCATCTTTAACCAGCCTTGCCCTAGGACCAGTCACCCCATCTAGACCGTGACTACCCCTAGCAAGCCCATACCAAAGCTTCCCCTTAGGGCCAATTAGGACCAGCCCCCACCTTTTGCCGTGAAGCTCCAAGCACCCACACCTCTTCAAAGCCCAAACTCTCTCTCTCAAGCCACCTAGGGTGACCCCTCTTGGCTGCCAAGGTGGACGACAAGCCCAAGCACGAGCAAGGAGAGGAAAGCCGAATCATTGTAAGTGTTTAAGATTCGGTCTTTTACATTACTCCTCTTAAATTAAATTCAATTTTGATACAGGGTTGTAATAATGGAGCGTGGTCTCTCCTCGAGATGTAATATTGGGTGCTTGACACACGAGACACATACATGCACTTGAGCCTTAGCTCTTATCTCGCACATGAGACATACACGTGCACTTGAGCCTTAGCTCTTATCTCGTACACGAGACATACACGTGCACTTGAGCCTTAGCTCTTATCTCGTACACAAGACACCCACGTACACTTGAGCTTTAGCTCTTAATCGTACACGATTTGCACACACACATTGAGCTTTCGCTCTTACTCCAAAGACTCTAGTAAGAGTCGTGTGAGTTGCAATTTCATTCAGGTTGTTACTTTCAGTTGTGTGCATTATCATTTCAATCCCACACTCACACACGCGTGCATTGAGCTTCAGCACTTATCAAGTATATATATACTTTTAGTTGGGTCGTTACTTTCAAGTCGTGTGAGTTTGTCATTTAAGCTTCCACACTTGCACACAAAGGGCACCCGAGCACTTGCTCAACACTCTCATGCATATTTTGGCCTTGGTAGCCCCTAAGATATAGAAATATCTATATACTTTCAGCTGCGTGAGTTTTACATTTCAAGCTGTGTACGTCTTTACATTCCGGGTGGCTCAATTTCAGTTGTGTGAGTTGTCTTTCCATTTATACACAACACACACGAACACGTTGAGCCTTCCCACTCATATATATACTTATATTTCAAATTTGGCAAGTTCAATTCAAGTCGTGTGAGTTTGTCATTTCAATTCTACACTCACACACGTGTGCATTGAGCCTTTCCGCTCTTAATATAAGTATATCTCCCTTCTGCAATTTACATTCAAGTCGTGCGAGTTGCTTTTAAGGTTCGGGTATTTCCCTTTCAGCTGCGTGAGTTGCACTTACATTCGGGTATTTACTTAAGCTGGGTGTGTGAGTTGCTTTCAATTCAAGCCTAGTTCACATCATATCAAACCCGCGAGAGTTCGTGCATCCTTGCATTTTCGTATTTCAAAGAGTATACCCCGAAACTACGCCCAAACTCGCTAAATCTAGGCCACTTGAAGCACACACATCCGGCCTAAATAGCTTTAAAACTCAAAGACTTGGATACAGATAACCCCGTAATAAAACTTGTAACTTAGGCAAACAATCGTTTAAAATACTTGCGTTTTCTCAAAAAGGTTCATGTTTGTTTAAAAGATCGAAGTTTTCTAAAAGCGCTGGAACTGACCCTTGAGCACCGGTTCAAGAAGGTTTTAAGTGAAAAGATCCCGCTTAGCTACAATTGTCTTTCAAAAGTGAGATATATTTCAAAATCTTCGCTAGTTTAAAGTAAGCTAGCTGGCATGCCCTTAAAAGCGACATAAACATGAAAAGACTCGTTTCTGGTCTTGTAAATCAGGAGCAAGGAATTTCCGTGCTTACATATGGTTACTATATCGATTTCGAGAAGTTGACCTTGCTAGGCTAAGACTGTTGAAAACTAATTCTCTATCCAAGCTTGTTTTCAATAATACAATGGACAGTGTTTTATTTTTACTGAAAAACATACACCAAAGTCGAGGACAAATTAGAATTCTGATAGGAGATTTATTTCCATAAAATAAGAGATTTAAGACTAAACCCGGCTTTGCAGACACGGGGATGGTTATGAATTTTAGTGGTCAATTAAAATATTGGATATGAACAATTAAAAATAATTACTTGCTGAAAGCATGCATGCCCCCAACTTCTCAAAGATGAGAGATTATAACGTGGCCACGCAGGAGTGGGTGCCTAGACGTAGGAAGATCGTAAAATATTTGAATCCCAGCTTGGCACATACAAGTAAAGAAAACTTTTCTTTTTCAGCATAATGTTCTTTAAACGTTTTGAACATGTATGATTGTTGACATCTAAAAATCGAGAGAAGTACATGGGAAACATTCGTTCGAAGTAGAACCATGTAGGTACAGTGGTAACAGCTAGCAAACCATGCTTAACATTACACTAAATAGGCAAAAACAAGGAGTGGGAAGTTGAATGGTTGTCACCTTGAAAGAGGTTTATCAATAACGATTATAATGTTTAAGTAAATGATCACATCAATCACATTGTAATTCCTTTTGTTTCTAATATAGGTTTTCTGATTTTCTCTGAGTAATTTAGTTTATCCACGTGAACGATAACATCAATTACATTGTTCGTAGTATGTAATTTAGCTTATCGACACGATAGCACTACACTTAACCTATCTCATTTTACCATTTTCCTTACTTGAATGTGTGATACCGATGACAACAAGGTTATGCTCAATCAAATTATCGAGAACTCACTTTCATTGTTTAAAACTCTATTCATTTTTTCTTTGAAAATGAGGATAAAAGTTCTCTAATATATCTTGCATCACATGTGCTATCTGAATTACGTCATTCTTTTTGAAGAGAACGATAATAAAAAAAAATATTTAAAAACTATGGAATAATTCGTTTCATAGGATTGCTTTGGTGGAAAAGAAGTTATAAAGTAAGTCATAAAACTCAAATATGATTGTATGCAAGTACGTAATACAAACACACGTGCTGAGTCAAAGACGTCAAATCAAGTCCACCTTTGTGCACGTAGAGAATCCATCTTCGGGTCCGCTTGTTTAATAGCAAATGCTGCTCCAAAGACTTCAAGTCCATCCTTGGCTTTCCGCGGACATGTTCAGTATCTTTCTGTCCCCAATCTTATAATTTTCTTATTTATTGCTGTTTCTCGACTTGGTGTATGCAAAGGCTTTGGTTTTGGATTTGTATGGTAAAATGGGCTTCCTTAGACGTCTCCAGATAAGAATGCCCTCGAGGATTGAACTCTGTACCTACATCTTCAAGGTTCAATTTTGAGACCACACCCTGGCTCGAAGAGCAGTATCTCTTTTGTGCATTTGTTGATGGAGACCTGACTCGAGCCCACTCGGGCAAATTGGGTTGACCTGTTCTTGGTGGTGGGGCCTACTTATCTGAAGACCGAGTCTTAATGTAGACCAGGAAGGACCCACAGGAGATCAGCCCCTTGCTTTGGGCTGTTTGACAGCCAGGCCGCTGTTTACCATCGAGGTATACATATGCTGACACCTTTTCTTTTCTTGGTTACAGAGGGAGGCCGAAGCCTCACACCGACTCACACATGCACTCCCTTGGGAATCGAACTCCTCATCTTCAATGAGGAGTTGGGAGAAAGTCTATCAGAATGTAAAAGGCATTTCTACCCTTTTTTTTTGTTTATCCATTGAATTTGACATCAAAGAGTTATTTTTAAGCACTCAGACCATCAGGTCACCTAGCAGGGCTCACGATTCCACAAGGCGCAGCGTGCGAGTTCGATTTTCATCAAAGAGTTATTTTTAAGCACTCAGACCATCAGAACATAAGAGTTATTTTCTGTTTACCCCTTGAATTTAGCTGATTACTAAATCTGATTTTTAAAAGATCTTGTGTTTTTGTGTGAGTGTGTTGCAGAAAACTTTGATCTTTTATTTTTTTTAAATTTAAGAGAACATATTCATACTTAAATAACACAGGATTGGGTTCTCTAGACTGTCGATGAATGTTTAGTTTATCCGACTCCCATGAAGAGTGCCAAGTCAAGAGCTACACTTCTTACGCTGGACTGATGTATGAAGTAGGGCCATCGTTAATTAATACTTTAGGTCCATATATAACATCAAGAGTGCCAAGTCAAGAATTACAGTCCTCATACTGGACTGATATATGATGTAGGGCCGTCGTTAATGAATACGTTAGGTTCATATATAACATCAATACTGCCAAATCAAGAATTACAGTCCTTATACTGTACTGATATATGATTTAGGGCCATCGTTAATGAATACGTTAGGTCCATATATAACATCAAGACTGCCAAGTCAAGAATTACAGTCCTTATACTGGACTGATATATGATGTAGGGCCATCGTTAATGAATACGTTAGGTCCATATATAACATCAAGACTGCCAAGTCAAGAATTACAGTCCTTACACTGGACGCAAAATCGTAAGCGTTGGTGAAAGCAGCAGCTATATATGTATTGTATGGCTGGAAGATCACTCATCTGAGTGAGGATCTCCTTGTGCTCATGGGGAACACGTTTAGACACCCTTCGCACCACCATGAGTTAGAGGTCGTGAAGACGAAACGTATTCACAAGGACACTGCACGCTGTGTTGTATGTGAGGGCCCCTTCATGGGGAAGAAATTGTATGGCTGCCTCACCTGCGCCTACTTCATGCACCGTCTGTGTGCGCATCTATGGATGCAATTCACTCACTCCTGGCATCAACACGAGACACTCACCCTGCGTAAGTCGTCGTGTTACATAGGAGGGACTCCCTTTGTCTGCGTCGCATGCGGGAGGGCCGGCAATGGATTCCACTACCGCTGCCTGAGTCTGAATTGCTACTACGACCTGCACCCACTTTGTGCCTTCTTACCGAAAAGCATGGCGTCGCACCACCACATGCACCCTCTAAATCTCCGGTTACCCGGAAACTTTACCTGCAATATTTGTGGCCATAATGGCTCTTACGTCCAGTATTCTTGCGCTGCATGCCAGTTTCGAGTTCACCCATGTAAGTCATCAAATCCTTCTCTCAGAGTGTAGATATTAGACGATGACCCAAGGGTTCCGGTTTGGCTAATTATCGGACAGGGTTGTTTCTGATTCAAACTGTAGGTCAGGTTACATGCGGGACATGTTTAACTGATGCATGACTGTGCTTTTGTCAGCTATATATATATAAACATCTCGACCCTAGACAATGTTTTTGATGATGGTGCGAAATTTCAATCGCTTTCTGTTATTCTTATTCTCACTCGTTTATGGTTGTCGTCCTCACTCATTAATCATGTTTGTGGAATGTATGATAGACTGTTTGACCAGGGAATCCACTAGCACGTCCCTGCAGATTTCCACGTATCGTGCTTCGAAGATACTGGCTGTGAGCCTCTCTCTCTCTTTCTCCTCTCCCCCCCCCCCCCCTTTTGTGTTTGAGAAGCCAGACTTCCTTTCAAAAAGAAAAAAAACTTTAGCTGCCTTCTGATGCCCCCCGCCACACTATTCTCCTCCTATAAAGTTTTCTTCCATCTCCAAAATTATATAATTATCCTGCAAAATGTAACTTATGTTTTTCATCATCGTTTAGGTGGGCAAGCTCATCAAAATCATCGCAAAACGGATAGTTTACAGCAGCATCGACACTTTGTTTGGACATACATTTAGTGGAGCTGGCGATGTAAAAAACTTGATAGAAGTACTCGAAATTCTGAAAGACACCGGTGACATCGCTTCAACGGCAGTAAGGTTCCGGTCGGGTCAAAATTTCCTTCATATGACATGGAACGCGTTGCCTGGCTATGGTAAAAATAATCTCAAGAGGGGAAAGGTACTTAAGGAACTCATAATAATGTTCTCATTTCATATGGGTCGTATGGGTGGTGTGTTGGAATTATGTTAAGCCCCTTAATCTCATGCAAGTATTGTTTATGTGGTGAGACTTATGAATTGCCATAACATCAGCACCTATGATCGCTTACATGTATACGTGTGTTGCTTATATAGAGGTCGATCGTGTCAGGTATTATGTCCAAACTTTGGTTCGGTTGGTTTGGTTTGGTTTTAACAGGAAATGCAATGGGTGGTTCGATTTACGATTCCAGTGATAGCTGGAATAGAATCATGAGAACAAACCGAACCAAGTGTTGCTGGATGGCTTGAGTAACGGTTTGGTTCGAGGTTGAGGATAGAACCAAATCATAAACACCCCACAATTCATACAACAATCTATTTCCAAGTAGAAGATTGCAATGTTCACTTCCACCACGTAAAGATCTCAAAATAACAGTAAAAGCGACATGCCAAGAATGGATATGGACATGCAAATATACAAAGGACAAAGCTAAGATAATAAATATCACGCATACTGAGAAATCGTTAAGAGCGGAGGACAAACAGTAGGCAGGTAAACGAGCTGAACGAAGACAGTCTTCGTGGCCCAACTCGTCACACGATTTTCAACCTCGTTTGGCTCTCTTTTCACCCGAGCCAGCTCGTGTTGACTTGTACACGAATTAGTAATGTTTGTTCGAACATGTTCATGAACAGTAGGATGGGGTTTAGGAGCTTCCTCCAAAATGAAAACTGTTATCACCTTTCAAAGCTATTATGTGTTTTAAAATTTCTTACTTATAGAGCTCGTGGGTGTCAGGTTGCGGAGGAGCTACAATCTTATTGGAAACAATCCGAGGATTACATTCATAAATAATCAATATATGTAATCATAATAAAGATAAAGATGCTTAAATTAAGAAGAATAGCTACAAATCCAAAGAAAGTTATAAACACAAAAAACTTTATACACAAAGGAAGAGAATACACACAAACGGAGAGAGAGAGAGAGAGAGTCGGCTGGAGCCTACTCCGCTCCTTGGTGTATCTCAAAGTCTCTCCACCCCTGAGGCCTTCACGTTGAGTTCGTATATAGACATCTCTGCCAAGAGACTGTCAAAATCAACAGTGCAAAAGGAACGAAGAAGTGGGCGTTCATGATTCGGGCTTGTCTAGTTATTTACAATAGGCTCGATCATTACTTAAACAACACTGTCGTGTTCGTTATTTAGGGATTAATACGTGCTCTTCCAATATGTTCACAAACTGTTCGCGAGACAAGTCCGTGCTTGTCTACTGAAAGGGTCATAAGAACACATCCAGCTTGCACGAGGGTTATCGGAAATTATCTTTCAAAACCAGCTTGGATTTGCAGTCGGCAAGGGAAATATCTTCAGGAAATTTACCTGGTAGTTGGAAAATGTGTATAACGCTGTAGCAGCGGTGGATTTTAGGATTGCGGTTGGCACGCCGGTGGAGGGGAATTGAGGAAGTTGATGCGGTTCCTGGAAGGTGTGAACGGATTGATGAGGAACAAACTTTTGCTGTGATGGTAGACCATGTAAATAATCCCATGCGTTGTTTAGGTTCCTTGACACAGTAGGGAACTTGGTCCTAGTAGAATCATTGTTGGTTTTACGGAGATTGGAGGTAAGAAAGATAACAAAACAAGGTTTTGCTTAATCCATGGTGAGGTTTTGTTTGCTCTTAGGTGATAACCGCTCTAGTCTAAAATCTCTGACTTTTTCTTCAAGATTCCACAAATATATAATCATTTAGGAGAGTCTTCTTAAGTACATAAAGCAAACCCTAAAATATAAAAGAAAATTATTAAGATTACTGTATATTGATTTTAACAATTATTAATGGCATGCGACTAATCTATTAGTTATCATTTTCTATTGTCCATTGCATCACTCTTTAGGATCTTCAAAATGAGAAAGCTTAAGCAGGTTCAAGGTCGAGGGATGATATGCATCATGGAATTATGGCAAGGTATAAACTTGTAGTACACTTTGATAAAAGAATAGGAAAATATAACAAATGCATGCCACGTATGAAAATTTTCAATGAATTTGAATTCTATCCAACTCTATACATCGCATCCTCACCATTCTCTTCAAGAATTTCAACGAATTCACATTTTTGTAGGTAAATAGTGAAAACGGTGTGACTGCAAAATCTTCAAGGCAATTATCTCACTCAATTGTTTTTTCTCTCGTGATTTAATAGCTGTAAAGTTGGTAAAATTTTTATTATGAGAGGTGATAGCAAAGTAAAACAAAAAGAAAATCTGTATGACCATTTGATGTATATATATTGTGCCAAAGCACATGCGAATGGGTGTGCCTCTTGGTTGTTAAGATAAATAATTAGAACATCTTAACGATTCTGTATTGAGAATGGTTGTGACTCTTTAATAATGAACATGGTTACTTAACTTGTGTGGATGCCCTCAATAACCATGATCGGTGGATGCCCTCAAGACAAGTCAAAATCATTCTTTATTGTTTGCCTTCAACACTTTGTCATAATTTTTATTAAATTAATTGAGAAAAAAACTTTTTAAAAGTTCCATCATTTCTTTGAAAAAATTCAATAATAAAATAAGCAATCTCTTAAAGATGACACAATTCTTTTTCTATAATAAAAAATCAATTAGTTCCTTACATACCAAACCTTGAAAAAAAAAGCAAGGTGTACACTGACAGTTCCATCTTGCTTGTAGCCTAAAAGTGAAATAGTTGTGGGCACCCATTGTGCCACGAAATTGTTCTCATGCGCCAAAACCTTATTATTTGAGAGAGCTTCATCTTGACAAACCTTTTGGCCGATTTGTCGTTGTCACATCAATTCAAAGCACCAAGCTTGTTTACCAAGTCAAGCCATATATCAACAAAGTCAATCGGTTGATTTGTAGGAACGTTCCCTGTAAGAGATCAAATTTTATGTCATGGGCAGCTCCTCTCAGAAATCAATATTTCAAAGTCTGGTCTAACATCAATTTCTAGTTTAAAGACAAGCAAAATATGTTCGATTCGTACGTTCCAGGGATGGAAGACATTAATGAATTAATGGGAAAAGCCAATAGCCAGGTCAATAAATGCATTTCGGCTAATAAATTATTCTTTTATATATATATCCTTGTTGGATCACATCTAATGAGCAACTTCGTTGGTGTCAATATGCAATCCGACGGTTCATATTTAAGAGCATATATTCTTGCATAGCTCTAGCATTCTCATATATATATATAAGAGAGAGAGAGAGAGAGAGAGAGAGAGAGAGAGAGAGAGAGAGAGAGAGAGAGAGAGAGAGAGAGAGAGAGAGAAAACTTAGGACATCCGTGTCTTGGCTTGTCTAATTAGTGGCGGCTCGTTTAATTACTGAAGCTAGCCATGTTTTGTTTGACATGCTCTTCCAATATGCTGAGATTTTTTTTTTGGCATTTTTTTGTCTATCTTATGCATTTCAAATTGTCATAGAAGGCTACAAAAGTCATATCATGAGAGAACGGAACTAGGCATGTCCGATTCAAGGCAAACCAAAACAGGTGGATTTAAACCATCGGTTTTGAGTTACGTGGAACTGGAACCAGAACCAAATCGCTTTAGGAGCGGTTTGGATTCTGGTTTCAGAATCGCTCCGAAACCGGCTAATCGTTGAGCTATGCCTCAACATGTGCACATTTATGCATTATTTATATATATATATATATATATATATATATATATATATATATATATATATATATATATATATATATATATATATATATATATATATATATATATTGTTTATTAACACGCGGTTTAAAACCGCCAGTTTCGATTCCTGAAAACTATGAGCTGTAACCGAACCGGGGATCTCCGGGCGGTTTCGAGGTTGGTTTGATTCCAGTTTGAACTAGTCATGTCTACATGTAGGGTTCCGGGACCAGAATTGGTGGTTGTTTTAGTTTGTCCAGAATCAGAAACTGTAACTGAACCAGTTAGAGGTTGGTTTCGGTTATAGAACTGCTAGTTCTAGGGCGGTTCCAATTCCAAAAAAGAATTTGTTTGGAAAGAGTAAGGAGTATTTTGCGTAGACTTAGGTTTCAAAATTGTATTTAGGCCTTATTATTTTTTCAATCTTGAAATATAAAGGGTATTTATATATATATATATATATAAAAGAAGTTAGCGGTTTAGAATCAACGGTAACGATTCTAACCTGGTTTTTGAAAATCACGAACTATAATCGAATCTGAGGTTCCCGGTTCTAATTACAATGACGATTTCAAAATTAAGTTGCTCTCTCTCTCTCTCTCTCTCTCTCTCTCTCTCTCTCTCATCTGAGAGATTGATTAGTTAGGCAGCAGTTGTCTCTCAGAATTTCGAAGCCTTTCTGTGCATCTGTCAATATTGTGATACAAGAAACTATTTCTCTTGTGTAGCCCATGTTCGTGCACCAAACAAGAAACTATTTCTCGTGCGTGCATGATCTAGCAACAAACAACAAGCCATTGACGTCATATCCACACCAACATCCATCGAGATGAAATGTAATGCATTAATTTTGGTACCAGTTCATGATCTTCCATAACACTTCATCCTTCCCAGAGAAAGAACAGGTCAAGTAGACAAGGTGGACGATTATCTGTCTTTAAGGAACGATCGTATATCTTGAATAAGAGAGATGTTCAAAACCACATCGTAGAGAACTCGTAGGGATGGATTAACAGGAAGTTCCAATCACATTCTTTACATGCGGTTGAATACCATCCACTTCTATAATAGGGGGCACCAAGGTGCCGTAGTTTCCTGTGCAATGCATCATGGACCTGATCCTCTCCTCTTGGTAAGAATACTATGCTGCTCAAGTCAATGGCTTGGCAAAGAAAGAGATAGAGAGACGAACAAACAAGTGCTCTCGCCGTCTCGCTTGATTTGGCAGTGTCGGGGTGGTACTTATGGGTTTGACTTAATAAGTTACTTTTATTCAGAAATATCTTTCATTAGATGGTCATGGAAAAAAAAAATAGGAAGGTATCAAACTCTAAAAGGCATGTAGAACCTCAGTAAAAAATTAAAATTCTTCAATTTAGAAAATTATACGGTTCATGTATAATTTTAACTTTTGTAGTTGTTTCCAATTATTGAAATTAATTTTTGCCCGGAACATCAATGAGGCCAACGCCGAAAAAAAGAGGTTTTAAATCAACAATATTAGGACTTGACCTGGCACATATCGGAGAATCATTTCGCAGGGTCAGTTTGGCTCTAAGTTTCAGTCGTAGTTCAAAAACGGGCCCGACTAGTTCTTCATTCACAAAATCTTATTTCATCATTAAGAGATGTTAAAAGATGACGGAGGGGATGATGCTTACCTTTATTAGTAAAAAAGATCCTAGAAATGATGCCTGCTCATCAGGTTAAGTGTGGCAAGAAAGTTCTTTTCAATATCCTATTTAAAACCAAATATTTTAGGTTTGATTCACTCAAATGTGCATGGTCTTATACACTCAGCAGCACTATATATTTTATTATATTTATTGATGATTATTTTACTAAGTTGTGTGTTTATACTTTGAAATCAAAAAATTAAGTTTTAGATGCGTTCAAGAAGTTTGATGTTATGATTGAGAGGCAAGTAAGAAAGAAATTAAAGTGCATAAGATGGAGGTGTTATAGAGAGTATAGCATAAGTTATGAAAAGACTCCTCACAAGAAACTCTAATGGTTTAGCAAAAAGAACAAATCATATTTTGACGGAGAGATTCAAAGCTTTACTTTCTTAAGCCAAATTGTAAAGTTATTTTGAAGTAAGACTTTCATATTTTGAATCTCACCCTGTCTCCTTATATTTTAAGTCTTCCAATAAAATATGGTTTGATAAGAAAATTGACTATAATTACTTGAGAATATTTGAGTAAAAAATAGTTGTTCGTGTGCCTAAGGATAATAGGTATTCATACTAAGACAATATAGTGCATTTTTGTAGCTATAGAGCTGATAAATTTGGTTACAGGTGATATATATACATAGAGAGAAGTTTGCTTGCATACCTATCAATGCTTAAATATGCTTAAACATCTTTATCATTCAATCAATATCATTAATGATCAAGATTTGAATTTGAAAAGTGTTAAGTATGAAAAGTACAATGATACTTTATATTTTTTAAATTAATTTTTTTACCGTTACACTGATTGAACAATTAAGATCTTAGACTTAATGTGAGCCTAAATGAGTAAGAGCCTATATCAATCAATGTTATAAATATTGTATTGTCACGATAGTGGTATATCGTTAGCTGAACCAACACGATTCATGTACATGTATCGCAATTAACAATAGACATATATTGTACCTATATCTTAAAGTACCGTACAATACACTGCGATACATATACTATATCGTATGATACACTATGATATGAGTATTGTATTATATGATACACCTTGTATCGCACTATACAATGCATTATGACATAAGATGATTTTTTTAATGGTTTTTTATGATTTTTGTACAATTTTTTGATGTTTTTTATTTTTTCAATATTAATATAACGTATCATATTATCGTGTATGGGTGCCCTATATGATATACGCTAATTACAACAATTGTACCAATTTCTCTTTCTCTATATAAATATATATTACAAACAGAAGGATTTATCTATATGAATCTCGAGAGTTGTTTTGTTTTGATGTTAATAGGTGGAAAAGAACACCAAAATTATTGGAAAGACCGGTAGTGTACACCTTTATGCCTGGGATCGCAGTCGGTGCAGATTCAGATGCAGATGCCGCTGCAGCTGCAGATGCATTCAAGATTCTGGCAAAAGCTGCACGTGTGTTTGCTTCCGAGTTCGGGTCGGGCAGGAAACTTCTCACCATGTGATGGGATTCTCAGGGGCTGCCTGGAGTTAGAAGCGATATGGAGAACGAGAAGGCGCTCAAGCAGGAACTCAGAATACTCATTTCCCTTTACCTTTATTTTAACGATACCAGAGTTGCCCTGCCCAATCACTAATCACTGACGGAAGTAAATGTCAGTAGGCTCTCTGAAGACAAGACGGAAGGTATCCAATCAGTGGAGGATCAAGATTGAAGAGGGCATAGGCACAGTACCGGAGGTACCCAATCAGTGCCGGGGGTAGAACACGGTGGGCTTTCTACACACAATAAGAGAGGTACTCAGTCAGCTTGACAGCGGGCTTTCTCTCTGCAATATGGTAGGAAGCCAAACAGTGGCAGATTACGCCGACGAGGTTGCAAAGCACCCAATCACTGGCGGGATTAGGTTACAGAGGCCTTTACACCCAAGGTACTTCAATCAAGGCAAAGTACCCAATCACTAACAGGACTCCATAATAGCGGGCTTTGTACACAAGGTCCTCAACCCGCAGTGGGGAATCCATATTACGGCGGGCTTCCTGCACACAACATGGAAGGTACCCAACGAGTGACGGATTTATGCCACGTTGGGGTTTGTACACAAGGTAAATGCCCTTTCAACCGTTCGGTCGCTAAGATCATCAGTTAAAATATAAATCAATTTAAAAAATAAAAAGTATCATAAGGTATATTAAATGCATTTGATATTATTTTATTTTTATCTTTAAAAATTTTAATCATATTTTTAAAAATAAAATAGTTTAGTTTTTAAAGTAGATTTTAGCATGAATTAATGTGTGCATGGATCATGTTCTCTTTCTCTATATATATTATAAAGCTTAAGCTTATCAAAGCATGGGCTATAACCATGATCCACGGTATAAACTGTGGGCTGTCTTCTAACCCCACAAAGCTCTATATATAGTTCTCTCCCTTACCCAACACTAAACGTTATTCAATATTAGCACAGCATGCTTTGTAGAAAACCAAATATAAGCGTTATGGTATATTGATATGATTTATCATCTCTCTCTCTCTCTCTCTCTCTCTCTCTCTCTCTCTCTCTCTCTCTCTCTCTCTCTCACACACACACACACACACACACACACACACACACACTTACACACAACTTCATCCGCTATGTGCTTTCATACCAGGTCTCCTGAACTGGACTGCTTCAGATCCACAGTTTTAGGTCTGGATCTGACTTCCGTTGATACAATCAGATGTGGATATGGCTTTGAGATGTTAATACAAGTGCTCAGACTTGGTACTAATCAACATGTCCAATTAATTAAATTAGATTCTGGTTCTCCAATATATCTGATGGATATCGAATATTTGAATTGGATTGTCTATTATATATATAACAACTTCGACTTTGATTACTATTACTGTCAGACTTGGAATCTCAACTTCAAAGAGTTTGAACCCCTTAGGAATCTCCTTATACAATATGAATTAGCATAAAACTAGCAAATGAATAATATGAAAGTATACTTCATCTGCTACTTTATTAACAAATATTCTTTCTTAAGATGATTATAAAAAGAAAACAAAGTTATATAACAGATTTCAAAAGCATGTTGAACATCGTAAAGTACTTCTATGTTTATAAATTTCGAACTCTAGCTTTACACGTTGAACTTGAAAACCAATAAAAATTATTTAGTTTCTTAGATTATTTAATTTCAACGTATCATATCATTAAGGTCTTCTTTTGATAGATTTTTAATTGCTAACTCTTGCGGCGCCCAAAAGAGAGTATAAAGAGGTCAAGCTTGACAACAAACCGGATCTTTTACCATAAAAAAGAAGAATAAATAACAAAACAGAGTCTGGACCCGGCTTAATTGTTTGTATATACGACTTGTTTAACCTGGTCTGCCGAGAAGATTCAGAAAGGGATCCGTTTGCCTAGACATGGACTGGAACCTGTGGTTCCAAACTATTAGTGTCGGTTTTCATAGAACCAAGAATTGAAAACAAACTGGGACCAGGCTGGTTCCGGTTTCAGTTTGAGTTCTAAATTGTTCGGAAACTAAAAAAAGCTTTCCAAGTTTTGAAACTAAAAAAATGAAAAAAAAAACATGAAACCACCGGTGCCAGTTTCGAAACAATTATGGTTCTATGGAAGGTGGAACCAGAACCAAACTGGGTGGTCCCTAGTTCTGGATCTGGTTTCACCAGTTCCAGTTCCAACAGGTTCCTGGTTCAGTTCGGTTCTGCCCATGTCTACGTTTGTCACTTGAATTTCAAAGCGGATGATCCGACAGAGTTCTACATTTTCTGTTGCTCCCTATGCTGCAATCCAGATCCAACAAGAAGATTCAAAGGCATGGATTCCAAACTGGAAGCGGGTTCCGTTATATCTACGGTTGTCTTACATGAGTAGCATATTGTTTTAGCTGGATTTTTTTATTCAAGTAGCTTTCTTTCTCAATGATCAGCCAATATACACGGATATCAGCTTTATGACACATGAGAATTACGATATTGGAACAAGGGACCCATTCGCCTCAAATAAAGAGTTTACTTTGGCATTGTCTAATGAAGATGTCCAAGTAGTTTTCTTGCCTAGTAATCAACAATGTTTGTTTGTATGTGTGTGTGTGTGCAGGTGTGTCATAAATGAAACGTTTACTTTGACATTGTCGAATGAAAAAAATAAGCGAGGGCCTTACCATTCAGAACTTATAAAAATACTTAAAATGTACATGATATTAAGTACAATAATGGAAGGTCAGAAGAATAAGGAATATTCTAGTCAGATGATCTTCTCGTTCTTGAAGGAGACGAAGCAAAGCAAAATAATTGGTTCCTTGTTTGACTCCCTGCACTCCTCTTGAATTCATCAAGGACTAATTTAACGAGTTAAATAGAAGCAAATCACCAAGTTAAGTAAGGATTATTGCAGTTCTTGTGACTCTTAATCATGCCTTTTTATGTAAGTTTGCACTTGTTGCTTGAAACATATCAAAACGATTGTTTGATTAAGTTTTATCCAAAAGCTTTCTTTAGATGGGATGGGGAAAATTTGCACTGCTGATCTCTTAAAAGCGAGGTGTGTCGATTTGTAAACGCGAAATAGTTATAGGCCCATCTAGGAAAATCTTTGAGATTGTAAAAATGGTCATCATCTGGCCACTTGGTTAAGCCTTCGCCTTATTATTTTGGTCAAAGAACACGTCGATGCTACGGTTAGAATAAGGTTCAAAGAAAGCTGGTTTGACTGGGGGAGTTTCCGCTCGTCGCATATATATATATATATATATATATATATATATATATATATATATATATATATATATATATATATATATATATATCATGTCTAGGACTGGGGGAGTTTCCGCTCGTCGCATGAAATCCTTCAGTACACCGTACACGCAATCCAAATTCCAAACTGGCGAGTTTGAGAAGAAGAGAGAAATGGATAGGAGATGGAAGCGATGACGGCTAATGTCTAGGACTGGGGGAGTTTCCGCTCGTCGCATGAAATCCTTCAGTACACCGTACACGCAATCCAAATTCCAAACTGGCGAGTTTGAGAAGAAGAGAGAAATGGATAGGAGATGGAAGCGATGACGGCTAAATTTGCTGATCGTTAATACCATTCATCGCTTTCAGCCCAAAAAGTAGCTGTCTCTGTGTGTGTGTTTGTGTGCAAGAAACACACTTGCGCATTGGAAATGGAGGTGATTGAGATACAGGAGGCAGAAAGTTCAGCAGCAGCAGAAGAAGAAAGAGTTTACTTGGCCTTGGGTGACGATTTCAATGAGAGCGCGAACAACTTGAAGTGGTGTTTGGAGACATTCAGAGGGGAAAAAATCACAATTCTACACGTCCATGTGCCTCAAATCATGTTGCCAGGACCATGTAAGTCATTTCTCTAACTCAATTGCAGATGTGAGAACATTGCACAAGTTGTTTGTGGACCGACTTTTCCACTATAATTGAGAATTTTGCGCTGATTCTGGTCTGCAACTTTGATCTATGACACAGAGAAGCACAAAATCAAGTTTTTATGGGTCGTGGTATTACCTAACTAAACGATAGGAAACAGGTTGCAATCGGGTTAGAATCAAGTAGTACTGAATCTAGAATTCTTTTTCACAATGCAATAAACTAAATATCAAGATCCGAACTGCACACTTAAATACTCTGTCCGACAATTTGATTCCGATTGCAGTGGTACTCGTTTCTAAATATAATTCAACTTCTTGAGGTTTATCACCATGCACTTCATGATGAGGCGTCACATACAGTTGGCATCACATTTCCTCATACAACTCATACGACATGTAATATGGCCCTTTTGGTGGTAAGCAAGGTCTATAAAGGCGCACCCCATCATGATGCACGTAGACCCTCTCAAATGACAAACACTTATGTCGAACTGAGGAAGAGAACCCAAAATACTAAATTCACATGATTTAACAGGCCTTTTTTCTTTTCTTGTGAAGACCATAGAGGTTTGTAAAGTAGCTTCTTTACATTAAATTATATAAGCAAATTATGATTTATGAAATTTTATGATTATGGGCTATTTTTGGTTATAAACTTTTCTGATTTATGGGTTCAAGTCAGGTGATACAAACCCGGCGCATTTGCAGCCTTCAGGCACAGCAGTGATGAACGATATTAGACGTCCTTTCTGTTTTTCTGATAAACGACAGCGGGTTTCCCCTAATTCATAGATAGATAATACTATACAAGTTAAAGCCTTACAATAATGATGAATCTAATTGGTCAAGAAGCTTGTCTTTCCATGTCATGGAAACGCCATGATCAGCAATACATTTAAGCCACACATTCAGTAACTTACAAGGCCCCAGTTTAATGAAGTAACAAGATCTTGATTCTATGAAGGTGTCTTGATACAAAACATCATATTGCACTTTCCGTTAATAGGCAACCTTTAATCTGTGAAGTACAGGAAAATTAGATACAACTAGAAACACTGAGCACTAGTAGAAAAAGATTGCCACTGATCAAGTACTTTACCTCTAGGATGCAGTCGGATGAGAAAATTTTGCCCTCCAATAAAAGAACCCACCACTAGACTCTGTTGTTCGGAAGGAAGCCTTAAGCCGATAGCTTTTGGAGACATAGCTATTTGAATTTGAATCACAAGTGAAGTCGGTGGAAAGCAACTCTAGTTTGATGTGAATGCTCGGGTATGAAAACTTATGATATTTGTCTGTCACTTCATTATTTTCGCTCAAGGCTCTTCACTCTATGATTTGAAAGTCCACATGATCCACTCAACAATAAGTTGATACAATCAATTAATTGAAGGACGTTTATTTGAATAAAATATTGCATAAACTGCAACCCTTAACTGGACGATCTTGGTACTTCCAAAAGATGGACCATTTCTTGACCAATCGAGTACAAGAATGCGTACTGGGGTTGGAACTACATCTTCAACATTGTTTTTGAAGATGGACTAAATCTCGATTTCAATCTATTGTTTGAAGAGAAAACTTTGAAGTGAAAAACAGATAAAAAATAAAAGAAAATGCCAAATGATTCCCAAGAAATGTTGAGCCAACCAATGAAAAAACAGAACGACAGGTAATCTCCAATTGTTGGCGAGACCAGGAGGGCTTTTAGTGTATACGGTCTACATTACAATGATCCAGGATTACACATGTATTTCCTGGATCAGGTTCAGTCATGGTGCTGCGTGCTTTAGATAGTTGAAGCTTGGATCTTGGGACAGAAGTCTGAAGCCATACACAATTGCCCAAAAATGTCCGAGTGCAGAATTTTGTTGTAAAGAAGCTGGTTATAGAGAAAGAAGCTAATTAAAGCCTATTTCTATATAAAAACAATACTCAACGAATAATCTTGAAATTTCTACTCTTTTCTGTATTTTCATCCATTGTTGTTTACCGTTCCTATTTTCGTAAGATTTTATATTTCAGGAAAAGAACATTCTTTTGCATGATCTTTTGTTCCAACAGTGCATAGTTCTTTCTGAGTAATATCAGCAGTTCATACTGGTTCCTACGACCAAATGCCAAATTGCGTGAAATCAATTCGAATAATGGATGAGGGATCAAAATCAGCTGGCCATTCTATTACTACTAAATAATGGTCCATGATAATCCATAGTCCCCCTGTTAAAGCATAGCTGTAGTCTTCCTTTGACTGAAAACAGATAATGAAGAACCAATTTATAATGTCAGAATAACACGCACAATCTTTGCCATCAAAGCCTTATGCATGTTTATCGAATACGTGCTTGCTGCAAGAAGTCGCCTCTCCTCTGTCTTTTTTCCCCTCCACGCTACTATGTAAGTTTGCAAGTAATCAAGTATTGTCATTTTCCTTTACAGTAGGAGGAAAAGTTCATTACACTGATCTGGATGGTATACAACTATCTGCCGAGAGAAAGAAAGAGGAAGATCAGTTGAGGAAAACCATGAATCAATATGTAGAAGCCTGCGGAAATGCAAAGGTAAGAATACACTTGCTTGTTAAACATGGCTGAACTCGAACAGTATGTCTCATATGTCTTAAAGATGGGTTTACTACATGCAGTACGAATAAACTTGTTTCTTGTTAACTTAAAGCCCAGAAAAATGGCTAATAAAAAGTTAAACCAGAAATTGAAAACATTGGCTTTGTCGGAAGCAGAAGATCGTTTAGCTTCAATTCTCACGAAGTGTTCTTAAGCATATAGTTGGCCAAAACCTTACTGTGGAAGAAGCCTTGGTTTTTTATTTTGGTTGAATTAAATCACGACAGTGGAAAGGAGGAAACAGAAGACTTGATAGCTACAGTTACTAGAACTATGGAACATGTGTATCTGCAGAAAGACACAAAAATCACGTATAAAAACAAAATGTATAGCAGAGCAGTATAAAGAAAAGCTGAACAAAAAATTCACCAGCAAATTCAGAGGCGTAAAATCTTTTATAATCCAAATTCATCAGGGGATTCCATAACAATAAAAAAGAAGATTAGCACTTAAGCTGGCCTTCCTGGTTCCTTTCATCGAGAGTTCAACTGATTATGCGTAATCTTGTTTGTTATTTTGCAGACATCAGCAACCATGTTGGTGCATGAGGCAGAAAATATCTCGAAAGCTATACTTGAATTGATATTTTCCAAGCACATAACGAAGCTTGTTATGGGGGCAGCTAGAAACAGTCGATACAGAAGGTAACGATAATTTATTTTTATTGGAACCAGAAAAGAACATATGGAAAATGCACAGATATATGGTTGTCACTCTAAATTCGCGAGCTTACAAGAAGGTTCTTCACCTAATACTTGATCATCAATTGTAGGCACTAAACCGAGGGACCCAACCACCACTTTTCTTATTACTGAGTTCCAATCAAGAGGTTCTAGAGATTAATGTAGCCAGTATCATTCTTTCATGACCTCCTAATTTGTGGATGTCATGATGACAAGGATGATGAATGGAATCCCAGCTAGAATTTGAGTTTCTCAAACCACAAAAACCTGTCAAACAGTACTGTATGCATGATTCAAACGTTTACTGCACACAAATTCTTTTCTTGTTTTCTGGGAAAAGGCTTAGCTGTTGTTGTTGTTGTATAGAAATAATTCATGAAATGAAGTTATTAAGCTCATTTTTTATGCCTATTAATCTGCAGTGACATGATGAGACCCACGTCCAGGAAAGCACGCGAGGTCGAAAGGAATTTACCTCCCTGGTGTAGCATATGGTTTGTCTGTGACAGGAATTTGATCTGCAGTAGAGAAGCACCAATGCTTGTGGGCACAGATCGATTTCCCCCATCTTTATCACCTTCACCATCGATCGACTCGACCAGTTCCGGCGCTAACTCTGAGCCAGGAAGAGATCAGCTTCGAAGCATTTTAAGAGTACCCTTCCGTTGGTTGAGCAGGAAGAGTACAAGAAGTCCAACCCACAGGGACAATATTCGTAGGAGGGAAGATTCAATTGCTTCATCTCTTCAATCAAGTGAATGGTTTGCATCAACATCATTGACAAGAGAAGGAGGTGAAGGACAAGGAGAAGGAGAGAGGAGAGTTCCATTTCCTCTAGAAGATGTACCAGAGGTATGCTTGTAGTGTAGTAGCAAGGAACTAATTGGAAAAGTCCCAGTCTAAATTTACGAGTCATATGTTTTCGTTCATATTCAGTTCTATTGTATCAAGACTTTGCATGGATGGACTTGGATATTCACTAGTTCAAAAATGATTTGCCTTACGTCCTCATATACTCTCTCATGAAACCAAAGTCAGAGAATATGATGGGATTACTTGTTTGGTCACTGATTTATAATTGTGAAAGCCTGGCTATCGTGATTGCCTGTTCAGGCGAACTGATTTTAACATGTTCAAGAAATTCATAGCTAGCCATCATGATGCTTAAATGCAGCGGCATTGTGCAATGCTGCAGATAAGGGAGTTAAATCAGATGCTGCAGCAGTACATGAAGGAAGCCGAGAAGTTCAAATCTCAGGCACATCTGGAGTGGCTCAAGCGTCTTGAAGCAGATAAACATGCCCTCGCAGAAAAACAGAGAGTAAGTACAAGCTGAGTTTCTCTTCTGAGTATGACATGTGCCAAAGCAATTCTTAGAATGTAAATATGAAAATTTTATGCAAAAGCCAAATTGCTTTTATGAGACGCATCCCAACTTCGCATTGGAAATATCTTGGTTCAGTTTCTGGTTCAACGTTTATGAGATTTATAAACGCACAGAAGATCAAAGCCCAAAGAAGTAATAAGCATTAACAGGTCTCTACAATAACATGAAAGCAGTATTGTGAATGTCAACTTCCTTCACTTTCAGGGTTTTACTAGAATTGCATAATATTTGACGACCCTCAGATATTGTATTGCATTGATTAGAAAACATGGTTTAAATAGAAAGTTGTTCACTAGTAAGATCCTGCAAGATAATTCACAATGTACATGTTATTCTCCTTTTTGAATTCAAAGGCTGATGAGGCAGAACTCTTGCTGGATACTGAACATGAACTAAGAATAAAGGAAACAGAATCCCACAATCTAGAGGTGGAACAGTTAAGAAACGAAGCAGAGGAACACAAGCTGGAGATGGAGAAGCTCTTGAAGGAACGGGATGATAAGATCACAGAGCTATTAAGTAAGAATGCTGAACTTGCTCATGAGATGGAACTCTTGGTGGCCAGTGAACAAGAACAAAGAGAAAAGGAATCAGAAGGTCACAATCTAGAGGTGGAACGATTAAGAAAGGAAGCAGAGGAACAGAAGTTGAATCTGGAAAATCTCCTGAAGGAAAGGGATGATAGGATCAGCGAGCTATCAAGTAGGACTGCTACTCTCCAGAAGCAAGACTTGCTTATTGATTGATTCTGTTATTACAATTACAAGGAAGCATCAAAACAATAATGAATTCTTGACAATGCAGGGGGTCGTGTTATGTCAAGATTTACTGAGTTCACACTTGCAGAACTTGAAACGGCAACAAGGAACTTCAACTCTGACTGTACAGTTGGTGAAGGTGGGTTCGGAACAGTGTACAAAGGCAAAGTCCGATACACAGAGGTTGCCATAAAGAAGCTCAAGCCTGAGAGCACACAAGGTGCAAAAGAATTCCAGCAAGAGGTAAAGATTGAATCCTGAACTCCCATAAATTATTATTAAGAACCTTTAAGAAGGTTAGAAAAACTAAATTTGGAAAGTATTAAAAGAGGTAGAGGACGACCACAAAAGTGTTGGAAAGAAACAATAAAGAATGATCTAGCTTATTGTGAGTTAACTGCTAACATGGCACACGATAGGGATCTGTGGAAACAAAGAATCCATGTAGCCGACCCCGTCTAGTATGGGAAAAGGCTTAGTTGTTGTTGTTGTTGTATTATTTTCTTAGTCCCTGAATCCTGAGTTGTGTTCTACATGGATCTGCATTAGTATAATGCATCACATTTCTAACATTCACAATTGGTAGAATATATATGATCTTCCTTTCAATAGTCCTAAGTCTGCTAATATCTTCAGGTAGTGATGACGATGAAAGTCTTTTTTATCAACCATAATAATGGATTACTTTGACGGTGTCTGATATTTCAGATAGAAGTTCTGACTCAAGTAAGGCATCCAAACCTCATCACCTTAATGGGAGCTTGCTCAGAAAAGCAATGCCTGGTATATGAATACCTCGAGAACGGCAGCCTTGAGTACTGTCTCTTCAGCAGCAACAGCAAAAAGCATCTTTCATGGAGGGACAGATACAAAATAGCTGAAGAAGTCCGTTTGTGCCTCCTATTCCTTCATTCGATCAACTTGGTTCATGGAGATATGAAACCAGCTAATATCCTCCTAGATTCCAACCTCAAGGCCAAGATTTCAGATTTTGGAATTTGCAGGTTCCTGCCGAAACCTCAATTGGGAGATAGGGAGACAAAATGCTGGATCACAGTCCCGAACGGCACCGCCATGTACATGGATCCACAGTACATGGCAACAGGGGAGCTTACAACTAAATCTGATGTTTATGCATTTGGTGTCATTGTGTTGCAGCTATTGACTCGGAAAACAGTAATAGGTTTGGTTAAGAAAGTGGAGAGTGCCTTGGCTGATGGAAAACTATATGAGATCTTAGATCAGGATGCCGGTCGCTGCCCAGCCGGTAGTTCATACAAGCTAGCAAAGTTAGCACTGCGGTGTTGTGCCATTGATAGGAGGAATAGACCAAACTTAGAAGATGATGAATGGCAAGTTCTGCAAGATTACATGTAGTATGCAGTTTGTTCATTACACAAAATTTTTAATGTAATTATTTTATTAAACTTCTTCCCATGATCTTTGTACATTCTGGCGTTAGATAGAAAACCATGAGTTTATAGAAGAAATAGTTATTGACAGATGCATTTCCTATTTCCTGTCAGTAGATATGCAGTTTCTGACTACTGAATCTCGTTTCCTAATACGATTCAAATAGTATGCCAAATCGAAATGATTCAAATCTAATGGGCCTGTAATTGAATACGCACATTTAAAGATAAGGAATACGAAAAAATTATAACATTTTAAAAGTAAAATAAACATAAAATGAATGACGACTCGGCCGTTTCATTAGAAGTCACCGATGCTGGTGCCGAGTTAGTTTTCGAGGGTGTGCACTGCACTTTGGGCCTCTCATGCAACCCAAAGAGTAAAAGGTCACCAGTGCAAATCCCATTGCAGGTCAGTTTGGAAAACCGATTCTGGAAGAGAGAGAGAGAACAAAAAAGAGCGTCCGCGTGAGGCGACGCCAGCGAAACCGTGTGTCTGAGAGAGAGAGAGAGAGAGAGAGAGAGAGAATGGGTCGACGGAGTCAACGTGAACCAGCTGGCTTCCGTCGAACTCTTTTTGCAGACTTCATCGACTCTCATTCCTAATTCTTCCGGAGGATAAATCATCGCGTCTCCTTCTATCCCAAAGAAGGGGAAGAGGACTATCGGGGAAAGAGATGGCCCAGGACGCCCGTCATTCTCTCGTAGGCTTTCCTCCATTCTCCATGAAATTTCTTCCTTCTTCATTTTTTCGCGATTATATTTGAAAATTTAACGAGTTGGGATTTTGGGAATTAGGAGAGATGGGAGTCTGCAATGGGTGTTGATAGTTCGCATTCGGCGAATGGAGAGCACCCTGAGGTCTGTTTCTTCATTTCCATCTTTCCTTTTCTTTTTTTTCTTCCTTTTCCTTTTCTGTTCATGAGCTTTGTACGTTACTATGATCTTATAGATCAATATTCCCGACAGACCTCAATTAAAATTCTGTTGGTTGTTACTTTCTCATCATCTACTAATTCCACCACCGTGTTATTTCTTGGCATATAAATGATGTTTCTTGGATTTGGCCATTGTTCTATTGTTTCCCATATTTGGTATGTATTTCAGTGAAGCATGACAACAGCCTTTGTATTGAATTATAGATTTTGTTTGGGTGAAGTGGTTGTCTAGGTTCCTTGTTGCGTAGGTAAGTAGTTGTGGTTGACACTATCATAATTTTATGATGTTCTGCAGTTAAAAGTTTGATATCGATTTGTATAGGAAAGTCTGGAGGCGTTATATAATGAGCTACAGAGATTGAGGATAGAAGTTCGCAGGGTGGAAAATGAAGCTCGCGAAAGTATGTGGAGGCTTCAAGAAACTGAGCACCATCTCAAGGAGGCTTTGCACAAGGTAATGATTGTTAGTTTACAGAAATTTCGAAGGAAAAAGTTTATGTTTTCCTTCTTTTGTTAGTAAAAATAGATTTTAATAATTTCATTAAGATCATAAATCTTTACCTTTCCTGGTATTCAGTCACCATTGAACGAAGTACACACTAGGCATTATGCATTTTCTTAACAATATTATCATAAATTTGTTAATTTCCATGACGATAATAGTGTAGAACCTTTCTCTGCATTTCTTCGTTTCTTTTTATCAATGTTGCGTTATGATGGTAAGCCCTTTATTGATACCAGCCCTGATCTCTCATATGAGATTTCCAGTCTCCGGTTAATTTCTGGTGCAAGGGTTGGATCCTAGGTGTGATCCTGTTTGGCATACTATGTGATATTTTAATTGTGCGTTCAGGTGTTGTTCGAACTCATTGAATACACACTTCAGAATTTTATCCCATTTTTTTGATCCATTGTCTTCCTTCAGTTGGAAATTCGTAGCTTATTGAAAAAATGTGTTCCCCTGATACAATCAATTATATGTTCAACTATCCAGATGATCCGCTAATATATTTCATTATAAGTTACGCTTATTTCTTTTAAGTTCCCTGTTTCTGGTGATTGATGATTGGGACTTCTACACCTGGTCCTGTAGTACAGCTTTAACTTTTTGTGGCACGGGAACATCATTTCTTTTTAATTCTCTTGTCATCTTCATGTTGGCATTTGTCTCTACTTTTGCATTTGTTAATTGTTGACTCTTGCTTATCTAGAAGTCAGAGCTAGAAACCCTCTTGAAGCAGAGGGAAAGTACCATAACTGAACGGTTAAAAGTGAGAGATATATTGGAGTCGCATGTCAGGGCGCTACTTTCAGCTGGAAATGAATTTAGTGGATCCACTGAGTTAACCAGGCAAAGGGAAGTGCATGGCACTGCAGTTTTGCAGAGTTTCCGCACACTGAGTTGGTTGAGGCCACACGAAATTTTGATTCCAATCTCAAAATCGGGGAAGGAGGGTTTGGCTCTGTGTATAAAGGCAAGCTTCATTATACAACTGTAACTATCAAAAAGCTGAAATCACAGAACACCCAAAAAGTAGTAGAGTTCCAGCAAGAGGTACTCTGTTTTCTACTTTCTGTTAAAGCGTTTCTTTAGAGCTATTAAAAGATTATTACATTATGTTTACCTTGAATTAATATCGTCTTTTCATTCTCCTTCATTCTCATCACTATCATGCCATAGTTGAACATATGTGCCTTGCAATCATTTGAAATCTTCTTGCTGTCTCAAGCATGTCTGTGCCTGATAGAAAACTGAACTTTTCCGTTCCATTATTCCAGACAGGATGTCTATTCTTGTCGTACTGGTTTGATTACTACGCTACAATAGTATTATGATTTCATTTACTGTAGGCCTTCATGTGAGCTGGCAAAAGAGGTAGCCAGGCAATGGTTCTTAATGCCCCAAAGTTTGATAATGATAAAAATCATCTGTGTGCCATGGAATCCTTGATGGTTAATAGACCTTATAGTAATTTGACCATTCTAAATGTGAGTTTCAGACAAGTCAAATAGGCTTTGCACATAAGAGCTTCAGTTTGGGGGCATTACACTCTATAGTGTAGCCAACTTCTCTTCCTCTCATGCGCACACAAACACATACAAATGTAGGAAGAACATATTTTGGATTCTAAATCTCTAATCTGCTAATTCCTTTTAATTGTCAGGTTAATATCTTAAGCCGAGTGCGACATCCAAACCTAGTCACACTAATTGGTGCATGCTGTGAGTCTGGATGCCTTGTCTATGAGTTCCTTCCCAATGGTAGCCTGGAAGATCTCCTGTTGTGCAAAAATGGGACAGAACCATTGTCGTGGAAGATCCGATCACGAATTGCTGCTGAAATATGCTGTGCTCTACTATTCCTTCATTCAGCAAGGCCGGAGGCTATAGTTCATGGAGATTTGAAGCCTGACAATGTGCTCCTTGATGCTAACCTAACTGCTAAAATCAGTGATTTTGGCATGTCACCTACTTCCTCGTCAGGATCCCAGTCTTAACTCAAACCATTTTCTGGCATACTGATCCGAAGGGTACCATGTTCTACATAGACCCTCAGTTTTCTGCCACTAATGAGTTGACATACAAGTCAGATGTATATGCATTTGGAGTCATTCTGTTGCAATTGCTGACAGGAAAACCTGCAGGGGGTTTGATAAAAAAGGTTGAGATTGCTGTATCTAAGAGGAACTTAAAGGCAGTTTTAGATGAGAGTGCTGGAAAATGGCCACTAGATGAGGCTTCACAACTAGAAAATTTAGGGCTTCATTGTTGTGAGATAAACCGCAAAAGTCGCCCTGATTTAGGATCAGTTGTTTGGAAGGTGCTGCAACGTTACTTGTAGACTCGACTAGGCCAATAAAATCACATATATGGCGCTGGCATTTATTCAGGCTGACCTTGCAAGCCACGTATTCTTATCATTCAAAACGTGATGCTTTCTCCTTGGAACTTGAATTAATAATTCATCATTGGTTGTACTAACAATGTTGTTCGATGAAAAAAACCTACAAATCTGGGTTGTTCAAGTCATTTTTTGACTTAAATGAAAGTTGTTTTGGAGCTAATGCAACTGATGCAGGTGAAAAAGCTGCCACAATTCTGTTCAGTCGTTGTGGTTGCTCTGTGGACTTGGCAAGCTGCTATTTGGTAGTTGGTTAGATGCTACCTAGTTCAGTATAATGGAACAGTATGTGCTGTATGAGTGCGATTAGTGGTTACTGCCGTCCTACTTTTCCCGTTGCAATGGAAGGTGCATCATCTCTGTTGACCAAATGGTAGAGATTTCTTTGTGAAGGTCAGAGTATAGATTGAGCTCATGAACGTCTGGTTCTTCGGACTCCGGGTGACAGGTCCCCTTAGAAGTCAGGAATTTGAGATTTCCAATATGTTGTCTCCTAAAATTGTCATTTCTATTCCCGTTATCATCCACCTTGTTTATTTAATGCAAAACTTTACCTTTGGTTGCAGTTAATGTTTCATTCTGCACGGTCCAGACATAGCATTTAGATGATCGGTGAGAGACTAGATAGACATTTCTGATGGAGGTTGATTGAAGTTTCAACACCGCCCAATTAGCACATTCCATGATTGACGGCTCGCTCTACAAAAAATATGATAGGTTCTTGGTTTGGTTTGTGGTGCCAGACTTGTGCTCTTGAATTAAGAGGCATCTCAAATGTTTCAACATATATAAAACTTTTGTTCAACAACTATGTGAGAATTTTTGTTATGTGGATCGCACCTGTTCCCGTTATATGCTTGTATTTTTTACTTTTGATTTTAGAATGATGTTCCACTCTAAATGTGGGGTCTCTATTTTATACAGCCTTTATCTGTGTGTGTTAGTACCAGGCGCTTCACTTATAAAACCCCAGAGATCCACCATGTACTCCTGTAGTTGAAAATGATAAGCTCTATAGCATCTGTGTTTTTAATTCTTTTGGAATTCGATGCTTATACATCTAAATTTAATCTAGAGAAGGCTATGTCAATAACTTTACCGTCAAACTAAATATTCTGTGTGTGTGTGTGTGTTAAAATCTCATCGAGAAGGATAATAGGAAAGTAAGTCTCCAATAGCCAGACACCCAGCTCATTTGCTATCAAAAGTTGCTGTCTGAATGGAAAGGAGAGAAAAACTGGAGGCTTGTCTTCCACTTTGGGCACTGGATACTTGGTATTGGGAAACTTTTGGCATTTCAATGTGGGAGTTGCTTTCAAGTCGTCATTAAGCTTAAAGACCTTGGTGGTCTTCAATCTTGTCATTATATGGAAGCCATCACACACACACACACGTGTGTGTATACCTATATACATACATATGTAACCCACAAGAAACAAAGACGTCCTAACATGGCAGTCACAAATATGCTTTTACAAACCATCTGCGTCATATCAACGTTGTCGAAATTGACTTTAACTCGAGTTGTTTTTCAGAACCATTCAGGGGGTCTGCTGAACTTTTCCATCTGAAACAAGAATAAAATACTAAAATCTAGGTACAGACTAAACAGTGCACCTTCACCGTAGCGTTTCCTACCATTTTGATTCAAATTGGCCAACCCAGGCAGATTCCACTCAATCCTCACTGCAGCATCGAGTCATACTAAACTCCAGCAGTATTGCTCCACTTCAACACAGCAAATAAACAATCTTTTCCTTAAAATGAGAGAATACTTTCACGGCACGAATGTTTTCATGATTTCCCCTCATTGTCATTTTGTGGATGGTGGCGAAATTACTAACTTTAGTCGCTGATGGGGGTCTCGTAGGCGATAACCGAAACTCTGTCGTGTCTAACATGTTAATATTAACGTGGATGTAATGGTCAACTTGATGACATCTAGGTAGAAGTAGAACTTCGTCAAGACAGCGTTAATCGCCTTCTCCGATGCCACCAGAAGAATTTTTGAAGATGGTGGTCATTTTCGCAATAAGCTAAAGGAACATGTTTATAGGTATAAATGTGTCATTTTTTATAATTAATTTGATGTTGGTACAAGGAAGGATGCTTCGTTCACAAGTTTGATTAATATTAATGAAAAGCACAACTTGCCCCTGGATGGCGGATTTTGAAAACCATGTGCGATCCCTCCAATCTCTTTGCAGAGATATCCAACATATAAGTAATCTTAATTTATTTTGGTTCTTTGTAAATTTGTAATATATACAGAGAGAGTAGTTGATGCGCACATCAATCCATATTTAAACATGTTTTTAAATTTCAACAGTTTTATCAGCAGTTGAAATTCAAATCTCAAAAGAAAGAAAGTATGTTTGTACTTTTTATAGGTATAATAGATGCACTCAATATAAGTTGTTTTTTACTTCAAAGCCGATGAGATAAGAATGTTTAAGTATATATGCATACGTGGATGTACTAATTTCTCTCTATATATATTAGTTCATGTACACATCCATCTATGCTTAAGCAATCTCAAAGATAGCAACAATTGGATCTTGAGACGGGCAATTGAAATTCAACTTTCAAAAGTAAAAACTTTTTACAAGTACATTAAATATTGTTTACCTTTACTTTAAAAATCTAAGTCATTCGTGATCGAACTATTGAAATATTTAAGAAGATTAGAGCATGGATGAGTGTGTTCATTAATTATGCTCTCTCTCACTATATATATATATATATATATATATATTTGTATTATTCAATTCAATTATGGGTGCTTAATTTGCTAGAGAGAGATCGAACATCTACTTCATTTATTTGACATCTAAGCAAGTTGCTTATATATTCATGTCATGACACATTGCATGGTTATCAAATGGCAGGAACTCCATAGGATTACTAGTGCTTCCGAGCTGCTGCAACTACCACTCTGCCTTCTTCCGATAGCTTCAGAAGACCTCTAGCATGTGGTGCTGAAAGGTAATTATATTTCAGTATATCCTTTTTAAGGAAGATCACGCCAGATGCTCTTTAACTTCATTCACAGGAAGAAACGGGCATCCTTTGCTTTAATCAGAAAGAGTATTATGGCTCTTTACTTATAAGAACGTTCCAACCCCTACCAGATTTATGCACACTAAGTGTTGAACTCCTGACCAGACATCAAAGATTTACCCCCCAGCCAGTGCACTGTGCTTGAAATTTATTCTTATCGCAGGATATATAAATGGCATACTCCTTTTTATTTTTAACGGTGTCACTTCTGCTTGGACATGAAGCACACACACTCCAACAGTAGGCATTTTCATTGGAAAACCAGGGTTAGGTTGAGCCCAGGCTGCGAGGCTCCTAACAGGTGTGCACATACAGCTCATCATACTCGTCATCTTCAATTTTAGATTTTGTGATGGCATGCAGTCTTGGACTTGCAGCCGGCCGGCCTAAGGAAAGCACCTTGTTTTGGGGTTGGGTAGAACGACGTGGCCAGATTTTGGCTTCCCAAAATGTGTTGGGATCTAGACATGATGTCATTCTTGATTGAATTGTAGTTTGACATGAATATACAACAATTAAGGATGGATTCTTTGTTTTCATGCTAGCAATTCATTTAATGTAGATATTCTTTTATTGTTTTCTTTCAATATTTTTATCATTTTTTAATAGTTTTATAATCTAGTTTTTCATACCATTTTATCGAAGCTTTCTTTGGTCGTTTTTCTAAATGTTTTAACTACTTTAAATGATTTATTATTATTTTATCATCTATTAATACCACTCACAATTTGTTTTTAATACCCTCATTATGCATACAATCTTTTCTTATGTGACCACTCACCCATTTCAATATCTTCATTTATATGATGAACACCTTTCGTACGTGTTGATGATTACTTGTCCAATGATAGATCTAATTGATGTTTTATGGTATTTACTTTGGATCTAATTGATATTCTATGATATTTATTTTTCAATTTTAATGGTATCTATTTGTTACACAGAATACCTTATACACTTTTTCAAACTCTCATCAATTTATAATATCTCTATCAATTTTTTTATCGTTATAAAAAATAGACCTTAAATATTTAAAACTCATTAATTTATAATATCTCTATCAATTTTTTTATCGTTATAAAAAATATACCTTAAATATTTAAAATTTTCTTTATAAGGGATGCAATGTGTGTTCATTTTAATTTTTATGTGTGAAATAACTAAATGATCAAATTTTTTTGTCTTTATTCTACTAAGTTAGAAGCCTTTACATTATAATGTTTCTCCATATAATTCTAATTTTTTATTAACTTTTTTCTTAAAGTCATCCACTAACATAGTGTCAACCGTAAATAACATAATCCAAGGTACTTGATCTTTAACATGTTTTATTAACTCTAACTAATATAAATAAATATAAACTTAATTGATTCTTGATATAATCCAGTATTAACTTTTCAGGTATTTTCGCACATGCTTTTGTACGCTATCATTCTCTTTATCTTCTAAAATTCTTCTAACAATATATTTTGACACTCTATCATATAAGCTTTACATATATATATATATATATAATATGCAACTGGAGGTGTCCAACGTTCATGCTGTCATATATTGTGTAGGTTTCTGCGTGCACAGTAACTTCGTGTCATTTCCTGATTCCCACGATGACATACGGCACCTTTACGATGGAGAAGAGGGAGATGGTGGTGTTGGAAAAGAGGGAGTCGCCAGATAATGTCTACGTTGCACTGGGAAGATGCTTCAACGAAAACAAAAAGAATTTGAAAGCAGTTTTGAGACATTTTGCAGGTGAACATGTCGTGATTCTGCATATTCACAAGCCTTCGAGCATAATACCAAGCCTACGTAAGTCATTGCGTTTTCTTTGACTCTTTCCCTTGTTTTTGAAGGCACGATATTTTAGTTAAAGCTCAAACCCTTGAACGAATATAATAGGCGGACTTTGGATCCGAACTTTAATCTCGATTGAGAATACGATTTGTCTACAGTGTGCCTAACATTTATGACAAAAAATAGTTTTGTTTTGTAATTTTATTACTGTAGAGATATTTTTTTTTCAATAAAGATAGAGATTTCATCAAGAAAATGAATGAAACCTTACATGGTGCTCCATAGATCCAGTATGACAAAACAGAGGCATGGGTGTTATCCAAAGATTAAAAAGTAGACAAGGATTCTTATATAATTTGTATAAGAGAGGTACGTACAGAGTGATTGTGTTCTGGGAAGTCCTTCGTCTTGAGCTTCTTGCAATCTGGGGCTCTATTTTTCTACGCATCTTAACGATTTGCAGTGTTCCGATAACCTCTAAAATTGTATCCTCACCGAAAATAAAGAGAAATCACATCTTCTATCTCCATCGCAAAATCCCATCTTCGCAGACAGACACACATATAAATACATATAAACTGGATACTGCAAAGTCTGCAATATTTATAATCATACCCACCCTTTAATTTTAAAGGCTGAGAGAGAAAGAGAGATGCGCATTTTGTCCATTTTGGTTGCAAAACAACTGAAAAATATTATCTCCTAGCACTTAATAATTGAAATCCTGCTGGTTGTCCTCGAATGATATTTAGGAAGCTTTTCATGGTTGTTTAGTATCCTTCTCATGGTATACAAAAATCCCTATCCGATCTTTCCTGACGTTCTTCTTGCAGGGGCTTCATCATAATCCTGCTCTTGAGGCAAGGCAGTTGGTTAACCAGTGTTGCCTACTCCGCCCTTCGGTTTTTAATATATGAACAAACTCACCCAAAAACACTAGGCAAGCACCAAGATCCCTCTCACAAGAACTATGGTAACCGCTCTTGCGCAAGGAGCCCTCATGGGCACTCTTTCAACTGCCTCCTGTCTCTCTCTCTTATATAAGAGAGAGAACCCATAGAAAGTTTTGTCAAGTTGTATAAGAGAGACAGGGTTTTATATCAAAAGAAAGAATTCACTGTGATATCTTTCTGTGAACAAATTTACGGTTAACGTCCGTCTAACATTTTCTACAGTAGGTGGAATGGTGCCTGTTTCTGGACTTGATCCTCACGAGATGAACCAGTTCAGACAAAAGGAGCAAGAGGAAATGGAGAAGACCATCAACATGTACTTGGAGTTGTGTGCCACGGTTAAGGTAAAACAACCAACGTAAAATAAATTTGCCCAATTTCGGAACCTCAGGAGGCTAACATGGTGCTTTTCTTATGAGGTGTTCGTTAGATTTTAAGATTAGGGAAATCCTTTCCATCTTAAACATGTATTACCTGCAGCATGCATGCTTCTCTAGTGGCTCTTTTGGGGACTGTCTGTTTGACTAGGTGAGAGGAGAAAACGCTGCAACTACAAGAAGTACTCATCTTTGTCTCATTGAAGATGGTGACAAATTAAGTTGTCACACTGTTTTTTACAGCTTTTCTGTTGCAAAAGATTGGTGTTAGCTTGACTAATGATACGAAAACTGGGACTGCATCTTCAACGAACGCATTTTCTTGTGCGTGAATATCAAACGGCGCCTGAGGACACATCCAGAGATAGCTGCCTTTGTCATGGCAAGGAGATGGTCCAGAAAAGGCATCGTTTGTTCACAAATAATTCTAAGGTTTTCTTTGCTTTTCGTTCATTAAGATACACATTAAAAGGCAGACAAGTCCCTTTGGTTCAGTTACGGTTTCATGTCTTGGCTCTTAGACCGGTTTGGACCAGCAGGTTATTTTTTCTGAGACAAGTTCATGTTCACAAGCATTTGCTTCTGATCTTGCAGGTAAAAGCTGATAAGTTGATTTACGAATCGAAAAAGGTCTCTCATGGTATTGTGGAGTTAACTGAACGGCACAACATAAAAAACTCGTAATTGGTGCCGCCTCTGATGGAAAGTATACCCCGTGAGTTACTTTGCAGTAATTTGTAACTCGCTCTTAAATTTTGATTCATGAGGACAAAACTGTGTAATGATCACGAGAAGATCTGTTTTTTTCTTCAAAAGTCATGAAAACAAATTACCTTCAAACATTTAAAGTTCTAATCGGCGAAAGAGGCTTGATGCCGACAATTCCTGCAGGGAGATGACAACACCAACATCCAGCAAAGCACTATATGTGTACTCCCGCGCGCCTTCTTCGTGTCAGGTATGGTATATGTGCAAGGGATGTGTTGTATTCATCCGGGAGATATCCAACAGCCAGGAGGGTTCTTCCTCAACCATGAAAAAGATTCATAGAGGACAAGAGAAACGAGAAGATGACGAGAAAGCAGAGGATGTTGATGATTGCAGCAGTTGTCATGATCATGAAGCACAGGTACTAACGAGGGTTACTTCTTTTCCTACGAGTGGCTTAACAAGTTGAGGTCTAAAGCCAAAATTAGTACAATATATGGACTTAGAAATTTGGAAGCCTAAATTTATTGCAGTAAAGATTATGGGGCCTACAAGTTGATGGTATAACGAGTTTAAAATTTGGGGGCCTAAGGCGGTTGCCCGTTCGGCCTTGCCTACGAGCCACCTTGGTGGTTCATGTTATCAAAGCTTCACAGTACCCTATGCTAGACTGATAAATGAAAATGCATCAATTGCACAATTTAATAAGTTCAGTGGTTCTCATTTCTTGATTAATTAGTCCAACAATTGCACAACTTCATGTACGACTCTCCCGTTCTTATGAGGTGATCTGGGAGATCAGTACTGCATCCATGATCTATTGTCATTGCAGAGACTGGTAGATGATCTAGCAATCGAGAAGTTCATACCTGGGAATATCAGTGAGTTATCCACTGAGAACGACTCTCTGAAAACACAAGTCAATGAGCTATTGGCAGATAGAGAGCTGCTGCAAGCACAAGTAAAAGAGATATCTGCCAGCAGAAACTTTCTACAGACCGAGATAGTTTTGCTGCAAAATCAGGTTAACGAACTATCGAAAAGGAACACTTTACTGCAGAGGCAAGTCACAGAGAGTGTTGAGACACAAAAAGGTATGAAGAAGATAACTGCAGAGAATGATGCTCACCAAGTCGCTGATCTATCCTCAATAAAGAAAGACATACCAAACTTTCTCGAGTTCACACTTGCCGAGTTGGAGAAGTCAACCAACCGCTTCTGTCATAAAATCGGCGAGGGAGGGTTCGGAGAAGTATATCGCGGCCAACTCCGTCATACAACAGTTGCCGTCAAATTACTCAACCCGAGAAGTAAAGTATCTGCTGAGTTCCAACAAGAGGTACATGCATCATATCTTTAGTTACATTCTTTTCTTCGATTTCTTATCCTGGAAACTAGGTTGAGAAAGATAATCAGACGAGTCAGACCCAACAGCAATGACTTCTTTCCTTCACCGTATTCACCACACTGCAACAAAACTGAGATTTAGTTAGTGACATTTGTGACCTGTGAACAAGGGTAAAATGGAATTCTGTTCCGGTGACGCTCATGACTTGTGAAACATAATCCTTGGCAAATGACACAGTGACCTGGATGACCGTCACAGTTTAATTGTAGTGCCAAGAAGTTCCCACAGCCTTCCATGTTTATCTTTAACGTTGAGATCCAGATGTCTTCACCAAGTTGTATAACTATTTCAGTTCATTGCAGGTAAATGTTTTATCGAGAGTGAGGCATCCTAACCTTGTCACCTTGATTGGTGCCTGCTCGGACGCACAGTATCTCGTGTACGAGTTCCTTGCAAATGGCAGCCTCCATGACCGACTGTTTGGAAATATACGGCAGCAACTGTGGTGGCGGGACCGGCTTCGGATAGCTGCAGAGGTTAGGTTGGGCCTCCTCTTCCTTCACTCAAACTCTGTAGTCCATGGCGACCTGAAGCCAAGTAATATACTCTTAGATGCCAATCTCAAGGCTAAGATCTCAGACTCCGGTATATGCAGGCTCCTCCCCAACCCTCGGAGAGATTCTATAGACACAGTTTGCACTCTCACTTATCCGAGGGGCACACTCGAGTACATTGATCCCCAGTTCATCGTGACTGGTGAACTGACATTCAAGTGCGATATATATGCATTTGGGGTCATAATATTGCAGCTATTAAGCAGGCAGCTAGGGCTTGGTCTGGTTAAGAAGTTCGAGACCGCTATGGAAAATGACACACTGCTGCAGCTTCTGGATCGAGGAGCTGGAAATTGGCCTTTTGAGGTGGCTACTGAGGTGGCAAAGTTGGGATTGAAGTGCTGCGAACCCAATCGTAAAGCCCGGCCTAAATTGATGTCGGATGTTTGGGAGGTTTTAGAACCATACCTGTGATTTGTTGCTAGAAGATGTTCATTCTCTTTGGCTTGCTCCTAGTTTTCTTGAATCTTATTTTGAAGCACACAAAACTTGGTGATGATAATAAACTATTGTAGTAGCATCGTCGGTTTCTATATCAAGTATAGTGTGTCATAGCGAGCCAAAGGGGTACAATCGAGTGGAATACTCCACCATTGTGAGTGGAATATAGGATAAGAGAATAATGTACTATAAGGCATGGCCCACGTATCCCTTGAATGAGAGAGAGAGAGAGAGAGACGTACTCTTTCATTTACTTTTTCTATTTGAAGCCATTCTTCACGACAAGTATCTCATTACGAGACGAAAATACTTGGCCGGTGGAGAGGGTCTGTATCAGAGTAATGATCGATTTATGAAAGGTAAAACAGTATTAATGCACATTTTCACATTGTCCATTGACAAGTTATATATATATATATATATATATATATATATATATATATATATATATATATATATATATATATATATATATGTATGTATGTATGTATGTATATGTATATATATATATGTATGTATATTTGGGTGGTTACAACGAGAGGCCGAAGACGTGAACCCTCTGGGAGTCGAACTCCCACCTGAAGTAAGTTAGCCATGTCATAAACCAGGAGGAACATACAATGACCAATAATTGAGTCGAAGTCAGTCAAGTTCTGAGAGAAGATCTCTCGCTGTGTAATGTCACCGCCAAAATCTCCTTTCATCTCTTGCGAACTGCTAACCATGTATAACTTGAAGCAGTAAATAGCTGAAACAATAGATATTGCAAAGAAGAGGTTACAAAATCAGTACCACATAAACAGTATACAGATTCATCTGCTCCCCTTTTTTTCATACTCTGAAGTTCCACGAGACATCATCATACAGAATCGTTGACAAGGAAACGAGGCAAATTAGCCATAAGGAATGGATCAAGTAGCCCCAGCTAAAACTAAGAGTCCAAGAGACAACCGCATGACTCATGCCTAATCAAACAGTCTCCTGAACTAGCTCTTATACTTTGTATATATTCAAAATCTTCTTGGATCTTGCAACCAATCAAAACGTAAATGATTCACATCTTCAAAATGAGAATCTGACAACCTCCTCGACTTCACCATCAACTTCCTCCTCTTCAATGTCAGAGATAATCTCAATATCCTCCTCTTCCTCTTCTTCTTCCTCTTCAACCACCTCTTCCTCCTGTTTCTTCTTCGGACCGGTGCTCAATACGACAGTCTCACCCCCTGTCTTCTCCATATCCTTTCTCAATCTCTCCATGTTTGCACGATGGCGCTCTTCCTCTAACCACTCCTTCTCAATCCGCCGCTTATCAAGCTCAACCCTGAAAAAAAAACTGTGAATGAGACAATCCTCCAAAAGCAGGCCCAACAACTTGGCAGAAGAAACATTACCGAACCATACTTGTAACTTTCCATGTACTCTTCCGCACTAGCTTCAATAGCTTTGAAAAAATTGTCAACTCCTTAACCATCACGTGCTGACACTCCAGCTGACTTGAGATTACCATAGAACTCATCAAGCACTAGAGAAAGGCTTCTAGTCAAAGTTGATGTATAAGATGAATCGGACTCCAGTGCAGCTTGAAAAACTTCAAAATCTTGCATCCACTGAAAGTTAATAAAAACATTGACAAAACATCACGGAAGGAAAAAGGATACAAAAACCAAGCCTTTTCTCACACTAAGTGGGCAAAAAGAAAAAGGTCAGCTTTCCCATCTTTGCACTACCATGCCATCTTAAAAGCACCAGAATGTACCCAACTCGAATAAATATAATATACCTCCAGAGCAAATTCATGACGAGCCACATCAATTACATATGCAATAACGGTAGGAAAAGTCTATGCAAAAAATTCAGTAATTATGGCTCCTGATGCTGACCAAGTGAATATTTCAATCTGGCCAGGGATGTCAACAAGAACATAATCCAGTTGATCCGCTCGCTTCTCAATAACTGATATAACCTATCACATGATTGCAGCCCAGTAAAGCAAAATTATGTATCTAAAACATGGCTAAGAACACAATGTAGAGCTGATAACATGTAAGTCATCTAAATTAATACCTCATCAAACTTTGTAGAGAATAGATTTAGAGAGGTAAGAATACCACCATTCGGCCCCAGATTGAACTCTTTCATGACTTCCTTATATCTAATGGTGTTTCTTATATCAATATTAGCACCAAAAGAGAGGGACATGACTGCTGAATCAAGGTTTAAGACATATCCCCGAATGCTTGAAGCAAGTGTATGTCCAACCAAGCGATGCAACAGAGTGGTCTTCCCACTTCCTGAAATTGTATGAGGGGATGTGAGAATGCTTAAGTTTATATGAAAAACTAACTGAAACTTCATATCCACAAAAGTACAACAAAGAAGGAAAACTTTCAAGGAAGCATTCCGTGGGGACAATACCTGCCATTCCAATAACTATAATGATAACGGGCTTCCTCTTGAAGTTAACCGATGAACTTTCAGATCCAGCAGATGAAGTCTGCCCAATTTGCAACTTCCCTATTGACTGTGTAATATAGAAGATTTCAACTAGATGTAAGACAAAAATTCTTCTAAGAAAGGAGAAAATGCAGGTTTTTGTGGTTCTACCTTCTGTGGTGATTTTTCCATCTCCAACTTAACCCTCTAAAATATGTCACCCTTGGCTATTTTCTGCAACCATAAGGAAAACAATGCTCAGATCAAACAGTTGCACAAGAAGCTAATCTTGCATATCAAGAATGATTAGTCCAACTTAAGTTACGATTGAACCAGCATTAATTATGTGCAGAAGTTGAAGGTGAAAACAGGTATGAAGGGCAGAATAACAGAATTTTGAAAAAAAACCTCTCTCTCCCTATAACACACACAGACACTGATGTCATAATCTTGGAGAAATATGAATGCGCTTGTTCCTCAGCATAATGTGAGTTCAAAACTCCCACTACAGTGCGTTTTGTCCTCCAGACTTTTCTGCTTTTGGTTCTATACAAAATATGGCCTACACCTACTGGAAGATGACGTGCAGAATTACAGATGTCCAAATTATACGAGCAAAACTGCCACCAATTTTATCAAGTATCGTTTCAGACCATTCTTTCCAATGTATGTAGGGTAAGAAGTTGTTTACCAACATGCGTTCTCTTTTAACAAGTTAACTGAAAATTGTAAGTCTTGAACAAAAAGATATACTTCACGCCTTTTATCTATAAAGTTTTTGCATCGATCATCCAGACCTTCCACTGCGCAATGTAACAGAATATTAATTATAATGCACTGTTCTTTTTTTTTCTCTGCCCCATAAGCTTCGTGTTCAAATTTTCTTTCAAGTATCTCGAGATATGATGGCCACAAGTAATTTTATCTAACATAAAGTCACTTCTCTTTGATTGAAGTTATTCTTCTCAAGTAACATGTTTAAGCATTAACAATGAAAGATCTACACAAAATTTAGTTATCTTGAAGCTGATACGGAAGATTCAGTTACCTCAAAGCTGAACCGAAAACATGCTTGAAGTTAATTTCTCAATGAATACTTTTATGCATATGCAGAGTCTACGGTAGCTAAGGAGTCTGCAACTTCACGGGTCAGGGATATAGGGATAAATTGGACACAAGGAGATGCCAAATCCTTGAAAAGGATTACAGACAACAGATGCATTTGTCAAATCTTACACATTCAAATCCAGAACTTATTAACGCCAGGATTTAATATTTTGAAAGATTTGGAGCACCAAATGTTTAACGTCATTATCGTAGTCAGATCACCAACTTTAGGCACATGAGGTCACCAGTTAAGAATCAAATGCAAAAGGTGGTCCAAACCAATGTTGTAAAAATAGTATCGTATCATACGATATAATATGATTTTATCACATATCGTACGAGAATACGATATGATATAAACACTCATATACATTTTAACCAACCGATATTAATTCTATTCATAACATCTCCATCAATTTTTCTCACTTTGAAAAATTGACCCTAGCTATTTTAAATTTTTCTTGTGAGGGATGCCATGTATGTTAATCTTAATTTTTATATCCTATAAAGTACGCAAATGATCAAATTTACATTCCACACCTTTAGTCATAAGCATTTATTTTCTAATGTTTCTCTCCATAGTTCCAATTTTCTATTAACTTTTTCCTTAGACCCATCCACTAACACAATGTTATTTGCAAATAACATACATAAAGGTACTTCATCTTGAATATGTTTTGTTAACTTATCAATAACCATTATAAATAAATATGGACTTAAAGTTGATCCTTGAGTTCTCACACATGTTTTTGCACCATCATTTTTCTGCTCAATAAGATTTATGTATATCAATAGGATATCTCTTTTCCAAGGTTCTCGAAGGAACATCTCTTGGCACCCTATTATAAGCTTTTCTAGATCAATAAATATCATGTGAACGTTCTTTTTTTACTTTAAAATATTTCATAAGACATCTTAATAAGGTTCTTTTATTTTGCTTTAAAATATTTTATAATACAACTCAATAGGTGAATTACTTCAATAGTAGATATGTCAGGCATGAATCCAAATTGGTTCTTTGTTGTACACGATACTTATCTTAACCTACGTTCGATAATTCTTTCTCATAATTTCTTAGTATTGCTCATTAACTTGATAGATCAAATTATGAATGTCTTCCTTGTTCTTATATATGAGTAAGTATACTCGTTCCCACTCCTCGAAGATATTTTGGGTAGCCTTGTGAGCCAAGTGAGCCCCATCTCTCTTAGGATTTTTCATACTTTTATAGGAATATTGTTTCGTCTTACAAATTTACCAACCTTCATATATTTAAGAGTTTTTTGGCTTCATTTTTTTAAATACACCGATTGAAATTATGATTTATATATATTTTTTATTTAGCTCTCCTAAGCTAAAAGTAACATTTGTGTTTTCAATAAAAAGCTTATAGAAATAATTTTTCAATCAATTTTTGATATCATCACTAGAATCTTCTCATCCACAACATTTGACTGCAATAAACTAACAAAAACAGATCCAACCACTACCACCATTCATATCTTAAGTTCAATCCAACTACCCCATAACGGATTGTGAACAATTCATACAACAGCAAATGTGAACAATGACGCCTTCCTCACGAATAATCATGCCCCATTATGGTCTACACGACCCAACTTCGTTCTTTACAAATCCCTAACTGTTTAAGTGAAGAACCATCAAACTGTCAAGGAAAAAAAGAGGGCATGCATGTTAATCTTGACAAGGAACTCCATGACTAACTGTGTTAGCTTATGAATCCACGATCCCACCCTTTCACTTCAATTTATACGAAACCAGACTTCCCCAACAAGTAAAAAGAAGAGGACCAAATCGTGCCAAGCATCATATTGGAATGAGAGAAAACAAACATTTGTTCAAAATTTACCTTCCTCTACCTCCGCTCCTCTCGGACATCTCGAGCAGTCATGATGGTTGCCACCACCAACAACAATTTCAAAATATATATACGCTAACAATAATGGATACTAACAAATCTAAACATATCCCAATCAATAAATGATTAAAATTTCAATTCCAAAAGGATAAATTTTAAAATTAAGTACACCTAAAAAAAAGTATAGAAACCAATTAATGCACTTTCTGGTGCCTGAACTCTGAAGCTCTAGTAGGTATTTTGGCAGTTCCACTCGGGTCATATTTGGTTCCCTTGGCTAATGTACGTGAATCACAGTATTGACATGGAGAATATTTGAAAGTTCAAAGCTAGAAATGCTATCTGTCGACAGATCAAGAATGCACATCCGAGTATGGTCCAAATGCAATTTTAGGAGAGACAAAACAAGGTGCAGGAACTTATTTCCCTAAAAAAGAGAAAACCATTTAGAACAAGCTATTAACCCATACCAATTATAGATCCATAGCAATTTATTGTAAGCCAAACATTCGCTGCAGAATGGCTGAGATAGTTGTTGGAGCAGCAGTGTCTGACCTATTGACTACAACTAAGGAGGCAAAAGCCTCAACTACGGAGTTTAATGCTTCCTTTGATCGATTTAAGTGCACAATTCAATCTTTACTACCTAAAACAGAAGATTTCAACCAACTGGATAATGATAGAACAGTCAGCAACAATGAACAGGAGACTATCAGGGAAGAAAACATGTCTAAACTGAAACAGAAGTCGAAGGAGGGGATGGAGTTGGTTACAGAGTATTCAAGGATGCCAAGATGGCACATATGGAAGAGATATATGTATTCCAAGCAATTACTTGAGTTGGAATCTGATTTGCACAAGTTTCATGTATGAATATTCAGGCTGACATATGGAGAGATTCCAAAGAGCTTGTGCTTCGTATAACTTGGATGCTGAACGCATTGAAAACCCATGTCTGTCCAGATATGGCAGATGCTGAGAGTGGTTCTGTATAAACTAAAGTTTCTTGTTTAGAACGTGATTCGACAAACAAAGAAAATCAGCTGCAAAAAATGAATGTTGAAGATGCAGAACGTGAATGGAACTCAAAAAACTGCTATCTGTTCACCCTGCAGGAATTGAAGGATGTAACGAGTAACTTTGATGCTAATCTAGTGATTGGGAAAGGATGTTTTGGCACTACAGTCTACAAAGGCCTGCTTCGATATACTGCTGTTGCCATAAAGACATTCCAAACTGAAAAGACACCGGGGTCATCTCAGTTCAAAGAAAAGGTGAGCATTTTCATCCTTGATGTATTTATGGTGGTCACTGTTAAATTAGTATGTGACATGTTTTCCAGTCGATGTAATAGTTGGATTTCTTTTGCATGTCCTACATGCTCAAGTTGGGACCTTTGTGTTGGACTTTTGGCATCCTTGCCATTAAAACTATGAACGTTTGAGATGCATCCATTCAGACATAACTGGGTCTTAGGGGATAACTGTATTTGTAATCAGATAGCATGGCCGTGTAATTAGTTGGATGGAACTGAAAATAGACTACCAGTTTCTCTTTGTAGCATCCATTTTATTTAAAATGTGTCTGTTTTGTATGCAATCTTTATCCATATGTTTGTAGACCGACTGTATTGAAATGCAATTTCACTTATGATGGGGAACTCAATTGATATGGATTAAAAGTAGAAAATACTGTATATTAGAAAGATAATTTCAATACTAAGGTCGGTGTTTCAAGAAGATTAAGAGATTGATGGAGGCAATATAGATAGAACTAATTCTGATTGGTTAAATGGAGAGATGCGCTTTGTATTCTTTGTCAAGTTAACATCACCTCAAGGTGAAAGGCAAACATACAGCAGCATTAGTGTTATATGATGCCAAATGTAAACAAAATCACCGGCATATTTAGATGTCTTTAGCAATTAAATTGGACGTCTGGTCACATAAGGAAATCTTTTGTTAAGAGACTATCAGGAAACAGTCAGGGTAACCTCAATAGAAGGTAAAATGAAAGAGACACATACATTCAAGGCAGTTTAAACATTGAGAAAGATGGTTAAAAGGAGCTAGATTGCAAAGATGTATCAGCTAGGAGGATTGCACTACACAAGAAGCCATGGATGACTGAAAAGTTTGTTGGAGGATAACCATAAAATGTGGTGCTGGTTTTTGGATTTAAATGCTGATATGACCCAAGTAAAAACAAAGTGGTGACAAACACATTATCTAGCTGAACCCATCCAGTGTAGGAAATCGTGGTTTTGGTTTTGGTGAGCAACTCAAGTTCAGTATTGCGTGAAACCTAGCTGCCAAGTGCTAAGCATATCAGATCCTCTTCAATGATCTTAAGTCTTGCTGGTCCTGTTAGTTCGTAATTCTTCTTAATGAGATTTTTCTTTTAATTTTTTGAAAGACAGTCATTTGTTCGCTGATATTGTATTTGTTATCCAAAAATTACGTATGCGCTCTGCATCTCTCTTTTGTTTTCAGGTGGTTGCTCTGACTCACATAAGACATCCAAACTTGGTCAAGTTAATCGGTGCATGCTTTGATGCTCAGTGTCTTGTAGATGAGCTTCACCCAAAAGGAAGCCTGGAAGACTACTTGTTTCGTAGAAATGTAATGCAGCCATTGTCATGGCAGGATCGCTCACGAATTGCTGCAGAAATCTGCTCAGGCCTCTTGTTCCTCCATTCTTTCAAGCCATGTCCTGTCATTCATGGTAATATGAGGCCTAGCAATATCATTTTTTATGCTACACTTACTGCTAAGCTTAGTGATTTTGGTATCCATAGCCTCGTTCGTCATCAAGAGCTTATTGCTGATACTGCTAGGAGTCAAGCAGAATGCTCAAAGAAAAGCATGGCTTTCAATGACCCACAGTTGATTAGTACAAATGAGCTCACTGACAAGTCAGATGTTTATGCTTTTGGGATCATTATCTTGCAACTGCTGACGGGAAAACCAGATTATGATTTGCTTGAGCGAGTCGAAGCAGCTGTGTCGGCCAAAAAATTTCAACACACTATTAGATCCAGGTGCTCGAGACTGGCCACCGGGTGATGCTCTAAAGCTCGCATAGCTTGGGCTGCATTGTTGTCAAAGAAATCCACGCCTTCGTCCAAACCTGCGGAAAGATTTTGGGTTGTATTGAAACAATATCTGCTGTAGCCTTTATAGCAGAAATAAATGCTCGGTACGTGGGTTTTCTCAGCCCATAAAAATCAAATCGCTCGAGCATAATCTTCTTAAGACTTTCATGGTCTTGCGAGGTAAGTGGATCTTCTAGAAGAAGGGAACAATCTCATTTTTCGAGTTGGGGAGTTCTTGGTTACATCAATCAGTATCGTTTCATGGTACGTACTACTTTTGTGGTTTTGGCCACGCCCGTACAGGAAGCAGCTGCGACGGAGCGGCAAAGGTCGTTCCAGGACCTCCACCCCATGCCTATACAGCAAGCAACACTAGATCGGCAACGGTTGCACCCGGACTTGCAAGAGGGACTACGAGGCTACGGACCGAAGGAAATTTCAGTTTCCAACATAGATGGAGAGATTGAAAATGCTGGTATTGCAGGTCTGGCTAAGAAGGTCTATATTGCTGTGGGTAAAGATGTGAAGGAGAAAAAGAACAACTTATTGTGGTTCCTTCAGGCGTTCCCGGGAGCCAAGATCGTCATTCTACATATTCACCAATTATCAGACGTGGCTCCTGGCCCACGTAAGTACCACTCTTCAAACATCATGTTCTCTCTCTTTCATTCGTATATATATATATATATAAGAGAGAGAAGAGAGTCTAGATCTAAAACCACAATGAATCCATCATACCCGTTTAATTTTTGAGATGAACGGTTAAGATATAAAACATAAAGTCCATTAAATGCAAAACATGGGTTGGGCCTGAAAAATGCTGGCCCAGTCCATATAAATAATTAAATAATTATTTTTATTACATATATAGTTTTTATTGCATATATATACTATATATAACTTTTCAAGTACATGTATATATTTAGTTTTTTCTATTACATGTGTATATGTATATTTATATATAGATATATGAATGTATATATATATATATATATATATATATATATATATATATATATATATATATATATATAAAGTTTTTTATTATATGTATGTGTATATTATGTAGTGTATATATATGTATATATATAATTTTTTATTATAGTTAAATTTGGATTTTAAGTAGATATCGGGTCTTATATTTTATATAGACCCAATCTGGTATCCGACGAGCCTGTGCCCCTCCGGGCCAATCCAACCTGGGCCGCGTCGGCCCCCAGGGCTAGACGGGCTGGGTCATTTGAGATTTTCTGGCCCTGCCCGGCCCCGGGCCTAACTCATTTTAACATCGCTACAAAATGCAATCATACTCTTAATTTAAATGTCCACCATTCATCATGCCAATTGGATAATGGGTTCCTTATGATTATCTATTTTTATGAATTCTTTAAATCTAGCCTTTCTATACACACACACACACACACACACACATATATATATATATATATATATATATATATAATTCTTGTATGTATCATTTTGTGTGGTGCGGTGCATAAGCATAATCCCTTGCTCTTCACTACTTCATTTTTCAAAACCACATTTTAAGAGTTAAAACCGTTTTTTCCACGGTCAAAACCACTTAGAAAATCATAAAACAACCTCTCTCTATATAGTGAGATATAGAGAGAAAACTTAAATATATATCGTAGTCATGATCCTGTCGCTGTAGTTACTCAATATGTGGCATACTCGATTTTAAGCGACTTCAGTTTGTTTGATGGCTATGTGGATTGTGAACCAAAACCACATTTTACTAGTTACAGTTGTATCATAGTTAAATTTTACTTTTGAATATCACTCCTCCAATAAATATATATATATATATATATATATATATATATATATATATATATATATATATATATATATATATATATATATATATAATATAGGTTGGATTAGACAAAACCATCTTTTGGCTCTTAGAGAGAGAGAGAGAGAGAGGGAAAAAAATAGAGCATCGTCCAGCAGACACCCATCCTAGTCCGCTTATTCCCACCATTTGATTGGCATATGTATTAAATGTGAATAAATGTGAAGTAAAAGTAAACAATGGTGACGATATTTAAGCGAATTTAAACATAAATTAATATACACATTTATCATGTTCTCTTTCTCTCTATATATATAGGTTAAGTATCGGGTCAGGTACATATCAGAATATCTTATCCCCATACCTGACCCAATGAATTTTGGGTTCAGGCAATCCCCTCCCCGTTCGGGTTGGGTTGGGTTGGGGCTGAACTGGTCGGGTTGATATTACCGTGGCTATCTGGCCAGATTTTAATGTCTCTGGTGTGTTTCCTTTTCACACCAGCTTCTCGCCAAGCCTCTTTTCCTTGACTCTAACCAAGAATTACCTCACTCTAGAGACCGCAACATCAGGCGTTCTGACTCTTCTTTCTCTTGAGCAAACGTTTTATGCTGGAAAGATGAGCTGGGCTGGTTTTAGGATCCATCTGATGAGAAGAGTGCATCTACATCGAACTTATGCTGAACGTAGCTGTATAATCTACAACACGAAAATAAATCAGTGATTTTCTAAGTACCTACTTACGAACACATATATTCCTAGTTTCATGGCTACAGGTATCTGTATACTATCAACTTTTATGGTGACAATTAATGCAGTATATATCCGGGTTTTCAGTTGGGGGAATGGTGTCGGTAAGTACTGTTAGAAAGGCATCTCTATGTGCTCAAAGAAAGGCATCTCTCTCTTTCTTTTGTATATCACAATAAGGGTCTATATCAATAACAATTAAGCCTTTTTCCCATATTAAATAGGGTTAGCTACATAGATTCGTTATTGTCATAGGCTACATGGATTCTTTATTGTCATAGAGCCTGATGTACCTTAACTGTTACTTGAACATGAGTTAGATCATTGTTTATTGTTTTTTTCCAATAGTAGCTTTTTTTCTTCTATTAATATTTTAATAATCTAATTTATTCATAGCTTTTTATCGGACCTTCTTTTTATCATCTTTTATGTGTTCAAATCATATTAAACTCAAATTTTATTATCTATTTACATCACTCTCAATTTATTTCTAATAACCTCATTATGTATACGGTTTTTCCTTGTTTGACTACACATCCATTCAGGATTTTTATTTATGTTACCAACATCTTTTCTATATGTTCATAATTAACTGCCCAACAATCATAACTATAAAATATAATAGGTCTAATTGTTAGACTATCATATTTATCTTTTAAGTTTAATGATATCTTCTTATCACAAACAACATCTAATACACTTTTCCATTTTAACCGACACTGCATTAATACGGAATGAGGGCATCATTATCTTCTTCTCCTTCTGTTCGGTCGACATCCAAAGATTCAAGGGAATCTCCGGCATGTTTAACTGCCCAATTTTCCGGGTCAATAGATGCTCATATTTGCCAAAAACACGTAAACTGGGCCACTCGGGGCATGTGCGCACCCACAATCACACACACGTATGCATGATTATGATGAGAGTATCCTTAACGCCCATTCTTTGATGTTTGGAACATTTGGTGAATTGAGCTGAAGATATCAGACCAATATAACACGTTTGAAGACATAATTGCCAGATTATTAGAGAGGTTCTGGACAACTACATAGATGTATGGTCTGTATTTATGCATGTATAATTGAATTGAAGAAATTAATCTAGTCATTCAGTCACTAAATCCATGCTCAACCTCTATATTTTGAATATGGAAGTGGAACTGAAGTATTTGACTTCAGGGCTCGACAGTAGCTGTTAATCACGGTTATTTTAGTTGTTTAAAAGTACCACGAATTTGCTGCTGGTAATGTAATTATGATTATCTTGGAAATGCAGGACATCATGTCTGATCCGCATGTAGCGGCTGATGGTTTCGCCTACGAAACAGAGGCGATACGAGGATGGCTGGATGGCGGCCACAACACATCTCCAATGACCAACTTGAAGCTCAGCCATTTCAACCTCACTCCCAACCATGCACTGCACTCTGCAATAGAAGAATGGCGCATGCATGCCTGAAGTTTCCCTTGTTAATATTCTACATGGTTTGAGCATGAAACATATAAGGAGCACAAAAGTCGCAATTGGATCGATGACATGCTCATGGGACCTAATAATCTGAGATTTCGGTTCAGTTTGTATCAGTGGACGTTGCTTGGATTTGTATATGACCGTTTGTATGCGGGAATATATAATTTGTGTACGGCATTTATATCATTTGTGGTATTGCCCTATATCTGTTCCTCTTCCATTTTTCAAGTACATGGTATGTTCAAAATCAGTAAATTTCATTGTTTACTATTTTTTTTTCATTAAACAAGCCTTCTCTTATGGATTTGTCTCTCTCTCTCTCTAACACACTCACGCACAAAACGTATCTAATTGTCCGTGCATGTCTCACAAAGTGGCGTGTCCTGGTGACAATGGTAAATGAAGATTAAAATCAACGTATACAACTGTCATTACAAAGCATAAAAGATGATATAATCAAGATTTTTCAAAGTAAAACCAATATTGCAGCACTAGTAGTAATCAGATAAGATCGGTTCTGTCCTCAAAGAATGACGGGGTACAGAGACATCTGCAAGTTTTCAGAGGAGCTGCTCACCTACCAAGGAGTGGTTCCATTGTTGTACCTTAAGGCTACACTCTCAGAGACCTTCCGGCTGTATCCTTCGGCGTCGCAGGACTTCAAGCATGACGTGGCGATGACGTGTTTCCGGATGGGACCTTCGTGCCTGATAGTTCTCAGGTGACCTAATCGACATATTGGGTTGGCCGGATCGAGTCCGACTGGAGGCCAGATTGCCTGGAATTCAGGCCGTTGAGATGGATGACCAACGAGAAGAAGCGGTTCCAGTCGTCCAACTGATATGCATTCGCTGCGTTCAATGCAGGGCGCAGGCAAGACTCTGTCTTATTTGCGGATGAAATAGGTACGTAGCTGCTGCCATCGTGCTGAGAGAGAAGGTGAGTGCCGTGTATGGACACAAGAGAGAGAGAGAGAGAGAGAGAGGAACCTAGAATGCTTAATCAGTTCTCATTGACATGCCCATAATTGCTAAGGCTTAAAGATAAGAACAATCGGATCGTTTGTATCTTCTCTCATTGCAATTGTGCCTCGAAACTAGCAACAGTGATTTGGATAAATAAGTTGTGTTATATTTGTGAATGTCCTCGACACAGACAGACTGTGTCACGCAACTGGGGGCCAAATTTGGGACAAAGAAAGGATGTCCCACAAGGTAGAGACTAACTTGGTGCACGTGACAAAAAAAGAGTCTTATATATATATATATATATATATATATATATATATATATATATATATATATATATATATATATATATATATAGGGAGTTTCGATTCACTGCTTTCTGCAAGAGAAGAAAGGGCGCACGCAATCCTCGAGTTTCCCTTGTTAATATTGTGCACGGATTTAAAAATCACCAAAGAATCAAGCTGCATCGATCGATCGAGGTGATCTCCTGGGAACGTTGACACCAAAATCTGAGTAATACCTATTTAATCATGATAGGCTTTGAGTTTACTTTGCATCAGTGGGTTTTGCTTGGAATGTTTGTATGCTGATACACACAACTCATGTACTCATGTATTCTTTTGGGATGCATATATTTAATTTATATGTTTCATAGTTTAACCATCTCTCTAATATGCTTGTCGAGATATATGCTTATCTTATCCTTATAAATTTTAAGCCTTTAATAAAAAAGTTAAATCATTGAGATCTGTATAGGAAGACTGGCAGCTTATGTGCACCAACTATTGTACCAAGCGGTATAAAATGATAGATCATTTTAATAAATGTAGTGGGCCTACCAACTTTGTAATAGAGTCCACCATTTTAAGCTATGTGCTCCCTTTCCTTGCAAGTACTATAATTTATGCACATAATTATGTAGGCCCTCCAACTTTGTAATCATAGTCCACCATTTTACGCCGTGTTCCCTTTTCTTGTAATTACTATAATTATATATATATAATCTCAAGAAGCATAGTATATACTAACAACATTACTTACAAACGTATTCAAATAAATCTCAACCATTCATTTAAAAGATTGATAGTTGATGGGTAAATTTTAAAAGAAAAAGTACATGTATATATTTTGCAAGTATAATTAATTTAAAATACAACTTTATCTTTTTAATTCTAATCTCAGTCATCCATCTTTTAAATTAAATGATTAAAATTTATTTGGTAATGTTGTTACCATATATCATCTCAAACTTAATTTGTACCATGCAGAGAGAAAAGTTTGTTGCATATGAAGAAAATGATTAAATTGTTATTACTTATAACTTTATTTGGATAACGAGTCTGTATGAATATATGTATTGATTGGGATAAGTTCAATAAGGAAAGAGGATTATGAGGCTTTTGTGATGGGCCTTCCACGAAACACATATATCGTACATTTCGCCCGTTTGTCCACTGTTTCTCTTCCTTATTTCAAATATTTCATATACTCAGTTTTTACCATAAAAATGAAATTATAAGTTGTACTTCGAAATAATGCAGAAAATGTTGAAATTTTGTTTCGTCCATTTTTTTTAAGATAAGGAGTTGACAAGATTGGACCAGAAATTTAGCAGTTCACACAAGCAATATATATATATATATAAGCCAAATTGTGTTCACTTATGTTAAGTATTGTTTTTTCTAATGACATGATTGGACCAGAAATTTAGCAGTTTTTCTAATAGCAGTTGGCACCCATTTAACAAAGTATTGAATGGACAGCTCTTAGATATTTAGATATTGAACCTGAACGTTGCCGATTGACATGTTTGGTTTCAGGTTTCAGGTTTCAGTTTACTTGGAATCAGGAATCATAACTGAAACAGGATAAAGTCAGCTCCAGTTTCAATTTGAAGCTTAAACCATTCAGAATGGAAAAAAATATGAAAAATAAAAATTTAAAAGATAAAAATATATAAGAAAATCTGCTGGTTCTTGTTTGAAACCGGTTGTAGAAAGATCGAATTAGAATCAAACCGGGTGATCTCCCGTTGAGGGTTCGGTTTCAACAGCTCCGATTCTTGACCTGATTCGGTTAGAATTGAAACCGTCGACATGTTTGAAACCAGGATGAGGCATAGGTGTGAATATGAGTTCGTGAACTGGACCTCATTACAGACAATTTAAAGAATAAAAAATGGAGGTTGCTTGTTCAAGACAGTTGAGTTCGTAAGGTCAACTGTTTGAGAGAGAGAGAAAGAGTTCCTGGAAAAGTACGGCGAAACTTCCTAATAGGGTGGGGTTTCTCAGCCCATCAATTTTATCTGGCGAAACTTCCCACCAGGGTGGGTTTTCTCAGGCCACAAAAATCAAATTGCTCGAGCATAATCTTCTTGAAGCTTTCATTATTTTCACTTTTGGTGTTGGGGTTTCTTGGCTAGCTCCAATTTTCTAGATATATCACTATCGTTTCAAGGTATTTCTGGTGTGGTATTAGCCATGCCCGTACAGGAAGCATCTGCACCGGAGCGGCAAAGGTTGTACCCGGACCTGCAAGAGGTACTACGAGGCTACGGATCGCCGGAGATTTCAATTTCGACGGGAGATGGAGAGATCGAAACTGCTACCGTTGCTGCTCCGGCTGAGAAGGTCTATATTGCTGTGGGTAAAGATGTGAAGGAGAACCAGAACAACTTACTGTGGTGCCTTCAGGCGTTCCCGGGAGCCAAGATCTGCATTCTTCATTTTCACCAACAAGCCGACTTGGTTCCTGGCCCATGTAAGTGCCCTGCTTCAGAAGTCCTCTTCACTCTCTTCTTTTATATATATATATATATATATATATATATATATATATATATATATATATATATATATATACCAGAAATTTTAAAAGTTTCTCTACTTGAGAAGAGAAGCCTAAGTTTTAGACTCATCAATTGATTGATAATGTCGTCCTCATCATCCTTATCACGGTAGTTGTTTAATAGCGTGATATTAAGACTCCATGATAAATAAATCCTAAAAAGTTTTACGCATATTGTAATTCTCAAGTTTTAAATTGACTATCAAAAGCCTAATGTAACTCTTATTTTTTTATTCGAGCAAGATGCTTAAGTCTATGAAAGGTTAAGAAAAATCGTAAGTTATTAGAAATAAATTAGAAATAATACCCATAAAATGGAAAAAGCCATTTAAGATGGTTTAAACACATAAAATGATAATCAAAGGAATCTGATAAAAATACATGATAAACTAAGATGCGAAAGTGTACAAGAAGAAAAACATTTAGAAAGAAATAATAAAGAATAATTTTGTTTATGTTGAGTTAAATGTTTGCATGACATATAATCGATGTTTATGAAAATAAAGAATTTATGTAACCATGTAGTATGAGAAAAGGATAGTTGTTTGTAATAGATTTTAAAAGATTCAGTTTGTTTGGTGTTATGTGGATTGTGAACTGCTGGTTATAATTGTATCATAATTAGATTAGATTTTAATTTTAAATATCACATCTCTCTCTCTCTCTCTCTCTCTCTCTCTCTCTATATATATATATATATATATATATATATATATATATATATATATATATATATATATATATATATATATATATATATATATATATATATATATAGAGAGAGAGAGAGAGAGAGAGAGAGAGAGAGAGAGAGAGAGAGAGTTGGGTTAGGCAAAACCAAGTATGTAGGTGCTTCCGGAGTTTCAGTTGCTTGCCGCTGGCTCTTTTGACTCACGAAGGGTCACGGTGCTGTTAGACGAAACGTGTTTCGGTCCACGATTTTAGAGTGGAGACAACCAATGTATGTTATGCAAATTTTTTGACCAAGATTTCGTAGAAATAATCAACCGGAGAACTATCGACCAATTTCACGCTTAAAAGGAATATAGGAACGTTTTGACCATTATTTTTGGAAATTAATGTTTTGCCATGTTTTTAAATAGTATATATGCATGGTTGATTAACATAATAAGGTAGAACAACGAGCAAAGGCCTTCACAAGTGTAAGATCTACTGTTGAAGCGATTCACATTTTGAGACATGTTATGAAACATTTTAGAGCAAAAAAGAAAGACCTCACATGATATTTATTGATCTAGAAAAAACTTATCCGAACGAGGTTCTTTGGAGAACTTTGAAAAAAAGAGGTATCTCATTGACATACATTAACCTTATAAGAGACATGCACGATAGTGCAAAAACATGTGGAAGGACTCATGAAGGAATGACAAACTTCTTTGAAGTTAATATTGGGTTACATTAAGGATTAACTTTAAGTCCTTACTTATTTATAATGGTGATTGATGAGTTAACAAAACATATTCAAGATGAAATACCTTGGTGTATGTTATTTGCATATGACATTGATTTAGTGGAGGAGTCTAAGGAAAAAGTTAATAGAAAATTGGAACTATGGAGAGAAACATTAGAAAGCAAAGGCTTCCGACTTAGTAGAACAAAAGTATAGGATATGGAATGTAAGTTTGATCATTTGGTTACTTCAAGGACATATAAATTAAAATTGGCACACATTGCATTCCCCAAAAGGAAAATTTTAAATACCTAGGATCAATTTTTGAGAGTGATGAAAGAATTGATGGAGATGTTATGCATAGAATTAATGTTGGTCGGTTAAAATAAAGAGGAGCATAAGGTATTCTTCGTGATAAGAAGATATCATTAAAAGTTAAAAGTTAAATATTATATAGCAACAATTAGGCCTGTCATGTTTTATGGTTCTGAATGTTGGTCTGTTAATCATCAATATGTACAAAAGATGTTTGTGACAAAAATGAAGATGTTGAGATGGATGAGTGGTCATATAAGAAAAAATTGTATATGTAATGAGGTTATTAGAAACAAATTAGGAGGGGCACCAATAGAAGATAAAATGAGAGAATATGGGAAAAGGCTTAGTTGTTGTTGAATCGATGTAGTCGACCCGTCTAGTTTGGGAAAAGGCTTAGCGGTTGTTGTTGTTGAGAACAACGAGGAATAGCTCGCCTGTGTAGGGGGCCGAGTAACGATTTGAACGTCTTGATTTTGATGCCTGGGGCGCACCTGTCTTCAGCTTGTAAAGTTTACGATAATGCAGAATTGACTAGATAGTCATCCCTGCAATCTTTAATAGATAACTTTTTACGTGTAAGTCTTCATTTGCCTTCTTATGGCGCTTCAAGTTCAGTGATTTGCACAACCACCTTCTGGTTTCGATAAAACATGCAGAGCGTAGGATTATCTTTTCAGGAAATTTCTAAATGAACAATTTCCAAAAAACGATTTCATCGACCCCTGACGAAAGCCATATAATTTTCATGTGGAGTGATACACAGTGGTCATGAGACATATCATACAGCAGAATTTGTGATTGCCCTTGAGAAGTTTCTGTCATTAAAAGGGATTAATTGTGACGCTCTGTGAATCTAAACCACAACACCACCGGCAAATTATAAAAGAGCCTGTTAGAGCATCTTTCCACTCTACAGACTGCAAAACCTGGCGTTCTTGATCTTCTTTCTCTTGAAGAAATGTATTGTGATGGAAAGATGAGCTGGACTGCTTGTAGGATCCATCTGATAAGAAGAGTGCACCTAGATCGAGGTTATGTTGTACATAGCTGTATAATGTATATAGACATACACATACAAAACAAATCAGTGATTTTCTAACTACCTACTTATGAACACATATTCCTAGTTCCAATTTATCATGGCTTCAGGGAGAAGTATCTGCATATGATCAATGGTTATTGGTGACAACTGATGCAGTATATATCTGGGTTTTCAGTTGGGGGAAAGGTGTTGGCAAGTAGTCTTAAACCGGCCGAGCTACAAGCATTCAGACAGCTGGAGTTGAATGCCACCATGCAATCTATCAGCAAATACCTGTCCCTGTGTGCTCAAAGAAAGGCATCTCTCTCTCTCTCTCTCTCTCTCTCTCTCTCTCTCTCTCTCTCTCTCTCTCTCTCTCTCTCTCTCTCTCTCACACACACACACACACACACACACGCACACATGCATCACAATAAGGATCTACACTATGGAAAATTTTCAGTAGTAAACATCCTATTGGCATGAATCTGTAAACCAGTTGATGCATTTAGCATGATCCAGTGTAATTGATGAGAAGGTTTAATCATGTCCAGCACGTAGAATATCCTTTTTTCCAATTGACACAACATAAAGAAAAGGAAAAAGAAACGGATGTTGACTTTTCCTTAAAATGAGGCTAAAGCAGTAGTCTAAAGCTTCATGTAGAGACCACGTTGATCTATCAGTGGTTCTGGGCATAGGCATCAGAGATTAGAGACCCGTCACCTACTTATCAATTCAGCGGCTATTTGTCAATATGCTTATATAATGTTTCCTATTTCTCAAGTAATGCTAACATCGATCTTTCGATCAATCTGCCACTTATAGTTTGCTTCTCATGTTTTCAATTATTAATTTGCAGATAGAGGCGGACCATTTAGTTTGGAAATCTGAAGGTGATGTTGAGAAAGGAATCGTGGAGGTTATCTCGCATGAGGAAATTGCTAAGCTTGTCATGGGTGCTGCGGCTGACAGAAGCTACACAAAGTATGAATCTTCTCCTTCAATCAAACATGTTTAAAATGAAACTAGTTGTACGCCTTAACGTAGCTGTTTTATTGAGGGAACCAGATGGATCCCATTAAGGCCACTAGGAATGTAAAGGATCGTGGTTCTGTTAACAAACTAATGGATCTAACGTTATTTTATTTGGTCTCCTATTAAAATGTATACTCACTGATTTGATGTTTATTATGTACGAGTCATTTCAAAGCAATAAATATACTTGTGCTCTCTTTTCTCAATCTATTTCTTTCATTACCATGAGGTTTTCTTCTCGATCAAGTTTTGGCGAATTCCAATAATCGGGTCTGAACCCTGAAAATGAGCTGCGATTCAATTGAGTAACTTAACGCACCGTTTACAGGAAAATGAATGCACCGACATCAAAGAAAGCCAGATATGTGGAACGTTATGCCTTGCCATCATGCCATATAACATTTGTTTGCAATGGCCATCACATCTATACCCGAGAACCATACACGAACCAGAATGTGCTACTGTCATCAAACTCATCCCCGGCTCCTCCTTCAAACACTCCAGGATCAACACCAGACCGCTCTTCATCCAACATACCGAGCCGCCGGAGATCAGGGTTCTCAAGATTGTTTAGTCGAAGATCCAATGAACAAGATAGTGGAACTCCAGAAACGTTCTCAAGAACAAGCTCGCGGAGTTCTGAGTCCACATCCATAGAAGTCGCGGGCTTTTCAGGTGGTGGCGGGGCAACAAGTCAGACTGTTGATAGACGTGAGCAGGTGGAGTCGGGCACGTTAAGCTCTCAAGTTGCAGGTCATGCTGTTGAGGATCGTCAGACGCTGGAACTGGGCAGAGAGCTGCCTAATCCAATTGTTGAACGTGGAACTGCTCGGCCAATAGCAGCAGAAGAGGTAACTAAAGTTTCACTATCAAATAGACTTTACAAAGGAAAGGAGACGTATATATAATTGTGTATCTGTGCAATATGCGACACGCTTGTTAATCCCCCAAACAATCAGACTTTTGTTAAATCCAGAAAGATTGTCCTTGCATAAAAGCTCAAGAATTCTCTTAACCTTGATATCTAAAGAAAAAATATCAATAATTGCCTACGCAAACTACGATTGTTGAAGGGATAGAACTTGAGTTCGAAGTTAACTTTGGATCCTCTTTCCCTCAAAGTTACTCCAATCCAAAAATAAAAAACAGAAGATGCATCCAACTTCATGTTTTCAAAACGATTAGCAGGAACCCAATGATGCAGTTGTTGCAGGAAGAAGATTACCAAAAGGAAGCTGAAGACTTCCATGAAAGATTGAAGAAAGCAATGGAGGAAGCACATAATCTAAGAGAAGAGACTTTCAAGGAGTCACAGAGACGACAGAAGGCCGAACAGGAGGCTGTTGAAGCTCAGCATAAGGTGAGAACGCAAGTAAACGGCCAACTGGTTTAAATACCAACCATAGTCTCTGCAAGCTCCGCTCACTTAAGCTGCACTAGACTCTCACTCTCTCTTATACAAATACACAAACACACGCACATGTACACAAAAAAACACCAATTGCACTTTTGTGCTATGTGAGCAACATCTTACATATGGTCATTGCCTACTTACAGACAAGACTGGCTGAAATTGCACTGCTAAGAGAACAGAGACAAAGGAAGGACGTAGAGGCAGTTCTATCCAAAGAAAGACAAGAATTGGACAAGCTTGGGAAACAACTTCAAGATGCAGAGACAGCGGTCCAAGAATTAATGGCAGAGAAATCATCACTAGATGCAGAAATGGCCGATTCCAAAGACATGTTACGTGAGGCACTTAAGCAGCTAAGAGTAGCAGAGACATCTCTCGCAGGTATTGAGATGGAAAAAATGGAGATGAAGATGCAGTGGGATGAAGCGTTGCAGAAAGTTGAAGAGATTAGTCGTCGACAAGGTGGAGATGCTGAACAGAGGATGATGATTCAAAGTTTCACCATGTTCTCTCTTGAGGAGTTTATGAAGGCTACAAACAACTTCGAACCCAGCTCCAAGATTGGAGAAGGTGGCTCAGGAATTGTGTACAAGGGACGAATGCGTTACACTTTGGTTGCGATCAAGGTTCTGAATGCTCAAGGCACTCAACAAGGGTCTGAGTTCAACCAAGAGGTAGGCATTTGCCATGCACATTCCCTGATGAATCATTTCTGCAACATATAGATGTTGAAACAAGTCACTTGGGTTTATTTTGCTTTATCCATTGATTCCTAAACTTTTGTTTGAAGCTGTGATATTGAATCACATGCATCAATTTGTCAGAGTATATGCAAACATAAAACAGTCATAGTTTAAGATGTGACCCAACCTGAAGGAGTGTTCTAAAAGTTGAAACATATGAAACCAAATCAGGAAGGACTATTAGTCTAAAATTACCGTACTATTACTTGCTCAAGTATAAGCAAGGGGGAAAGAAAAACGAAGTGCAGTTATTTGGCCCTTAACTTGTAAAATCCAAATTTTAGTTCCATAGTAATCAAGCAAATCACAGGTTCCATTACTCACGAAAACCTATTTCAGAAACTAATATAATCTTTCAGTTGGAATGTATGTCAAATGTAGAAGATGTACTTTGTCTTCTTTTGTAGATTCCATGGAAACGACAAGACTTCCTAAGCAGAGATTTCGTAATAATTCCCAATTTTTTATATGAATATGTGATGTAATTGGAAAACCTATGGAGACTTTGAGCGTCAATTAGATATAGGGTTTTGGATTTAACTGCAGTGTTTTCTTCTTTCCTAATTTCCCTTAACATATTCCAATATTTGTTTTCAACACGTTCACTGTTTGTTCCGGCTCAGGTACAAGTTCTGAGCAAGATGAGACACCCACACTTGGTCACCTTGATAGGTGCATGCCTCGAGTCCCGGGCCCTTGTTTACGAGTACCTCTCCAATGGTAGCCTTCTAGACAGACTGGAGAGTAAGAACAGCACCCCACTGACGTGGCAAACTCGGAGCCGGATCTTAGCCGAAGTATGCTCTGCACTCCTGTTCCTTCACTCAGCAGGAGTGGTGCATGGTGATCTGAAACCAGGAAATATCCTTCTTGATGGCAACCTCAACGCGAAGATTGGTGACTTTGGCATCAGCCGACTTATGCCTGAGCACACCAGCACTACGAGTATGTGCATTAATACTGATCCAAAGGGTACTTTTGCGTACATGGATCCAGAGTTTCTAGCTACTGGGGAGCTAACACCCAAGTCAGATGTATACTCCTTTGGTATTATAATTCTGCAGTTGCTCACAGGGAGACCTCCATTATGGATTGCTAAGATTGTCCAAGCGGCTCAAATAGCTGGAAATCTGCAGGAACTTATTGACCCAGATGCCGGAGAGTGGCCCTTTATTCAGGCAACTCAGCTAGCCAACATTGGGCTGAAGTGCTGTACGGTGAGCAAGAGTCACCGAGCTGACTTGGAGACTGAAGTCTGGAGAACGCTGGACGCAATGAGGGCATCATCGTCTTCTTCTCCTGCTCAGTTGACATCCAAAGATTCAGTGGAAGCTCCAGCATATTTCATCTGCCCAATTTTCCAGGTCAGTAAATGCTCTTGGCAAGAACACTTAAGATCGGCCACAGACGCGTATGCACCTACAGTCGGACAGACACGCACACTCGAACACGAATACATGATTATGATGATAGTACCCTTAGTGCCCATTCTTTGATTTTTGAAATGTTGGTGAATTAATCTCATGATAACATACTTATAATATGTTTGAACACATAATTGCAAGGTGAGCAGTTTTCTATAGAGTAAAGTCTAATTACAAAGTAACCCATAAAAGGTTAGGAATTTGAATAGGTCAGACAAGGGTTAGATCCATCGTTAGATACTCAACCCACAAGATCAGATCTTGATTCAGATGAAAGAAGTTTGTGAGAGATGTGATCAGCAGTTAGTTCAGATTGAAATTCAGACTAGGCCGATTCGTTCATGCATATAACTACATTAATATTGGAAATGTTCTGGACTACTACATAGATGTCTGGTCTGTATGTCTGTTTGTGTGTATGTAAATGAATCAGAGAAGTTAATCTATTCGATTGGGAAACAATTGTCATGCTCAACCTCTATGGTTTGAATATAGAAGTGGGCAGAGTTTTGGCTCCTCTCAGCTTACCAGGTCTTGAACATTTATATGGAACTGAAGTGTTTGACTTCAGAGGTCGACACTAACTGTTAATCACGGTTATTTTAGTTGTTTAAAAGTACCATGAATTTACTGGTTGTGCCGTAATTGTCGTAGTCTTGGAAATGCAGGAAATCATGTGTGATCCGCATGTGGCAGCTGATGGTTTCACCTACGAAGCAGAGGCAATACGAGGATGGCTGGACAGCGGCCACAATACATCTCCAATGACCAACTTGAAGCTCAGCCATTTCAACCTCACTCCAAACCATGCTCTGCGCTCTGCAATAGAAGAATGGCGCATGAATGCCTGAAGTTCCCTTGTTAGTATTCTACATGCTTTGAGCATGAAATATACAAAGAGAACAAATGTTGCAATTTGGATCAATCACTGATGCTCATGGGATCTTATAACCGGAGAATTGTGATACTAAATTGCGGTACTGAATTGAGGATGAATGCCTATCAAATTATGTCCAGATACATATATTTTGTAAAACATTAAAGCGATGTAGAAGTAGCTCAAAATGTCAAATATCGCTTTGAAGTTCCGAGGCAATATTGATGCGGTAGTAGAATGCGTTAGATCTCGGTTCAGTTTATATCAGTCGGTTTTGCTTGGATCTGTATATGACCATCTCTATGCGAGATATATAATTTGTATATGACATCATTTGTGGGATTGTATATATCTGTTCATATGTTTTTCTTTTCCAGTAATTTTGCTAGTACATGATGTGTTCAAAATCAGTAAATTTCGTTGTTTACTATTTTTCTTTAGTTAAACAAACCTCCTTCCCTTATGGATTTTTGTGTGATTCCTCTCTCTCTCTCTCTCACACACAAGCACGCACAAAACGTTTTTAATTGTGCAAGTCATTCCACAGGTCCGTGCATGTCTCACAAGACATGTCACCAAAATGGCGTGTCCTGGTGACACTGGTAAATCAAGATGGCAATCAATGTGTCACCTAATACATATACCTAATTAAACAACTCTCGTTAGAAAGCATAAAAGATGATACAATCAAGATTTTTCAAAGCAAAACTAGTATAAATACAACAAGGCAGCACAAGTAGTATTAAAATATGAAAGGAATCATGAAAAATAAGTTATGCTCCTATCAGGAAAATAAGAAAATTGGTAGCTTACATGGAATTTCAAGCAAAACGCGAGGGACTATGCCAGATTTTTCCTCTAATAAAAAGGTGAGGCTCAAGTCAACAAGCAGGATACGTGTGGTGTGTATGAGAGAGAGAGAGAGAGAGATTCTCTATCCGTATAAGCTAATAAAAAACTTTAGCTCTTCAATGCAGCTTGCTGAAGGGGAGTTCGCTCGTGTGTTCAAAGGGAGATTGAACCACACTGCAGTTGCAATCAAGATGCTGAAGCCAGAGCAGATGCAGAGTGTGTCAAGCTTCAGACAAGATGTATGACTCCTTGTCACAGATCTTCATTTGATCCACAGTTTTTAAGTTCTTTATTCTGCTCTTTTATGTTTTATATTTTATAAAAGCCTTTAAACTTTTATGTCCCCTATTTACGTTTATTAAAGAAAAATATTTCTCAAAATTTACCATAAAACTTTTTGGTACTGAAATCCCAATATTGAATGTGGTTTCTGTAAGGTTACATATCCATATCCCTTTTCTCTTGTTGATTTTACCTTCTCTTCTTTCTACAATTTCTTTATTGATACTATCTTTTGTGCTTACATGATTTTTAAAGCTGGTGCAACCAAGTTCCAAGTCTGCTCCATGTGAGAGGACAAACACTACGATGAGCTTTTGTTGTTCTATTTCATGACTATCATTGATCTAGTAAATATAGATTTTCTAGGATTTCTTGGTTTGTTTCCTTAATTATGATCTTGATATAACATTCATCACTGTAGTGACACGAGTTGTTGGGAAAACAACAACTAAGCCTTTTTTCATACTAGATGGGATCGGCTACCTGGATTTTTTTGTTTCCACATAGCCTTATGATAATTTGTAGAATCCATCATAGTTTTACGTTGGCTATCGAAAGCCTAATGCAATCTTCCTCTTTTATCAGAGCTTGAGACCGACCATCCCTTACATGACCGAGTTTGTTGAGAAAACATTTGCGAGAAATTAATCTTGCAAGATATCCTCAGGTGGCAGCAGACAGTTCCCTTTCTGAAACCGTGGATGATTATGAGGCCGGACTTAAAAGGACCTACAAGTTGAAGGTCATGATTTCGACTTGCATATCTGGCAGGGGTCTTGCTTAGCTCCATAATGCCAATCAAAGCGTAAAATAAAATATCAGGAGTCTATATCAAAATTAAATTAACTTGAAGATAGTTAAGAACCCATTCGACATCTACGAACACAACCTATTTAAACATATACAAATGTCGTTGTCACAATTGAACATCACTAATTTAGAACATAGTTCCTGGACAGAGTGCCATCTGACTTTCTATTGCTGCTGGATGAGATTCTTATACCAGCATTTGTATTTCTAAGGAGTGGCTGGCGCGATTTGGTTGATTACTTTCCTTTCTCGGTCTTTCATATAGTCAATAGGTTTCTTACAGATCCGCACATCTATCTCCGTGCTGAAACAATTGGTGCACCAAATGGTTCTTCACTTCTGATAGTTGTTGAAAGAATACATCACCAGAAGATCAAATTGATTTTCGCGTGCACTGGTAGCCTGAGGTCTTTCCAATTATGTGATCCAAATGAGTCCCGATGTTTTGAAAGTTCAAGGGAATGAGTTGCAGTTGATGATGGTTCACATCAATCAACTAGTTTGGTCACACAACGTTGTCTGGTGACCTTATCCAATGTAGGTCTTGTGAGTGATTTTTTTTTTAAATACATAAAGAATAACGATACTTGTGAGTGAAGCAAAAGCAAAAATGGTGGAACCTCAAAAGCGAGAAAGAAGATATATTTAAACACAAAGTCCTTCAAGGAGATGTTTGGAATTATGTTGGTACACCCTACGATGTGTGGAACAATATGGCTATACATATTAGGAAAGTGGTGAAAGATTGTTAAGGTGTTTCTAAGGGAGGTGTACCGGCACAAAAGAAGTTTGGTGGTGGAGTGAAATAGTGCAAAATAAAATCAGGCAAAGATAGCATGTTACAAATTACATTATGCTAAGAAAACTAGTGAAACTTTAGAGGCTTATAAGAAAGCAAAAAAGGCCCTGAGTGAACCAAAAGCTAAAATTTGTGAGGATTTATATAAAAAAACTCAACTCAAAAGAGGGTGAAAGAGATATTTTAATGATAGCTAGGGTTAGAGATAAAAAAACTAAAGATCTTAATTATGTTAGATGCATCAAGAACGAGGATGAAAAAATTTTAGTGGCAAATGATGATATAAGAAATAGATGGAAAAACTATTTTTATAAGTTTTTTAATGAAAATAAAGATGTTAATATTAGTTTAGGAGAGTTAGCCAAATCAGAAAAGTATATAAACCACAATTTATACCGATGTATTCAAAAGAATGAAGTCAAAGAGGCTCTTAAATATATGAAGGGTGGTAAATCGGTAGGACCAGATAATATTCCTATAGAAGTTTGGAAAATACTAGGAGAAATAGGAATCACTTGGCTCACAAGACTATTTAATGAAATATGAAAAAACCAAAAGATGCTCGAGGAATGGAGAGCAAGTACACTTATACCCATATATAAGAACAAGGGAGACATTCAAAATTGTGCGAATTATCAAGGTATCAAGTTAATGAGCCATACTATGAAATTGTGGGAAAGAATTATCGAAGTAGGTTAAGACAAGTATCAAGTACAACAGAGAACCAATTTGGATTCATGCCAGGCAGATCTAGTGTTGAAGCGATTCACCTTTTGAAACATCTTATGGGATATTTTACGACAAAAAAGAAAGACCTCACATGATATTTATTGATCTAGAAAAAGCTTATGATAGGATACCGGGGGAGGTTCTTTGGAGAACTTTGAAAAAAAGAGGTATCCCATTGACATACATTAACCTTATAAGAGACATATATGATGGTGCAAAAACATGTGTGAGGATTCATGAAGGAATGACAAACTTCTTTGAAGTTAATATTGGGTTACATCAAGGATCAACTTTAAGCCCATACTTATTTATAATGGTGATTGATGAGTTAACAAAACATATTCAAGATGAAGTACCTTGGTGTACGTTATTTGCATATGACATTGATTTAGTGGAGGAGTCTAAGGAAAAAGTTAATACAAAATTGGAACTATGGAGAGAAACATTAGAAAGCAAAGGCCTCCGACTTAGTAGAACAAAGACAAAATATATGGAATGTAAGTTTGATCATTTGGTTACTTTAGAGGACATAGAAATTAAAATTGGAACATGTTGCATCCCCCGAAAAGAAAGTTTTAAATACTTAGGGTCATTTTTTCAGAGTGATGAAAGAATTGATGGAGATGTTACGCATAGAATTAATGCTGGTTGGTTAAAATGGAGAGGAGCATGAGGTATTCTTTGTGATAAGAAGATACCATTAAAGTTAAAAGGTAAATATTATAAAGCAACAATTAGGCCTGCCATGTTTTATGGTTCTGAGTGTTGGGTAGTTAATCATCAACATGTACAAAAGATGTTTATGACAGAAATGAAGATGTTAGAGATGCATGAGTGGTCATACAAGAAAAGACCGTATACATAATGAGGTTATTAGAAACAAATTAGGAGTGGCACCAATAGAGGATAAAATGAGAGAATATCGTTTAAGATGGTTTGGACATATAAAAAGAAGAACTTGTAAGAAGGTATGAAAAACTAAATTTGGAAAGTATTAAAAGAGCTAGAGGATGACCATAAAAGTGTTGGAAAGAAACAATAAAGAATGATCTAGCTTATTGTAAGTTAATTGCTAACGTGGCACACGATAGGGATATGTGGAAACAAAGAATCTATGTAGGTGACCCCGTCTAGTATGGGAAAAGGCTTAGTTGTTGTTGTTTATAACTACTACTATGAAATTGTGGGAAAGAATTATCGAACGTAGGTTAAGACAAGTGTCAAGTACAACAGAGAACCAATTTGGATTTATGCCAGGCAGATCTACTGTTGAAGCGATTCACCTTTTGAGACGTCTTATGAAACATTTTAGAGCAAAAAAGAAAGACCTTCATATGATATTTATTGATCTAGAAAAAGCTTATGATAGGATACCGGGAGAGGTTCTTTGGAGAACTTTGAAAAAAAAAGATATCCCATTGACATAAATTAACCTTATAAGAGACATGTATGATGGTGCAAAAACATGTGTGAGGACTCATGAAGGAATGATAGACTTCTTTGAAGTTAATATTGGGTATCAAGGATCAACTTTAAGCCCATACTTATTTATAATGGTGATTGATGAGTTAACAAAACATATTCAAGATGAAGTACCTTGGTGTACGTTATTTGCATATGACATTGATTTAGTGGAGGAGTCTAAGGAAAAAGTTAATACAAAATTGGAACTATGGAGAGAAACATTAGAAAGCAAAGGCCTCCGACTTAATAGAACAAAGACAAAATATATGGAATGTAAGTTTGATCATTTGGTTACTTTAGAGGACATAGAAATTAAAATTGGAACATGTTGCATCCCCTGAAAAGAAAGTTTTAAATACTTAGGGTCATTTTTTCAGAGTGATGAAAGAATTGATGGAGATGTTACGCATAGAATTAATGCTGGTTGGTTAAAATGGAGAGGAGCATGAGGTATTCTTTGTGATAAGAAGATACCATTAAAGTTAAAAGGTAAATATTATAGAGCAGCCATTAGGCCTGCCATGTTTTATGGTTCTGAGTATTGAGCAGTTAATCATCAACATGTACAAAAGATGTTTGTGACAGAAATGAAGATGTTGAGATGCATGAGTGGTCATACAAGAAAAGACCATATACATAATGAGGTTATTAGAAACAAATTAGGAGTGACACCAATAGAGGATAAAATGAGAGGATATCATTTAAGATGGTTTGGACATATAGAAAGAAGAACTTGTAAGAAGGTATGAAAAACTAAATTTGAAAAATATTAAAAGAGCTAGAGGATGACAAAAGTGTTGGAAAGAAACAATAAAGAATGATCTAGCTTATTGTAAGTTAACTTCTAACATGGCACACGATTGGGATATGTGGAAACAAAGAATCCATGTAGCCGACCCCGTCTAGTATGGGAAAAGGCTTAGTTGTTGTTGTTTATAAAGAATGGCGATGAAGAGTGTATGATCCGGTCCTCCAAGAAGCATGACCAAGGTGCTTTATGGTGAATATAAAGGGACTTCTTTTTAGTCCTAGTGAAATAGCTGTGAAAGACGCAACTGTTCAGTTGGTTTTCAGCGTTGGTCTTTCAACAGTTTACTAAGAGACTTCAACATCTCCTTGTGTGGCGTAAAGAGCCACGACACTTCTTCTAAGAGGCACAATACTCTTCAACTGACGTGAACTAGATGTTTGAAAATACACTAGACGGTTGATTTCTCTCCAACTAAACAGCCACATCCTTTCAGTGAAACAGAGGCTATAAAAAGGGGTGTTTAGGCAGCAAGAGGCAAGAGAGATCAATATCGGTTCATCGCTTAAACCTTCCCTATTAGACGTCTTCCTATCTCATTTTCTAAAAGACTCTTTTAACTCTCTGTTTGTTCTCTTCAGCAGGCACAAGAGTAACATACACCCATTCAATCTGAGAGCATCTCTATTTCGTTGGAAATCGATTGTATTCATTCAAGGCCAATCTATTGTAGCTCCATTGTATCTCGAAGGAATTTTGCCAATATCCGCTTGTATCTGATCCTTTATTTCCAACGGCCGTCGCGCCTTGGTTCTTACGCATATTCTTCATAATCCATGACTGTTGACAGAATCGTTACAGATTTCAGTCTCATTGGAATACAAACTTCTGCAAAATATCTTGAAGACTCATCGATTGGATTCAAGTATTGAGTCGCTGCCATTAGTAACTGTCCTCATTACAACATCAAGAACAACCGATCTTAAGGTGGTGTTCATTACACATCGCGTGACAGAATCGGTGATGCTTTATTGCTGCACATGTTTGGAGAAATAGGTTCTATATCAAAGTCTATTTCAAGCACTTTCTGTTACGAAACAGACTCATCTAGAATCCAATACGATATTCTTACTGTGGTGATTTTCTTTCAAGGAATATTGGAAGCGTATGGATTCAACACCTCTAACCTTTTAGGTTCATTAAAATTGCATGTTTAATTGAAAAAGGTGACTCCCCACATTATTGTAGCAGTTTAAACCCTCGAGATCATTGTCCTTAGTTAATTCTCATACTTCAATAAATAGATAAACCCGAATCATCCATTTTAAAATTCTCTCCTCATAAGGGTTCAACATGATGAGTTGCACGTCGTGGCCTCTTTTCTACCCACGGTTGTCCATTATTATGAGGGTCCATATAGGTTAGGTGCTAGAACTAGTCAAGAGCATTGTTTCTACACTTTTCCTTAAGGACAAGAATCGAGGTTTGTTTAATTAGTTGAAATGTCCAATTTTCTAGCACCAACTTAAATATGTCGAAGAACTTCAGAATTTAGACATTATTCTCTGAGCAAACCAAAGACGTTAGTAGACACCTGAAATCAAATTCATGTGTGTGTGTATATATATATACATATATATATATATATACATATATATATATATACATATACATATATATATATATACATATATATATATATATACACACGTAGAGAGAGAGGGGGAGAGATGAGATGAGATTTCATATTGTCCGTATCCATAAAGTTCGGATAGAGCTTGTTGAACTTCTTTCATTGATTTAGGTAGCAGGAACAAACCGTAAATAACTAACCTCTTCATTTGTTAATGGATGAGCTGAACTCTTTTATTGGAACAAGCATGTAAACAGTTTCATCAATTACAATATGTTATGGTTTGTTTAAAAGAAAGCTATTGTTTGTTAATATTTTTTAAAGTACATAGTCATACTAATTCGTGTAAATGTTGCAATTAGAGTACAACTAGTTATTGGGCTTTTAAATTATATGAATTCATAGATGAGAACTTCGGATACTAATGGGGGGGGAAAGATCTCAATAAAACAACAAAGCTTCCATTACAGGGTAGGTTGATGCTAAACACCTTTACTTATCAAGTATAACTAAGCAGACATGATTTTTTATTGTTTTAATAGAATTAGCTTTTGAATCATATGATTTAAACTAGATTTTTGTTTATTCAATTCCAAAAGAATGTACAAATTGTGTCTTTATAATCAAATTGTGGTGCCTCATCCTTCATGAAGTATCAATGGCAAACCAATATGCCAAATCAACTCTAGTATGATGAAAAGTTGTCAAGCATAAAACTTGAAGTCCCATATGTGATTGGTCAAAGGAAATGGGCCCTATTTCAATATGGTTTTTCTAATATAATATTAGATTGATTTGACACAAGTTACAATGAATCGGCCCGAATTTGAGTGCAAGCAAAAAGGTTCCATTTAAACCTAAACTATTTCTGCGTCAATTGATACATGGAAAGAAAACGAAAGTATAATTCATTCTCAAAAAAGTGCACCTTCATCTTTTTTTCATTCTTATTACACTCCTACCCATAAAGATAGGCATGATTATGCATACGAAAAGGTTGCAAGTCCAATCTCTCTCTTTCTATAGAGAGAGATGTATTCATATACATACATATATGTATGTATGTGTGATGTATATGTAACATCAGTTTCATAAATATAAATAATCATTGCTATTCTTTTCCAAACTATTGAAAATATATTATACATTTTTATTTTGTTTTTCTCATACAAGAACACCTTTATCACCTACCGCCGAAAAAAAATGCACAGTGCTCTTGTCCATGTCTGACACCACGAAGTCAACGGTCAATAGAATCAGACATGTATGTCAAGTCTTGCACCACCAGCCCTAGACATGCCCAGTTCTGGTTAGCTCGGGACCTAGAACTGAAATTGAACAGGCCCAAGACCAGTTCCAATTATGGTTTTGGAACCGATAATCTTATTAAAAAATAAAATTTAATAATTCGCCGGGTCCGGTTGTGAAAAAGGTGAAACCGGAACTGGACCAGGTGAGTCTCGATTCCAGTTTCACTGGTTCTGGGTCCAGTCGGTTCCTGGCCCAGTTTGGCTCCAGTTGGAACCACCGGACCGGTTAGGAACCAGTTGTCTAACCTGCCCTACTTGTCATGTTGCATTATATTATTTAGAAATTCATTTCAAGATTTATTTGTTTTTCCTAAACTAAGCACCAGCATTATTAATATAATAAAAGTTTCTAGTATACAACTTGAAAATTCTAAATAGGCATGGTAGCAATATTGGAGAGCAAAAACTAAGGAAATGGCTATATTATGAAACCTGATTTTAAAAGTTTCTAGTATACAAATTGAGAATTCTAAATAGGCATAGTAGTATTTATCGATGTGCTTTTTCCTATTTTCTTGTGTATCGTGAGAACTAAACTTACCTCATTTGAAATTAATGAAGAAGATTGGATAAGACAGACATAATTTGGTGTATGACACAATGCCTCCACTTAGTTATTGATTTTAATATGCAAATTAGATTCTCTATAGGGGAAATTATACTAGCCATGCAAATATTCATTACATAATATTTCTATGTAATGAAGGTTCACATTTAAAAATTGTTTTCCCTTTACAGAAAGTTGTGTTGAATTCACTTATTAAGAATCTAGTAATATTTGCAGAAAAATGCTTTAGATTAGGGCTTCCAATATTTGTAACTATAATTTCATCTAGACAATTGGTGTTAATGTAATTATGGTTTGTTAAATGCTTTTATAGTAAGAAGAGCACAGGATTAAAGTTTATTAATATCTCTGGCTTAATCTGTCTTTTGTATCTAAATATTAGTTTCTTATGAAGACAAAGACGCCCATATGGAAGTATTGCAGAAAAGATATATCGACGATTTATGGAGCGAAGAAAAGCAAAGCAGGGTTCATCTGAGACCCTTAGGGTAAGTATTTAACCATTAATCTTAAAGTGAATCTTATTTATTATTTTTAAACTAAAAGACATTTCATCTTATTCTATAACAAGCGAATACATGTGAATAAGTTCAACTTGTTGGTACTCCAAGACATCTAGCTGTCCGTGCTTCTTATATCATCTTACCCATATATCCTAAGGAATTTATTTTAAGACGAACATGAAATGTTGTACTTCTTTTGTTTCTCAAAGAATATGAACGCTTGTTACTTATATACGTGAAGCTCCTTTTCTATCACAATCTAGCAATTATTTGATGAAAATTTACCATTTACACCAATATATATGTAATAAATTACAATCACAGAATATGCATTAGCATTGTTAACAAAAACACACATACATACACACACACACACACACACACACATATATATATATATATATATATATATATATATATATATATATATATATATATATATATATATATATATATATATATATATATATATATTTCTACATATATATGTATCTGTTTTGTTTACAAGAGGTGATGGCAGTCTATTTCCTTGAGCCATATCTGCTACATGAAAGACCCTTCTTTGTTTTTATAGTCCGAAGAATCACATCTCTCCGTATCATTTATAAATTCACCTCCTCCTCGTCATGGATTAATGGTGAACTTTTTTCAAAGTCAGAAATAATTCTAGGAACTGCAAACCATTCCAAGACAGCTGGTTCTTCTTAGGCTTTAGAAAAAATGAGGATTTTTCATCGACCTAGACTAAATCATTTCCTCCTTTATGAGAAAGAGTTGCTCTGTTCGTCGAGATCAGTCCATTTGCATTTTGGATTTCAACCCTCCTAATTAACTAAACTTTAAACTTTAACTATTAACCCATCCTTCACAATCTACAATTTTTCTTCTACCAAACCCAAAGCGAAAATCAATTACTTCGCAACTCTTGAATGGATCTAAAACTTGCTTTGCTACCGGTAACTTGTTCTCAGGCGTACTGTCATTTCCCCAAGGATAAAAGAGAAGGGAAACTAAGAGGGACACTCCTAGCAGTTTTGTTTATTTTGACGGTAAGAAAAGTAGGTGGCAGGTGTGGTTCAGATAGAAAAGGAAGGTGCGATGCAGAAAATCATTCTAGTACCCGCATTGGTGTCTGTGCCTAGATCCTCTTGTTCACCAGAGTGTAATGGCTGAGCGCTGGGCTATCTGGCAGGAGGTCTGGAGTTCAATTAGAGTTAAACCTTAGGGATCTTCCTTTGATCCAGCTTCCTAATCACAAAATTTTTAAAAATTGAGGGTAAATTATGTGTTGATATTTTTTATATATATAGCGGTTTATATATTGGTTGATAATGCACAATTTAAAGTCCTAGTGGCAAATGTCATACAGAAAGGGCTAGTGTTAGATGGTCCAAACCTACATTGCCAAGCTAATTGCGTTGTTGCTTGACCCTTCATGCGTATAATTAAGTGAGACTTATTTTTATGGACTTTACAGTGATTTTTTTGTTCTTGAACAGGCAATGGTGGCCGAAAGTCTTCTCGCAAAAGAAAAGCTGCTACGGGAAGAAGCAGAGCTGGAATTGGAAAAGACAAAATTAGAGTTGAAGAGAGCTTCTGATGAACAGTTGTTACTTGAAGCAGAAATAGATAACCTCAATCATGCTGAGATGCTAATGAAGCAGGAAAAGACAGCTTTCATTCATGAAGAGAGCTGCTGAAGGGCTAGAAATGCAAATCAACTTGAATAATGCACCAGTGCCTTGTTTCACTACATTCTCATATTCTGAATTGGTCAAGGCTACAAACAACTTTGATCCAGACCTAAAAATTGGAGATGGATTTCTAGGTTCTGTATACAAGGGTCATGTCCGCTCCACATCTGTTGCTGTCAAATTAATCATGGATGAATTTGTTGATGAGCAGGTCAATTTTTCTCTTTAACAGCCTTGACACATGAAAGTCAATATATATTACTCATAGTCTACCTCAATAATGAAGTTGAAATTGAAATCGGCTTGATGGTAACGATTCTAAACAAAAGAGTTATATATGACGAATCAACATATTGGCTTACAGAATTTTGCGATTTATTTAACTTTAGTTTCTAAACAAATGCACTGCCACTTTCATGTACTCCATGTAGCTAAGTTTCTCTTTTACAACTGAAATCTGGCCATTACATAGCAAGTGACTTCAAATTTGCATAGGATGCAGATTTAGAACCCCCTAACTGGTATCTTTCTCAACAATCTAACACTTGACTCTTTGAAATTCCATCAATTGTTTCATTGAAATTTCTCGAGTTGATAGAAATTAATGCTAATTAAATGTTCTGATATATGTATACGGTTTACTTCTATTTCCAGAATAAAATGATCTTTTGAACTAGCGTTCGATTCCTTATGCAGATAACTGACCAGCCCTCGGCATGGCACCTCCACCTGCTCTCACCAGTGGGTGCATGCACAGAGTTGAACGCATTGGTATATCACTACCAATCTGCTGGAAGTCTTGAAGATCAATTGTTCTGTGAGGGGATGCCACCATTGGCTTGGCAATCATGCATGTGTATGGCCGCACAGATATGCTCTGCTTTGTGTTCCCTCCATGACGTTGGGAATTATCATGGCAATTTGAAAATCACAAATGTCCTTAGTGCCGACTTCTCAGCAAAACTCGTTAGTTATGGCGTTGACTTTTATAATGACTCCACACTGAGCCAATTCGGAGACATCTTCACTCTTGGGAAAATAATCCTCCAACTACTTACAGGTATTTTTATATCTTTGGGGTTACAAACCTTCTAGGAACAAAGCCTCATGACAGGTTCCAATCTGAGTTGTTGAGCACAAGGTAATATAAGGGAAAGGGAGTCAGGTGGTCGACCTAAAATGGTGAAATGAAGAGGTGAATATAGCAAGCACAATCACACATACACACACGATCACAGATTTTGGCTTGATCTTTTCCCTTCGGCGAGTCATTCTTCAACTGTTAATTGATCATTACAGGGAAACCTGCTGTAATCACAAAGGAGGTTCAAGAAGCAGTGGATAACAAAACTCTTAAAGGCATCGTGGATCCAAAAGCTGGTGAATGGCCTCTGCAGTTCGCGCTGCAATTAGCGAACCTTGGGTTGGACTGCTGCATGGCCGACAAGGATTGGAGGCCAGACTTGGAAGGTCATCTCCGATTAATGTTACACTCGATGAAGGATCCACCAACTGCAGCACCTGCAGCTCCACTGAAATTCCCACACATATGTCAAGAGCTTCCGTCCATGTTCATCTGCCCCATTCGTCAGGTTAGTGAACAATATAGACTGCTCGTTTGATATGTTTTCGTCAGGTTAGTAACAACATAGACTGCTCGTACGATATGTTGCACGTTTTCCTACCAATCCAAGCACCATTCAAATATGTGAGTGGTGCAGCTTTTGAAACTTTCTGCACACACATATATTTGTATATGTATGTATATTGCTTTTTTTGTTCTGTTCTTCTGACCAACTCAAAGGCACCTTTGTGCTGGTCAACGCTCTTGGGGTGGCGTCCCCTTCTTCGTCCCCGCTGCTGTCGTACAGCCTCGTTCAGATGATGAGATGGTGTTGTCAGGGTTTCTTATTTCTCAAGTTCCGTTTATCCCATTATCTGCATATTATGACTTCTGAAAATTGAAAAACTGTAGGAAATCATGCGCGACCCGCAGGTTGCAGCAGATCTCAAGTTCCGTTTATCCGCAACCACCCTCTTAGATCTGCAATCCAAGAGTGGCCATGGGGTTCAACTGTCAAAGTGCGTTGAGTGCAACCTTATTTACATTAATGACCGGTTTTCCTCGTGTTGGCCTAGACGGATTTTGAATAGCTTGCGGATGTGAACCATGAGTTTACTTGTTTAAAGGGTGTATATTCTCATGACCAATTTGCTTGTTTAAGGGGTGTAAACTCTCTCTTTCAAACACACACAGATATTCTGTTTGATCCGCTGGCTGTTCATAATATATCACAAAGATACTCCTAGTCGCATATGGAGACTTGCAGAGGCAATACCACTCTACGATCTTAAAGGTTGGAGTTAAAAAGGTTGAATCTGGTATTGGAGATCACGATATTGCACCAAAATGCATGTCATTCACGTCATGTCCACATGTTGGCCATGAGACACATTCGTCGCCACAATGTTGAAGCAACAGTCTTCACAGGATGAGGAGGTTGGCTCAGGGGCTTTAAGCTTCTGGGTGGGTATCTATGTCGCCTAAGACCAGTGGTTTTCAGTGTCAGATAGAAAAAGAAAAACTAAAAGCACTGGCAGCAGATTATTTTAGGCAACAGCTCATGAATGATGACCAGCAATAGAGAGTAGGGAGAATAGCCATAGCAGAGGGGATAAAGTGGAACAAAGACAAGGCTTCTAGAAGAGCCTGTAGAGAAAAGGGACCTGTCAGTGATTGCACCTCTGTTCATCATCTTGAACCAGCAGAATCCTCTGATCCGGCCAGTTGACCTTTGTGCACCTTTTGAGAACCTCTCCGATTGGCTACGTCACGTAAATCAACTTGATATTCACAGGTCCCCAGATTCCATGACTCAGCCTGCCTGATCTTGAGAAGTGTAGATACATCTCTGAAACCATAACTCGACCCTTTATTTGATTTGCAAATGTTCAAATCTTTTCACATATACATTTGAGTCAAGGAATATTTTAATGGCACTCGACATTATGTGGGAGTGGAACCTTGTTGCCACTCCTGAATTGCAGAACGAAGTGCAAAATTTGAGGTAAGGTTCAGATGACTGAGCGGCAAATTCGTCATTGGTGACGTGTTATGGCCACCTGCAAACCATTCAGTCAATGCTTCTCTTTCGTAAGTGAAACCATCTGCTGCAATTTGTGGGTCACGCATGATGTCCTACAAGTTTTCACTTTTCAGTAAAAAATAAAAAAAAGTTGATGAAGAAGACAGCAAGGAACATAACACTACATTTACGAGAGCAAGTTTGAGTGAAACATTGAAAGCCTAGATAGAACCAGGTTTATCGTGTCATGCTGCACAACCAAGGATAAGTTTAGACGCAGCAGAAAATGAAATGAAAATAAGTTAAAATAGAAAATAAGGATCATAATAGTGGGGGTAGCAGAGAATCATAATTTTCTCAGGATGTTTCCCTAGAATTTTCACATTTTCCAAAACAACAACTAAGCCTTTTCCCATACTAGACGGGGTCGGCTACATGGATTCTTTGTTTCCACAGAGCCGTATCATGTGTCATGTTAAGGTACTTGAAATGCTAGAAACTCAGGTACTTGAGTTTCTAGCATAGGTCACCCGGGATGCTTGTATCCGTAAGGATAAGTATCAGTGCCATCAAATAGGCCCTATGGGAAAGATTGTATGAGATCCCCATTCACCGCAAAAGCGCAGAGAAGCTTAACAATGCTTCTTTAAGAAAAGTAGTTCGATGGAGGTTATGATTTGGAAAGGTAATAGCTATCAATATCCTAAAATTCAGCAGGAGATCCCCATTCACCACAAAAGCGCAGAGAAATTTAACAATGCTTCTTTAGGAAAAGTAGTTCGATGGAGCTTATGATTTGGAAAGGTAATAGCTATCAATATCCTAAAATTCAGCAGGCCAATACTTCTAGAAGGTGGTATCCACCAAATTTACATTGTAGAATAAGTATCAAAACGAAGATCCCATCTGCACTCACAAATGTTAATTAAACTATCTTGTCAAGGGTTTTGCTTGAGGCAAAGAAATGAAGGCAGTTTGACCAAACACCAATCAGATGCCAAGAAGATATGCTCCAGTTACAAGTTTCCAAAATAAGCCTAAGTTTCACTTGCTTCGATCCTATCAACAGCACAACAACAATAACTACGCATTTTCCCATACTAGATGGAGTCAGCTACATAGATTCTTTGTTTCTACGGAGCCCTATCATGTGTCATGCTATCAATTAACTCAATATAAACTAGATTATTCTTTATTATTTCTTTTCAATACTTTTGTGGTCATTCTCTTCCTCCTTTAATATTTTCACAATCTAGTTTTTCATATCTTCTTACGGGAGCATCCTTGGGTCTTCTCTACAAGTCCAAACCATCTTAAACGATTTTTCCTCATCTTATCATCTATTGGTATTACTTCCAATTTGTTTTTAATAACCTCATTTTGTATATGGTTGTGTGATCACTCATCCATCTCAACATCTTCATTTCTACTATAGATATCTTTTGTATATTAGAAATCTTTTGTATATGCTCAACCCTCATAACCATAAAACATAGGCAGGTCTAATTGTTGTTCTATAATATTTATCTTTCAACTTTAATGGTATCTTCTTATCACATAGAATATCTGATGCCCCTCTCTATTTTAACTAACCGACATTAATTTTATGAGTAACATCTCCATCAATTTTTCCATCACTTTGAAAAATTGACCTTAGGTATTTAAAAGTTAAAACTTTCTTTGTGATGAATGCAATGTATGTCAATCTTAATTTTTATGTCCTCTTAAGTACCCAAATGGTCAAACTTATGTTCCATATATTTTGTCTTTGCTCTACTAAGTCGGAAGCCTTATCACAATATCGTCTGCAAATAATATACACCAAGGGTCCAGAAAAAAATCGGCAGAGAGAATGAAGATGAGACCTTTACAACACATGCAAAGATAAAGACAGTGAAAACGTTTGAAAGAAATTCCACAAACCTGACTAATGGGGCAGATTAAATATGATGGAGGCTCCCGTGGTCTATTTTGGCTTTGCTGGGAACTGGTAGATGCTAGTGATGAAGCCTTTATTGAATGCAATGAGCTCCAAATATGTGATTCCAAGCCTGGACGACTACTCCTGTCCGTTTTGCAGCATTCTAAACCAAGCTTTGCTAGTTGCAAAGCCAGAGACAGTGGCCATTCGCAAGCAGTAGAATCAAGGATTTCTTCCAAATTTAAACTACACACTGCTGCTTGAACCTTCTCAATCAATCCATCTTCAGGTTTTGCTGTAACCGCAATGACTAATAAAACATCAGAACAAAAGCTGCAGAACATAAAAACGCTTCAATCTGTACATAGCCACTTTTCAATGTTCAACAAAAAAAATATTCTAAGCCAAGGTTTATATGCAATGCCTGTAAGCAGTTGCAAGATTATTATCCCAAGCGCGTAGATGTCAACATGTTCACTGAGCACTCCATCTTCCAAGAAGAGTGGGTCAACATAGGCTAACTCTGTTGGTTTGCTAAGAGCAAAAGCACAGTACGCATCAACATAGATATGCTTGATGCCAAAGCTAACAATCTTTGCAGAAAAATTGGGATCAAGAAGGATATTGGTGAGCTTCAAATTGCCGTTGAATGTCCCAGCATTATGAAGGTATATCAACGCTGAGCATATCTCTATAGATAAACGTATTCGTGATTGCCAATCAAGCGGTGGAGTACCCTCCTTGCAGAACAATCGATCTTCAAGGCTTCCATTGCAGAGATAGTTGTATACCAGGGCATTTGACTCTAAGCATGCACCAATTGGTGATAGCAGGTGGGGATGTCTTATGGTGCGTAAATTGATTATCTGACAGTTAAAAGAATGGAATGGTCATTCTCAGAGTCTGTTGTAAATCAAGATCCCAGAAAATATAGATTCCAAAAGAACGAATAAAATGTTACAAACATATCCATAAGTGTTATTATCATGCAAAACAAATGTGGAACTCCCGCTTTTGACCTCAATCTTTGGCATTTCACTGGGTCTTCAAAGTGGGTTAATGTTTCTATTGCAATCCATTTTGTACTTTTCCGTGTTGCAAGCTTCATATGATCACTATGAGGTGCTATTTTGATGCACAAATATGCCTCCTTACCAACTTTCTAGAAATGGATGTCCAGTGATTAAGGATTAATTTGATGCAGTTGCATCCTGATTCATCAACTGGAGTCCTTGATTGAGAACACCCCTAGGCCTACAAATTTGACAGCTGAGATTCAAAAGATAGCAAGCCACTAATTCAATCTAAATTTTTATTTGATGACTTCTACAAATGTATCAATAAGCTAATGCACGAGTCATACAAGCTTCACTTTTAAATTAACATAAGCATGATTACATAGGTTTGTTCAAAACAGATGCCTAAAAGGGCAGTAAAAAATAAATGTGGTTTTCAATATTTAATACTCCAAAAAGATGGACGAAATAGTGATAACCTTGTGACCTTTTGCAAGAAGTTTGATGAGGCTAATTTAAGAAAGCTACCAGCATTGAGCATTTATTGATTGACGCACAACAACAACAACTACAACAACAACTAAGCCTTTTCCCATACTAGACGGGGTCGGCTACATGGATTACTTGTTTTCACAGATCCCTATCGTGTGCCATGTTAGCAGTTAACTCACAATAAGCTAGATCATTCTTTATTGTTTCTTTCCAACACTTTTGTTGTCGTCCTCTACCTCTTTTAATACTTTCCAAATTTAGTTTTTCTAACCTTCTTACAGTTTCTTCTTTTGATCTTCTTTCTATATGTCCAAACCATCTTAAACGATGTTCTCTCATTTTATCCTCTATTGGTGCCACTCCTAATTTGTTTCTAATAACCTCATTATGTATACGGTCTTTTCTTGTATGACCACTCATCCATCTCAACATCTTCATTTCTGTCACAGACATCTTTTGTACATGTTGATGATTAACTGCCCAACACTCAGAACCAAAAAACATGGCAGGCCTAATTGTTGCTCTATAATATTTACCTTTTAATTTTAATGGTATCTTCTTATCACAAAGAATACCTGATGCTCCTCTCCATTTTAACCAACCAGCATTAATTCTATGTGTAACATCTCCATCAATTCTTCGATCACTCTGAAAAATTGACCCTAGGTATTTAAAACTTTCCTTTTGGGAAATGCAATGTGTGCCAATTTTAATTTCTATGTCCTTAGTAACCAAATGATCAAACTTATATTCCATATATTATGTCTTTGTTCTACTAAGTCGGAGGCCTTTGCTTTCTAATGTTTCTCTCCATAGTTCCAATTTTCTATTAACTTTTTCCTTAGACTCCTCCACTAATACAATGTCATTTGCAAATAACATATACCAAGGTACTTCATCTTGAATATGTTTTGTTAACTCATCCATCACCATTATAAATAAGTATGGACTTAAAGTTGATCCTTGATGTAACCCAATATTAACTTCAAAGAAGTTTGTCATTCCTTCATGAGTCCTCACACATGTTTTTGCACCATCATACATGTCTCTTATAAGGTTAATATATGTCAATGGAATACCTCTTTTTTCCAAAGTTCTCCAAAGAACCTCCCTCGGTACCCTATCATAAGCTTTTTCTAGATCAATAAATATCATGTGAAGGTCTTTTTTTTTTGCTCTAAAATGTTCCATAAGACGTCTCAAAAGGTGAATCGCTTCAATAGTAGATTTGCCTGGCATGAATCCAAATTCGTTCTGTGTTGTACTTGATACTTGTCTTAACCTACGTTCGATAATTCTTTCCCATAATTTCATAGTATGACTCATTAACTTGATACCTCGATAATTCGCACAATTTTGAATGTCTCCCTTATTCTTATATATGGGTATAAGTGTACTTGCTCTCCATTCCTCGGGCATCTTTTGGCTTTTCCATATTTCATTAAATAGTCTAGTGAGCCAAGTGATTCCTATTTCTCCTAGTATTTTCCAAACTTCTATAGGAATATTATCTGGTCCTACCGATTTACCACCCTTCATATGTTTAAGAGCCTCTTTGACTTCATTCTTTTGAATGCGTCGGTAGAAATTGTGGTTTATATACTTTTCTGACTTGGCTAAATCTCCTAAACTAATACTATCATCTTTATTTTCATTAAAAAGATTATAAAAATAGTTTTTTCATCTATTTCTTATATCATCATTTGCCACTAGAATTTTTTCATCCTCGTCTTTTATGCATCTAATATAATTAAGATCTTTAGTTTTCTTATCTCTAGACCTAGCTATCCTAAAAATATCTCTTTCACCCTCTTTTGAGTTGAGTTTTTTATATAAGTCCTCCCAAATCTTAGCTTTTGCTTCACTAACGGCCTTTCTCGCTTCCTTCTTTGCTTTCTTATAAGCTTCTAAAGTTTCACTAGTTTTCTTAGCATAATATAATTTGTAACATGCCCTCTTTGCCTTGATTTTATTTTGTATTACTTCACTCTACCACCAAGCTTCTTTTTGTGTCAGTACACCTCCCTTAAATACCCCTAACACATCTTTCGCCACTTTCCTAATATGTATAGCCATATTGTTCCACATATCACAGGGTATGCCAACATAATTCCAAACATCTCCTTAAAGGACTTTCTGTTTAAATATATCTTCTTTCTCGCTTTTGAGGTTCCACCATTTAGTCTGAATAGCTCGATGCACTCTTTTCTTCTTTGTCCATTTTTTTATTTGTAAATCCATAACTAAAAGTCGATGTTGGGTGGTTAAGCTTTCTCCAGGAATTACCTTACAATCTTTACAACACACTCTATCTTTTTTTCTACAAATAAAGTAATCAATTTGTGTTTGTGATAAGCCACTCTTATAAGTAATTAAATGTTCATCTCGTTTTTTGAAGATTGTATTGACTATAAAGAGATCAAATGCCATAGCAAAATTTAAAATCTCCCTACCTTCCTCGTTTATATCCCCAAAACCAAAGTTTTCATGAATCCCTTGATATCCTAATGCCTCTTTACCGACATGTCCATTTAAATCTCCTCCTAAACAAATCATCTCCCTTTATGAAATCTTTTGAAACACCTTATCTAACTCTTCCCAAAAAACAGTCTTTATACTATCTTCTAGTCCTACTTGGGGTGCGTAAGCACAAACTATATTCAAAACCTCTGCTCCTAACACTAATTTCAACGTCATGATTCGGTCATCATATCGTTGTATGTCTACTACACTCTCCTTTAAATCTTTATTTATGATAATACCAACTCCGTTTCGAGCCTTTTCTTTACCTGAGTACCATAATTTAAAACGTGTATCCTCTATCTCCTTTGCTTTTTCTCCAACCCATTTTGTCTCTTGTAAACATAGAATATGAATCTTTCTCCGAATCATAGTATTTACCACCCAGTGTTATCCGTATCACACCGTACGATACGGTGTGATATGTATCGTATCGTGGGCCACTACGATACGTACCACGATACGATACGGGAGCCCGTATCGTGAAACCGAGAGTATCGCACCGTATCGTACGATACGCCCTGGGACCCTTATAAAGGGTCCTGGGCCGACTGAAACCCATGATTTTTCGTGGGTTTCCTCTCTCTTCTTGGGTTCCTCAAGCTCCCTAAGAGCCGGTTTTCGCCTCCTTAGTGTTCAAAGCTCCAAAAGCGTACCCTACGGTGTCCATGGAAGCCTCTAAACTCGTATTTTTGTATACTTTTAATGTTTTTTCCATTTTTTTCCTTTATATTTGTTGTTTTTTGTGTTATTTCGGGTTTTTTTTTTAATGACAAAATATGAAGTTATTAAGTGTGTATACGATTTTTATTGCATTCATGAAGTGGGAGACACTCGATTTGAGTGTTATTTGAAGATTGGGGGATTTACGAAGTGCTTTTATTTTTAGGTTTTTTTTTTAATTAAAGTACTCCATTGAGATGGCAAGATGGGGTGGTAGAGACTCTCATTCAAAGTCTGATGATCCAGCATGGCAGTGGGGTATACCAGTTGAGGGTTCAAGGTTAAAAATCATATGCTTATTTTATGAAAAGGTGGTTAGTGGTGGAATTTCAAGGTTGAAACACTACCTAGCAGGAACCAGGAAAAAAGTTGCTCCATGCACAGGCAGAGTTAGAAGTTTGTCAGAAGGTATTAAATGGATTTTCAGATGTATGAAGAAGTTGATGATGCTACTGCCACTGGATTTGGATTCACTGATAATTTGCCTTCATATGCTAAAACAGAGATTGGTAGTAGCAGTTCACGAGCACCTACTAGAGGAAAGAGGGTTGTAGCTAAAGACGTTAGAGGTGGTAGAAGAGGAAGTTCAGGAAGGAGTAGAGGAAGAGCTTCTTCTTCTAGCATATATTCGTTCTTTCCTCCTTCCACTACACCTGGTGCTCAACCAAGAATTCATGCTGCTATGGCTTCAGAACAACTGCATGATCAGGCAGACCTTGCAGTGGGAAGATGGTTTTATGATGCATGCATTCCATTTAATGCAGCAAACAGTTTTCATTTTCAAGCAATGGCAAATGCAATTGCAAACATTGGTCCAGGACATAAGATGCCCTCTTATCAGAAGTTGAGAGGGAAGATATTAGATCAGACTGTAATTGAAGTGCAACAATACTGTTCGACTTTGAGACAATTGTGGAAGGAAACAGGATGCACTATTATGACAGATAGATGGACCGATAGGCGAGAAAGGACATTGCTAAACTTTCTTGTATATTGTCGTAAAGGACTCATGTTTTTGAGATCTCTAGACATGTCAGAGGAGAGGCACACTGCAGAAATCCTACAAGAAGAATTTGATAAGATTATAGAGGAGGTTGGGCTACAGAATGTGGTCCAATTGATTACAGATAATGCAGCTAACAATAAAGCAGTTGGGAAGGAATTAGCTGATATTTATGGGACTTTCTACTGGACACCATGTGCAGCCCATTGTTTAGATCTCATCCTCGAGGACATTGGTGAGATGGATGAAATAAAGGCAGCAACTGAGTGTTGCCAAGATATTACAAAATTCATTTACAACCATGCCTTTGTTTTATGTATGATGAGGAGATATACAGAAGGTGAAGAGCTTCTTCGCACAGCTGTAACTCGGTTCGCAACAAACTTCTTATCTGTACAGAGTATTGTGAGACAGAAGCAAGCTTTGAAGATAATGTTCTCCTCAGATGAGTGACAATAATTTACAGAGTTGCCTCAAAACAAAAGAAATAGAAAATTGAATGAGATTGCAGAAACAGTTTTTCGAAGTTCATTTTGGAATGCATGTATCAGATTATTGAAAATTATTTGTCCTTTAGTGAAAGTTTTGAGATTGGCTAATAGCGAGGAGAAACCATCTATGGGCTACCTTTATGAAGCCATGGACAGGGCAAAAAAAACCATCAGAAATAATTTTAATGAAAAAAAGAGAGATTATGTGCTCATGTGGAAAATAATTGATAGTAGATGGAATAAACAATTGCATCAGCCTATTCATGCAACAACATATTATCTAAACCCATCATTCACGTACTCAGGAACCTTCAAAAGAGACGGTGAGGTTAATCGAGAAATCATTGATTGTATCGACAGATTAGTCCCTGATGAGAGCATAGCAGATGCGATACATCGAGAGATGCAGATATATGATAATGCTCTTCACTTGATGGGTGATGGGTTTGCCTGTTGCAATTCGCAACCGTACTACGATGCGTCCAGGTAAATTGTTTATTTTCATATTTAAGTTGCATCTTATATTACTGTGGATTATCATGTCTCTAATGTTTGTATTTTTTTACAGATGTTTGGTGGAACAGGTTTGGAAGTGATTGTCCAAACCTTAGAGATTTTGCAGTCAGAGTCTTAAGCCAAACCTGTAGTACAACAAGTTGTGAAAGAAATTGGAGTGTTTTTGAACACATCCATATAAAAAGCGCAACGGGTTGGAACATAAAAGGCTTAATGATTTGGTTTATATTCATTCTAACATGCGCCTTCGTGAAAGGTAATGTTGTATTACTTTCAAACTTTCAATTCAATATTGTTTAACTTCAGTTTTCAATTGTTAATATTACTTACTAATTGTTTATCTTTGTTTGTGTCGTAGGCAATTAAAAAAAGTAAATAGAGAAGAAAGTCAGTTCGATCCAATAAGTTTGGATAATTTTGATATATTAGAAGATTGGGTTATGGAAGACACTGAAGAAAATGCCCTCCTAACAGAAGAAGACGTTTGCCTGAATTAATTTGGAAGGAGCGCAACAACATTATGGAGATGAAGAATTTGATTTTGAAGAAGAAGGTCTGGGCGTGGCTGATGATGATGAGGAGGATCTGCAACAAGGAGAAGATTAAGATTATTTAGTTGATGATCCTGATTACAATTTGTAAAATATAACATATATGTAACTGTAGTGTAAACTGTGTTTGTATTTTATTTTTTGGATTCAAAATATGTAAATTTGGATGCAATTGTTCAATGTTGAATGCTCAATCTGTACTAAACTTACATTATATGAATTTAAAGCAATTATCAGATTTTTCCTGATTTTTTTCTGATTTTTTTTCGATTTGTTTTGATTTTTTACTAATTTTTATTGATTTTTAATTAATTTTTATATTATTTTAATATTAAAGTACGATACGATACGATACGCCCATATCGTGGAGCCCAGCGATACACGATACGATACGCGTCAAACAACACTGCTACCACCTCCATTAGCTTACCCGATAATGTTCCGATATTCCAAGAACCAATACGAATCTTATTATCTAGGGCTATCTTCCTTACCCCCCGCATCCGTCCATAATCAAAATGCGGAGACCCTCTCTGAAAATTTTTCACTACATTCGGGCGGCAATGTAGCGGGACTAACTTCTTTACCCACACCCGTTCATGATGTGGGAACCCTCTCTGCAATTGATTCACTACATTCGGGCGAAAATATAGTGGCCCTTGCTTACTTCTTACTGCATTCGGGCTCTGCAGCACGTCGCTAGGCAGGGACGCCCCAAAGCAATGCTCATAATTTTTGTAATCCATGTTTTAAAAATCCGACGAAGTTTTACGCTGGCTGTTAGAAGCATGGGTGATTGACGCAGCAAAGGAAAATATCTTCGGATTCAAAAAGTTGTGAAGTGTGGGAAACTTAAATAATCGTGCTACAAAGTGGAAGATGAATAACTTAATGACCTCCAGTACTGTTGGTTTACCGTTAATGACAAAAAGCAACGCCTTAAAAAGAAACTCACCAGCACCCTTTCAATCAAGATAGTCTTGCAAAGCTAAAATATGTAGCCCAAATGGGAAATGTCGTGCTAGTTATAGGGATCAGGTCTCTGACAAGAGGTGGGGTTCATTACCCGGTCTTCACCTGGTAGGGTCTGGCTAAACCTCTGTAGTCTTATCAGACAAAAGAAAGCTACTAAATAGAAGGGTTATCTCATTATTAAAAAAAAAAATTGATATACAATTCTTCATTGAGTAGTACAAAAGGGAACTGCGAAGTTTAAGAATAAAAGTTGCAAAGTCATGAACTTAAAATTTTTCTTGTTACTTCATAAATTACTTGCCATCACAGGAACAAAGCTACACTAATGGAGATAGTAGACTATTCAAAATGATTATACCATAGTAACTGATATTAGAAGAAAAGGATTGACAATCGAATAACATTTTGGGTTCGTGCTGAAAGGTGAAAATGGCAGTCAATGTAGCGCTGGCTTCACACACTTCATTCAGGGATACATCAAATGCAACAGAGAACTGATGCATTACATGAATTTACCTTGGGATGACATAGGATGCAAGTCATGAAATTGTAACCGTTCAAGAATCTTATACAGTGCTGTCACCATCACATGTTAGCCACATCGGTCACTCAGCTCAGCTAGTAAATCTTTCCAATAAAATCTAGCTAGAAGATAGCCATTTGCAGATTTTGACGCCATAAAATTTCCATCTTTAAGCAGACCACTAGAAACTGGATTCAAGTTGTGTTTCCATTAAAGCAAAATTTTTCACTGATACTGATCTTACCTGCTGACGAAGGCTTGATTCTTGCATGAATCTGCTGTTGACAACTTTGATAGTAACTATTGTAGAATGAGCATGCCCTTTATAGACTGAACCAAGGAGTCCATTTCCAATTTTTAGAGCTGGATCGAAATTGTTTGTGGCATCAACCAATTGAGAATGTGAGAACATTGTGAATGAAGATATTGCTTGGTCGCGAGGTTGATCTTGTACCTCAAGCCTCTCAGATGCCATCTCCATGAGTGAAAGTTGCATCTCTTCTTGCTTCATTAGCAAATCATCTAAGAGGCCGTTGAAGCTAGATCTTTCAGCCTCAAGTGAAATCTTTTCATCTGATACTCTTTTAAACTCCTCTTCGCATTTTTCCAACTCTGCGTTTATCCTGTCCAACTCTTCAGTAAGGGACAGGTGCACTTGTTCTCTCTGTTCTATTTCTTCTGAAAACTCGTCTTCTTTTCTCTTTAACATAGTCTTTAGTAGCAAATTCTCATCAGAGACTTTCGACAACTCTGTTTTAAGTTTTTCCAACTCTTGAACATGAGCTGACCGTTCTTCAACCATCAGTCTTTTCTCTTCTGCCAGCAGATCTTCAGCAACCATAGCCTGTTCAAGGAGAATTAAATATAAATGCATAAACAGATAAACAAAATAACCATAACCACTGAGACCTGACTTCAACTTTCACAGTTATTATTCATCTTAAGTATTTGGTTGAAGAAAAACTGCTAAGAATAAACAACTTGAAAAGCAAATGAGCAGAAGCTTATAACTTGTATGGTAGTTCAACAGTATCCAAACCTCCCCATATAGATACCAGAACTGCATCAGATAAAAGCTTCAAGGCTCTGGTAGACATGGTATAACTATCATATCTTATACATGATAAAACCTTGACCAAGTGGCTGCCCACGTGTCACAGAGAGAGAGAGAGAGTCTTTAATCTGCATTTTGGGTCTCAGATAATTCATTTAATGGGAATGTTGATTATGTTTTGTCCAAAATATCAATTCCTCTTGTCTATATTTTGCTTAATATGACTTACCCTCACTAATGTGAATATTTTTGAATATCTGGTTGTAAGATTACATCTTAAAATGGCTACAAAACGGCCGGTAGACTCTTTGCTCATATACTGTGCATTTTCCTTTTGAGATGGAAAAGATAGCAATGACAAAGAAGAATGACATTTGTACAAGGTTATGAAGAGTTTTGCATATTTACATGCTTTTATGAAGTTATTATTAAGAAGGCATTGCGCCAGGACCCAAAGTAGCCATTGGGCCTGTTAAAATGTAATAGGATTGGCCAATATAGCTCATAAGTATGTATTTATAATCGGGTCCCAATGGACCCAAGCCATCCAAGCTAGGGCCACCAGGGGTCCAATGGCTAGTAAAATAGCCGTTGGGCCTTGAGCTGCTCGCTTTCATTCTTCTTTCTAATATAAACTCCTCATGTATTAATAACCATAAGCTCTTTGTGGTTGCTTTGTATATACATTTGATTCTTCAATAAATCATATTCAAGCACGTACCTGTTTATTTGCATGGTATCATAGCGGGATGGGGACGACGAAGGCAAGGTCGATGGAAGGGTGTGATTCTGGCGACAAGGTTACAGAGGGCGACAAAGGTGAGTTGGTCAAGGGGGCAGTCAAGATATTTGGGGGAAAGAAGGAGGAGGATGCCGCTAAGGGTTCAGCAAAGACGTAGATTTTGGAGAGCTTCGATGGACCCTAACTCCCCTCTTCTTAAGACACAAATCAGATTGGATTCGATGGAACAAACTTGATCCGTCCCACTTAACCCACCTGTTTGTTGTAAGTTTCATTTCTTCACTTGGAAAAAATTATCGGCACATGGCTTACTTAGGTGATCAATGTTTTTAAAACCTTATCTTATGCTTTTAGCAACTTCGCCCATGTAAGGGATCACCCTTGCATTGCCGGTCCCAAGCCCGGATAAAAGAGGAGGGTTGTGTTAGGCTTCCAACAGCCAGCGTAAAACTTCGTCGGATTTTATAACATGGATTACAAAAATTATGAGCATTGTTTTGGGACGTCCCCGCCTAATGACGTATTGCAGAGCCTGAATACAGTAATAAGTAAGCAAGGGCCACTACATTTTCACCCGAATGTAGTGAATCAATTGCAAAGAGGGTTCCCACATCATGGACGAATGTGGGTAAAGAAGTTAGTCCCGCTACATTGCCGCCCGAATATAGTGAATAATTTGCAGAGAGGATCTCCGCATTTTGATTATGGACGGATGCAGGGGGTAAGAAAATTAGTCCTAGATAATAAGATTCGTATTGGTTCTTGGAATATCGGAACATTATCCGGTAAGATAATGGAAGTGGTAGATACTATGATTCGGAGAAAGATTCATATTCTATGTTTATAAGAGACAAAATGGGTTGGAGAAAAAGCAAAGGAGATAGAGGATACAGGTTTCAAATTATGGTACTAAGGTAAAGAAAAGGCTCAAAACGGAGTTGGTATTATCATAAACAAAGATTTAAAGGATAGTGTAGTAGACATACAACGATATGGTGACCGAATCATGACGTTGAAAATAGTGTTAGGCGCAGAGGTTTTGAATATAGTTTGTGCTTACGCACCCCAAGTAGGACTAGAAGATAGTATAAAGACAGCTTTTTGGGAAGAGTTAGATAAGGTGTTTCAAAAGATTCCACAAAGGGAGATGATTTGTTTAGGAGGAGATTTAAATGGCTATGTCAGTAAAGAGGCATTAGGATATCAAGGTATTCATGGAAACTTTAGTTTTGGGGATATAGATGAGGAAGGTAGGGAGATTTTAAATTTTGCTATGGCATTTGATCTCTTTATAGTCAATACAATCTTCAAAAAACAAGATGAACATTTAATTACTTATAAGAGTGGCTTATCACAAACACAAATTGATTACTTTATTTGTAGAAAAAAGATAGAGTGTGTTGTAAAGATTGTAAGGTAATTCCAGGAGAAAGCTTAACTACCCAACATCGACTTTTAGTTATGGATTTACAAATAAAAAAATATGGACAAAGAAAAGAGTGCATCGAGCTACTCGGACTAAATGGTGGAACCTCAAAAGCGAGAAAGAAGATATATTTAAACACAAAGTCCTTCAAGGAGATGTTTGGAATTATGTTGGTACACCCTGTGATATGTGGAATAATATCGCTATACATATTAGGAAAGTGGTGAAGATGTGTTAAGGTGTTTCTAAGGGAGGTGTACCGGCACAAAAAGAAGCTTGGTGGTGGAGTGAAGTAGTGCAAAATAAAATCAAGGCAAAGAGGGCATGTTACAAATTACATTATGTTAAGAAAACTAGTGAAACTTTAGAGGCTTCTAAAAAAGCAAAAAAGGCCGTGAGTGAAGCAAAAGCTAAAATTTGAGAGGATTTATATAAAAAACTCAACTCAAAAGAGAGTGAAAGAGATATTTTTATGATAGCTAGGGTGAGAGATAAGAAAACTAAAGATCTTAATTATGTTAGATGCATCAAGGACGAGGATGAAAAAAATCTAGTGGCAAATGATGATATAAGAAATAGACGGAAAAACTATTTTTATAAGCTTTTTAATGAAAATAAAGATGTTAATATTAGTTTAGGAGAGTTAGCCAAATCAGAAAATTATATAAACCACAATTTATACCGCCGTATTCAAAAGAACGAAGTGAAAGAGGCTCTTAAACATATAAAGGGTGGTAAATCGGTAGGACCAGATAATATTCCTATAGAAGTTTGGAAAATACTAGGACAAATAGGAATCACTTGGCTCATAAGACTATTTAATGAAATATGGTAAAACCAAAAGATGCCTGAGGAATGGAGAGCAAGTACACTTATACCCATATATAAGAACAAGGGAGACATTCAAAATTGTGAGAATTAGCGAGGTATCAAGTTAACGAGCCATACTATGAAATTGTGGGAAAGAATTATCGAACGTAAGTACAACAGAGAACCAATTTGGATTCATGCCAGGCATATCTAGTGTTGAAGCGATTCACCTTTTGAGACGTCTTATGGAACATTTTAGGGCAAAAAAGAAAGACCTTCACATGATATTTATTGATCTAAAAAAAGCTTATGATAGAGTACCGAGGGAGGTTCTTTGGAGAACTTTAGAAAAAAGAGGTATCCCATTGACATAAATTAACCTTATAAGAGACATGCATGATGGTGCAAAAACATGTGTGAGGACTCATGAGGGAATGACAAACTTCTTTGATGTTAATATTGGGTTACATCAAGGATCAACTTAAGTCCATACTTATTTATAATGGTGATTGATGAGTTAACAAAACATATCCAAGATGAAGTACCTTGGTGTATGTTATTTGCAGATGACATTGTATTAGTGGAGGAGTTTAAGGAGAAAGTTAATAGAAAATTAGAACTATGAAGAGAAACATTAGAAAGCAAAGGCCTCCAACTTAGTAGAACAAATGCAGAATATATGGACTGCAAGTTTAATCATTTGGTAAACTCAGAAGACAGAAATTAAAATTGACACACATTGCACCCACCAAAAGGAAAGTTTTAAATACCTAGGGTCAATTTTTCAAAGTGATGGAAGAATTGATGGAGATGTTACGCATAGAATTAATGCTAGTTGGTTAAAATGGAGAGGAGCATCAGGTATTCTTTGTGATAAGAAGATACCATTAAAGTTAAAAGGTAAATATTATAGAGCAGCAATTAGGCCTGCCATGTTTTATGGTTCTGAGCGTTGGGCAGTTAATCATCAACATGTACAAAAGATGTATGTGACAGAAATGAAGATGTCGAGATGGATGAGTGGTTATACAAGAAAAGACCGTATAGATAATGAGGTTATTAGAAACAAATTAGGAGTAGCACCAATAGAGGATAAAATGAGAGAATATCGGTTAAGATGGTTTGGACATATAGAAAACATATCAAAAGAAGAACCTGTAAGAAGGTATGAAAAACTAAATTTGGAAAGTATTAAAAGAGGTAGAGGATGACCACAAAAGTCTTGGAAAGAAACAATAAAGAATGATCTAGCTTATTGTGAATTAACTGCTAACATGGCACACGATAGGGATCTGTGGAAACAAAGAATCCATGTAGCCGACCCCGTCTAGTATGGGAAAAGGCTTAGTTGTTGTTGTTGTTGTTGTTGTTGTTGTATCTTATGCTTTTAGCAAAATATCTTGAAAACTTCTTAGGTTTGTATTATTTTCATTTTTCAAGATCTTAATTACTTTTGTTAAAGTTTTATTCTAGAAGTTTTCTTACATGTAATAAAATAAAGGATTGCAAAGCAAACATAAACTTGGTTAAAAAATGAAAAGAAAAGCATTAAAGAGAGATATAAGGCTCCAATCATTCTCTAGCAAAGTGTCAGTTGACACACCCTCAGTTTGAGGGGAGGCCAGCAGGGCCCAAAGTAGCCATTGGGCTAGCCCTTGACAACCAGCAAGCATCTAATGGCTAGTTTTCTAGTCGTTGGATGTTGGTTAATGGCTAATTCATGTGTGTATAAATACATCATACGTAACATTGTATTCTAAGCCTAAAGTGGCTGATTGTGTATGGATTATTTAGCTATTCAATAAAGATCTGCCCCTATTTTCTGTTTGCTATTGAGTGTTATCAACCTTTTGAGTGGTTGACTGTTTGCCGATACAAGAGGACTGTGAGAGACCTCAAGTGAGCACTTAAGGTGCTGTTTTGTGTTATTGTGAAGACACTGAAGGTGTCAATTTACTTATAGTTATGACATACTCAGGGTGGAGAATCCAACACCGTAGAAATCTTAGACTTCAATACAGTACATTGTGGTACCTATTTGACGTTATAGGGAGCTGGGTGGGCTTAGTACAGATCTTGGTAGAAATCTTGGTACATTCAGCACTGGGCACATCCATATGGGTTCTTCAATACCAAAGTATCCATTTTATACCTCTAGCTTTTGTCATGCCATGGAACAACGGAACTTCTCTAATACGTTAGCTTGAACTTACCCTCTGTAGGGCTTCAGATGCATCCTTTTCTGCTTTCTTCCGTTCTTCAAACTGTCGATATAGTTGCCCTGTTGCACGTTCAAGTTGATGATGCAAGCTTTCTACTCTTTTCAGGTTTCCCTGCACATACATGAAAAAAGGAGTCCATTAAGGACAACAGTGAAATTGAAACTGCATCAAGTGTAGAAAGCTAACACTGGTTTGTCCTATGTTCTGCATGCATCAAGTTTAATCCAGGTCCACGCAGTTTATTTTGAAAAGGTGCTCGTCTATAGCAAATGTGAACCAACTTACTTCATGTTGGAAATCAAGGGCATCTCGCATTGATTTATGTTGCCGATGCAGTTCCTGCAACTGCTCCTCCAGTGCTTTCTTGAACATCCCATGCAATTCATCTAGTTCTTCTGCGTTTACCTGCAAAATTTCAGCTAGATCAAATCACAGGGAAGATATTTTGAAGCTTCAACAGGTGTCCCACATAAAATCTTGGCTCTCTCACTGTCCAGTATATATGAATTTCATAAAAACTATGACAAATATAAGCATTCATTAGGTGTCAATATCCTGATTCTATTTACATTCTTCCTTCCTCAGACTTAAGATTTTAAGCACAAGTTCCTTGCATACATAATGGGAGCTATTCACATAAGTTTAATTTTTGTCAAAATATTCTCAGCCAAAAAAACATAAAACCCTGAAAATCAATCGTCTTTCAAAAACTCAAATCTGGATTATTCTGTCAAAGAAGAAACCAATAATTACTTATTAACATGATTTTAGAACAAGCTTAGGTGAATGTCCTACAGAAGAGACTTACTTAGCATAATCATTATTGTTGCATGTGTGTCTTACATGACAAAATTATAATTCAAATTGATTAAATTATCCTCATTCTTATATGATTCTTTTAGTATAACGCCAAATATATGGCTCAAGTCATTTGAGTGCATCAAAGTTTTAGAAGTAAGCCAAGACTAACTCTAAAAGGAGCACACCATGCATGATCTTGATAAATCAAATACAGCTTAAATTTGTGTTATCTAACCTTTTGTATCCTTAATTTCCAAGAACCAAAAACAAATTATCAAATCCATTGTGATTTTCATTGTACACATTAAGCAAATGTCATGGACACAAGCAATAAAAACAAAAGCTTGAACTTCACCCCATCGCAGATATCTTGAAAGAATTCATTGAACAAGAAAATAACGATCGTAATCACAGTTATTAGTTAAGAACGCATCACCGTTTCTTGAGAGGAAACACATTCTACAACTCAATATACGAATCGTGATCCACGCATAAACCCACTTGACGACCAAGTCTTGCAAGCAAGCAAGTCAATCTCCTTCAATTCTCTTCTTTCAATTTATTTCCACACATTAAAGAAATGGGCAAAAGAAAAAGGTCCCTATTGCGCATGTCCTTGGTTCTAAAAATGAATGCATCAGATAAACATAAGCAGATGCACAGTTCATATCACAAAGGAGTCCTTGTGAGAAAGAGGTTAACACCACAAAGGGATATTGGATGAACCAAAAGTTGGTTTTTTGCTTCACTAAATACAACACCGTATCTCAACTTATCCCAGATTATCAGATAATGGATGAGTTCAGATCAACTTCAAATTCAATTAAACAACGAAATAAAGAAACAAAGAATCTAATGCAGCATGGTTAGAACTTACCTGCGCGAAATCCATATTCGTATTTTTGGTAATAGAATGACTAGAGTTCTTCTCGTCGCCTTTATTGGCTTCGGAAAATGAATGGTTGCGAAGTAAACTACGAATGAAGAGAGGCCCCAGGAGAGACTCTGCTTCACGTCGAACATCATCAAGCAAAAGTGACAATGTGCGAAACCGCTGAGACTCGGATGTGACTTCACGAAATTTCATAGAGACCTATCTTGGTAAAGAAGCAGACACGATACGGGCAAAAGCTGGCGTATTTCTGTGATGGATCAGAAATTTATTTTGAAAACAATTTTGTAAAGGAACTGAGTAATTGGGAGCCTGCAATTGTTTTCATTGTAAATGAGAAAATGTATTGAATTTCAATTCGGCTTTCCCGATAGCTAGATTATTTGCTTTAAAATCGCTGTAAATAGGGATGACAACCAGTCCCAGTCGGTTCGCATTAAGTTGGTTATGGGGAAAACTCTACCAAAATCCTATCAGAAAATGTAAAATTTGCCTTCAAAAGTAAGATTCTCAAATGCTTTTGGATTGATTTTTCTTATTGTGTAAGTTTGCACAGGTAGGTTCCATCATCTAAACAAATCATGTGAGGGATGATTGAAATTTGAAATAAAAGTAAAGAATGTATCTATACTTTGTTGAAAGTTTATTTTACATGCACACTTTTTATTTTTTAATTCAAATCTCAATTATCAATCAACTTAAGTTGAATTGTTAAAAGTCATTTGGATTCACCAACACTTAACCATAGCTCGTAACAGTCTCCTTCAAGATCAAGCAAGCATGAAGCACTCAAAAGCCCAAAAAGTGCCAATGAAACCAACCGTGATACGATGTTAGGAGGCCTACATAGACGTAATTACAAGCCCTCCCAAATGACCACAACAATCGATCCTCTGAAATGATGAAAACAGTCGATACTAGTGACGTGGTGTATCTACGTAATTAGAGTCGCATTGCATTAGACCTCTGCAATATGAAAAGGCATTCATTAGGAGTGCAGGGGATTAAAAGCTCAAGTTAAGTTGAGAAGCTGCTGTTCATTCATTAGTGCGTTGACTTCTCGCATCAATTCACATACACACACACATATATATATATATATATATATATATATATATATATATATATATATATATATATATATATATATATATATATAAACAAACAACAACTAAGCCTTTTCCCATATTAGACGGGGTCGGTTACATGGATTCTTTGTTTCCACATATCCCTATCGTGTGCCATGTTAGCAGTTAACTCACAATAAGTTAAATCATTCTTTATTGTTCTTTCCAATACTTTTGTGATCGTCCTCTACCTCTTTTAATACTTTTCAAATTTAGTTTTTCGTACCTTCTTAAAGGTTCTTCTTTTGATCTTCTTTCTATATGTCGAAACTTTCTTAAACGATATTCTCTCATTTTATCCGCTATTGATGTCACTCCTAATTTGTTTCTAATAACCTCATTATGTATACGGTCTTTTCTTATATGACCACTCATCCATCTCAACATCTTTTGTACATGTTGATGATTAACTGCCCAACACTCAAAACCATAAAATATGGCACGCCTAATTGCTGCTCTATAATATTTATCTTTTAACTTTAATGGTATCTTCTTATCACTCATCATTTTTGTAATTCATGTTATAAAAATCCGACTAAGTTTTAGGTTGTCTTTCGGAATCCTAACACAACCCTCCTCCTTTATCCGGGCTTGGGACCGGCAATGCAAGGGTAATCCCTTACATGAGCGGAGTTTATATATATATATAATGCTTTTAGATGGCAAATCAGATTGTTCCCATGGACATGCATGTGCGAGCGATGAACCTATAGAAAAAGCTGTTCATTCCGAGGAGACAACGCGGGTGATTTCTAGATCAAGTGACAATTAGAGAGAGAGAATCTCCATGAAAAAATCCCTAAAAATGAAAGAGTTGGTTGATGAACTTAATTTCTAGATCAAATTTATCCAGGTGGAAGTCATTACCAACAAAAAATTGATCAATGTCCATATAGTTGTTCTGTTGTCTTCTAAACATGTAAGATGGGAATTACGTATTGATTGACAAAGGAGGAATTCACTCTCACGGAAGAGTGGCCCAAGGAGGGCATCTCCTCCACCATCTTCATTGACCAAGCAAAGTACAAAAAAATGTCGATCTCGTATTGACTCTGCATCGTTCCACTTTTCGTTCTCCCTTGTTCATATTTTCTATCGATCAACTCAGCCGTTCCATCAAATGTAAAGTAAATTCGTATTTTCTTCTTCTATTGCTCGTTTACCAAATAATTTGGTTTCCGGGTGAAGATTTACCAAATGGGTCATGTCTCTGTCGGCGAACTTATTGGTGAAATAACTGCAGAAATTTTCCTCAGATATATAGCAAACGAAGAACTTGCTTAGAAAGTAAGGTATGTGGTGTTAGGCCTCAAAAAGCTTTGATCAAACCACTTTAAAATTGATTAACTAAGCACCCTAAATCGCCACAACGGATTATCTTGAATTGTCTAGAAGGAAATGCAACCAACGATCACATCATTGGCAGTGACGTTCTTTATCTTTATTAGGGATTCACGACCATTTAATTCTATCCGACAATATCTGTGAGCCCCACATGCAGGGGCACTTACTTAATGGCTAAGGCATCCAATAAAGCGATTCGTCTTTCTGTAATCGCATTAATCATATTAAACAAGGTGGCCAAACTTCCTTTTCCCGAAAAGGAAGTTTAGATATTGAAATTTACGGAGAACTCAGCTTCTTGTTTTGTCAAAAATATGAAGGGTTGAACTAAAAGAATTGATGGGGAACAGAAATGACAAGACATCTCAACAGTTTGATAATGCAGAAGGTCTTCACTCGCTTGCGTCCTTGACTACAAAATCCATTTACGTATTCAAGCCATTCAACAAGAAAATAGATAAATCTATTCAAAAAATGGTCTCCCAATAGTAAAACATGAGACCTTCGTAGAAAGGTTTCAATCTGATCATAACCCAAGTACATCATCAAAAGTAGAGGAACGATTCCACGCAATCCAATATATACCAAACTATTGGGTTTCAGATCAGTGAGTAAACCACAATCTCCAACACTACAGAGAGAGTTTTTGAACCAACACTTCCGAAAAAATAATGATTTTGACAAAAGCGAATTACCCAACTTCCCATGCCTGAAGAATAGGCTTTTCAACAAACACCTGAGAAAGAAATTTGAGAAGCATCTAAATTTTGTCATGGCAACACATGTAAGAATACAATAACTATAATGAGACTGTTGCGCAAACTACCCGTATTTAGAAGAACCAAATTGAAGACCCTAGAAACCCAACATCGGTTTCCGCCACCATATATCCTCGTCATTGCACGGAAGAAGAAGTTTGGAGTGGCTTAAAGAAATTCCTTTATGCTTGCAGATTTGCTTCTGAGATCATCACTTGATCTACTGAACTGCTTGACGTCGATTCATGTTATGCACACAAGATAAAAGGCTGCAATTAGAGTTGGGTAACCTTTTGAACCAGGTTTATCTCCCGCAAGACGTAATTAAGTTTTAAACGATGATCATGTTGTATTGAATAAACAACATTCAAATCTTACTCGAAGCCATTTATGTTTACCTTAAAGTTCATTTAGCCACTCAAGCAACGCAGTTGCATAGTGAAATGTTCGACTTATGGCCATCAAACAAAAGTCACCGCACCCAAGGATTTTAAACCATTATCTCAATCTATTGATTTAACTGAAATATATATTCGTCTTTTTGGATGTCTTCTTTCTATATTTAATTTCAATTTCGGCAAGAAACTTTTCCTCTAATTTTGTGAGCAAATAAAAAGGAAAATGTAAACGTATCTCTCGCAATTGCATCCTAGCTAGAAACAAGTCACCAAATATCGATTAGCTTCTCTAGGATCGTACGCTGGAGTCCATTGAAGCTTTAACAACAATGAGCACTGTATAGTACCAATTTAATCTCAATATATTCATATGTTTGCTGTTGATCTGAATTTTGGACATCAAAAAGATCACCGTAAACAATTAGGATTACGAGAAAAGGCCACAGCTGTATAATGTTTCCCAACTCAACAGTTAAGAACCCAAACCAAGAGGTCTAAGACAATAGATATAAAACCATGCTTCAAGGAGTGCTACTAGTGAAACCCATTCAGAACGAACTGCATCTGCATTTGGTTTGCAACTTATGTGTGAGTAAAAGTTCATGACTCCAGGCCTAGTTTTCAACAGTTCATGCATGGACTCTAACTTAACACTGTCCTCCCCTTTTATCCGATGCAAAGTTTAATAACATGACAAAAAATGTAAGGTTGGGCTCAATGCTAAAAAATGGGCCTATCTTGGGAGGTTGGCTTGGCTTATTGCAAGGTCATGCCAGACATTTGCGTTCCATTTTCAAAGTTGAGCAATCGACAGTGTCAGATATTATATATATATATATATATATATATATATATATATATATAGAGAGAGAGAGAGAGAGAGGGAGAGAGAGAAATTAAATCATGCTGACATACCTCTGACATTTCTAGATGTTGGCATGACTATAATTTAAAAGGTTTTAAGAGTTTCTATAGAAAAAAAATATGGACAATATTAATACACTTGTATCCTAAAAAGTAATGAGTGGAGAATGTCTGCGTTGGGTAGGGTTTGACCATTTTATATATATATATATGTGTGTGTGTGTGTGTGTGAAACTGAGCCTGACCCAAGGGATTGACGTGGCCCACATTTTTCTCAGCCCGCAAAGGTTGGGTTGGGTCGGCAGTATTGACATCTCTAGGTTTGTGAAACTTAGGTTGTGTATCTTCAATTGTCCATGAGAAGCCCTTCTTGGATTGCAGATCTAAGAGCATGATTTGGGGTGAGGTTTAGATGGTTGAGCTCTAGGCTAGTCATTGGAGAGCTTTTTTGTCCGTTGAACCATTTCAAAAATTCCTCACATTCGTAAGTGAATCCATATGCTGCCACTTGAGGATCACGCATAATGTCCTACATCATATGTATAGTATCTTAGTGACCAAACTCAAAATAAGCAAGATTAGAAAAGCCAACAAGCAAAAGAAGCATTCATCTCCAAGGCAAATCAAGCAAAAGCATCTAATTTCAATTTTAAATTTAATATTTGCATGTAAGCCATAGCTGATCCCAAGCCCGAACAAAAAAAGAGGAAGGTTGTGTTAGGCTTCCCGTAACCAACATAAAGCTTTATTAGGTTTACCGCTATAGATTCTAGACATTATGAGTATTTCAATGGGGCATCCCATTTAGCAATGTATTTTAGAGCTGAGATATAGTGAAAAGTAACTAAGGACCTATGTCTTTAAATAAATGCAGTAAATCAATTGTAAAGAGGGTTCCCACATCATAAATGAATGTAGGCGAAGGAGTTAATCTTGTTATATTATCGCTTAAATATAATAAACAAATTCCACAGCGGATCTCCTCATTTTCAACATGAACAAATGTAGGAGTAAGGAAATTAGTCCTTGATAACAAGATTTTTGGTACTTGGAATATTAGAATATTGATTTAGAAGCCAATAAAGATGGTGGATACTATAATTAGGGAAAAGATTCATATTCTTTATTTAAAGGAGACAAAATAGATTTAAAAAAGCTAAGAATATTGAAAACATGTGATAATATTAAGAAAAGAAAGAAGCTTCAATGGAGTTGATATTATTATAAATAAGAATTTGTAGGATAGTGTAGTTGATAGGAATCCAAGAGCATGAAGAAGACATCGAAGATAAATCTTACTCGAACAGTTGTCGTGTCCATAGTCAAGAGTCGGTTGAAGGACCCATGACCCAATCTAGGGCTAGAGCTCAACAATTCCAGATTTAGTGAATTTGTTTTAATGCTTAAGTAGACCGACTAAAATTCATATTGGAGTTTGGGTTCATGTTTTGAGCTTTAAAATACACTTATTTCACCTTTTGTTCTATTGGTTAAGTGAGAGGTGGATTGTTGAGTCATGATTACATTGAAAAGAGTAACATTTATTGTTGTCTATTTGATTGGCTAAGTTGGACAGCGTGTGATAGAAATCACACAGCATGTAGAGATAAGTTAAGCCTGAAGAAGACATCAAAGATAAATCCTACTCGAATAGTTGTTGTGTCTAGGGATAGAGCTCAGTAATTCCACATTTAGTGGATTTATTTTTATGCTTAAGTAGACCCATTAAATTCGTATTGCGGCCTAGGCTTCTTGTTTTGAGCTTTAAAATTCACTTATCTCACCTTTTTGTTCTATTGGTTAAGTGGGAGGTGGGCTATCTAGTCATGATTATACGAAGAGAGCTTAATTTATTATTGTCCATTTAATTGACTAAGTTAGGAGGCTTGTTTCTAGCATAAATACCCATGTTTATGAATGACAATCACTTTGGTTGGATTGCATCAAAGGAAGTTGTGAAGGCTTTCTTCTCTTATCTAGGCCTTCAAGGTTCAATGGTGAGTCTTGGCTTCCTCTCCATATCAGCATCCCTTGTTGTAGCGGATTTTTAGTTGGTTAGTATTCTTTTTTCAATTTTTTACTTCTCATCATTTCTTGAAGCATCTCGTTTAAAGGTGAAGCAAGCACAACAGTAGTAGACATACAATGATATGATGATCACATTATAATGGTGAAAATAGTGATAAGAGCAAAGGCTTTGAATATAATTTGTTCTTATGTACCCCAAGTAAATCTAAAACAAAGTGTAAAGAGAGCAGTTTGAAAGAAGTTAGACAAGTTGATTCAATGAATTTTACAAAAAGAGATCATTTGTTTGGAGGGCTAATAGACATGGGTAAATAAACATTAGGATATTAAGGTATTAATGAAAATTATGGCTTTGAGAATTAAATGAGAAAGGTAAGAAAAGAAGATGGATCATATTGTAAAGATTATAAGGTAATTTTTGAAGAAAGCTTAACTATCCAAAATCAACTTTAGTTATAGAATTTAAATAAAAATTTCACATAAGAAAGTAAATAAAGAGGCAAAGAGTTCAATGAACTACTCAAACTAAATGGTCAACATTGAAAACAAGAAATAAGAATTTTTTTAGAAAGTCAATTAAGGTGATACATGGAATTATGTAGGTACAACATATGAATGTGAAATAATATTAGAAAAGTGACAAAAGAACTATTAGGTGAATCTAAGGGAAACATGCTACACAAAAAATAGTTTGATGGTAAAGTTAGTAAGATAAAAATAAGGTAAAGAGGACATGTTATAAATTGCTTTATACCAACACGACTTATAAAAATTATATGCTCAATAGAAAATAAGGTGAAAGAGACATTTTTTATAATGAATAAGATTGGAGGATCTTACTTTTGTTATATACATCAAAGATGAAGATGAGAAGATTCTAATGCTAAGTAATATAAAATACATAAAAATTTATTTTTATAAGCTTTTTAATAAAAATTACTCCAATAAAATATGAAGAATTATTGAACAAGGGGTACAATAATTTTATGAAGGATGAATGCAATTGTATCCATATACAAGAACAAGGGGTACAATTATAAGATTATTTAATAAAATATAAAGAAATCAAAAGATGTCTAAGGAATGAAGGACTAATGTAGGTATACTTATATACAAGAACAACAAATACATTCATAATTGTATGAATTATTGAGATTTCAAATTGATCAGTCATACTATAAAATTATGGAAAAGAATTATTGAACGTAGGTTGAAACAAGTATCAAATTATCAAGGTATTAAGTTGAACGTCAAATTTCATACTCGAGACATGGCACATGCGTCTCCTTGACAAGGGAGGCGAGACAAGGGAGATGTGTCTGTGTCACATCTCAAGTCGAAAACTTGACGTCATTTTTTATTTTCTTGTTCTTTTTCTATATGTTTTTTTATTTTCTTTATCTTCTTCTTTTGTTCTTGATTCTTAATATTGTTTTTCTTCTTCTTGTTCTTATAATTGATTTTGTTTTTTGTTTCATTTTTCTTATTCTTGATTCTTCTTTACTTTCTTTTTCATCTTCGTCTTTCCTTTTCTTCAACGAGATTGGTAAGAGTATACATTATCCCAACTACATAGAAGGTAACAACAACAACAAAACAACAACTAAGCCTTTTTCCCATACTAGACGGGGTCGGCTACATGGATTCTTTGTTTCCACATATCCCTATTGTGTGTCATGTTAGCAGTTAACTCACAATAAGCTAGATCATTCTTTATTGTTTCTTTCCAATACTTTTGTGGTCGTCCTCTACCTCTTTTAATACTTTACAAATTTAGTTTTTCATACATTCTTATATGTTCTTCTTTTGATCTTCTTTCTATATGTCCAAACCATCTTAAATGATATTCTCTTATTTTATCCTCTATTGGTATCACTCCTAATTTGTTTCTAATAACCTCATTATGTATACGGTCTTTTCTTGTATGACCACTCATCCATCTCAACATCTTCATTTCTGTCACAAACATCTTTTGTACATGTTGACGATTAACTGCCCAACACAACACTCAAAACCATAAAACATGGCAGGCCTAATTGCTGCTCTATAATACTTACCTTTTAACTTTAATATTATCTTCTTATCACAAAGAATACTTATGCTCCTCTCCATTTTAACCAACCAGCATTAATTTTATGCGTAACATCTCCATCAATTCTTCCATCACTCTGAAAAATTGACCCTAGGTATTTAAAACTTTCCTTTTGGTGGATGCAATGTGTGTCAATTTTAATTTCTATGTCCTCTGAGTTAACCAAATGATTAAACTTACATTGTATTTGTTCTACTAAGTCAGAGGCCTTTGCTTTCTAATGTTTCTCTCCATAGTTCCAATTTTCTATTAACTTTTTCCTTAAACTCCTCCACTAATACAATGTCATATGCAAATAACATACACCAAGGTACTTCATCTTGAATATGTTTTGTTAACTCATCGATCACCATTACCCAACTACATAGAAGGTAATAACGCTAAAAACAAATGAAATGTCAGTCATGAGAGTAAAGAGATCCAGCAGGTGGGAAAGCAGAGTGAAAGTAGTGAAGGATAATTTTAGTATTTAAAAAAAATATGTGAATAATAAAAGGGTGTGAGAATAGTAATCCTCATTATTGAGGCTATTCACCTTTATAAAACCTTGATATGAGCAATAAGATTCTACTTTCTTATACCTCTTATCATATCTCATCATAAACGATAATTACAAATCACCAAGACAAGAGAATCCCTAAATCTGCAAAATACTCAACGGTGGGAAAGGAACCTGTAAAACACGTATGTGATTTGGAGTAAATGATTGATGATGCAATCCCAAATCTGCAACACAAGAAAATGAAATCCCGAATTTACAAAATAAACACACACACACATATATTTTATATATATAAGAAATTGGTATATGCATACACATGTTCATGCTCAAATCCGCTCAAAGATCTCTATTGTTCTGATTGTTCAGTGTAACCAACACTATAGATTTGAACTTAAAATATAAAAAGTATTGTTGTACTTTTGTATGATTTGGATGATGGACTTTCTAGATCAAATTTATTCAGAAGCAAGTCATCTTCATGTACCAACAAGAAATTGATTAATGTTCATCTAATTGTTCTGTTGACTTTTAAATATAAAGATGCGAATTACGTATTGACTGACAAAGGAGGAATTCACTCTCACGAAAGAATGGTCCAAGGAGGACATCTCCTCCACCATCTTCCTTGACCAAGCAAAAGTGCCCCTATTGACTCCAAATCCTTCCACTTTTCATACTTGCTTATATTTTCTATTGCAAGCTTTTATCGATCAACAAAGCCATTCCGTCAAATGTTGAGTAACTCCGTATTTTCTTCGTCTAATGCTAGTTTACCAAATGATTTGGTTTCTTCGTGAAGTTTTACCAAACGGATCATGCCGCTGCCACCAACTTATTGATGAAATAACTGCAGACATTATCCTCAGATATATAGCAAACGAAAAACTTGCTTAAAAAAAGTAAGATATCTAAGATATCTTGTGTTAGGCCTCAAAAGTTTGATCATCCACTTAAAAATTGATGAGTTAAGCATCCTAAAATGCCACGACAAATCATCTACAAGAAAGTGCAACAAACGAATTGCCTAGCACCTAGTATGTTTGTTCAAAAACATCGCCCTACTACTTTATCTTAATTTACGGATTTAACGCCAATTAATTCTATCAGACAATTTTTGGAGCTCCAGATGCAGTGTGGACTCGCTTAGTGGCTAAGACATCCAATAAAGGGAATCGTCCTTCTGCAATCGCATTAATCATATTAAACAAGATGGCGAAACTTTTACTAACATTTATGAGCATATTCCTGCCAAAGAAATAGAACAAACCAAATAGTTTTCGATACATGGCACCATAAATAAGTGTTTCAGATGCAGGGCTTGAGTCAGAAAAACCGAAAAGGAAGTTCAGATACCGAAATTTACAGAGAATTCAGCTTCTCTTGTTTTGTTGAAAAATATGCAGGATTGAACTAAAAAAATTAATGGGGAACAGAAACGGCAAGACATCTCAGCAGTGTGATAGTGCAGACGTTCTTCATGCTCTTGCATCCTTGATTACAAAATCCATTTACGTATTCAAGCCATTCAACAAGAAAATAGATAAATATATTCAAGAAGTGGTCTCCCAATAGTAAAACATGCGACCTACGTGGTCAAAAATAATCTCTGGCGATTATCTGATTATGCATGTTAAAAATTATTCGCCCCTTAAGAGGTCACATCAGTAACCATTTTATTGCTCTCTTTGCAATGTAATTAACAAGAAACACGTAAACCCAAGGTCTAACTTTACCATTAAACCATGCTTGAAGGAGTACTACTTGGTCAATCTCATTCAGAAAGAACTGCAGTTGCAGTTGGCTTGCAATTTATCTGAGTAAATTTCATTATTCCAGGCCTAGTTTTCAACTGTTCATGCGTGGAGTCTAACTGCTTCCAAGAGTCTTCCTGATAATAAATCTAATCACACTAGGAAGGTCTCCCAACACATGACCGATTTCGTGCTGAGGATTGCTGTTTTTGGTTGGAAGATCAGCTGGATTGACACGATGATCACCCTTGTTAAACTTGGGCACCATGTAAGCTTCCTGTGCAAACAAAAATAAAAATAGAAGCACTCGTATTTATCTGAATATGATATAACCCCCATCCAATTAGTAGAATGCACCATATAGTTTTCTACTACGGCTGATTTTCAAAAAAAAATAAAAGCATAATTCTGTTTTTGAAGGAAAATTTACGAAGGTCTTGGCCAGAAACATGCACTCGTATTAGCGTTACACCTTTTTTTCAAAGTGAGGACGACCCAGCGATCAATAATGTTTTGTGAAAGCCAGAAACAAAATCTACGTTAAATCATCTGAGAACCAGGACTCCCTTTCCGTGCTTTTCTAACTAGACGGGCGAGGAAATAGCAATATATCACTTGCTATTCTATACTTATGTTTTTCCATGGAATTGTTCTACATAGGAAAATCTCATGTTCCCGGGCGGCGGATTTTCCCACGAAGCCACAAAGAGTCCTTATCCCTGAATCAAATAACCTTCTTCCTCAAATTCCCATTATTATTCCCATTATTATGGCAGGATTGCAAAGGAACCCATTTCTTTCCTACTCCCTCAAACAATGTTCGCAGTTTGAAGCAGCAGTGAAGTGAGTTTGAAGGTTATATTTGTTACCACTTGTCACTGAGGAAATGAGGAATCGAACTTAACAAACATCATAAAACCATTGCCTCATTAATGATCAAAGGCATGATACAAGAATATGACAACAATTACTAACGCCACTCTCAACAATTACATCTCCCTTTATATCCCAAATCCCTGAAGAGCTTCCTCTAAAAATCAAACAATACAAAATTGACCCTTTTGATCTCTAAAACAAAAGGAGAATGCCAATGACTAACGATACTACAGGAATACATCACTGAGCTCTAGATACTGTAAAAATTTAATCCTACAAATGACCAGATTTCTTCTACCCAACTTGAATGTCGCAAGGACGCTATTTGCAGCAGTTGAACCATGGTGCAACACAGGAGTCTTCCTCTAAAAGTAGAAAACTCTGCTTCGAACGATAGACAGGAAAGGAGGCCTTCGATGGTTATTGATGCATATTGTTTTTCTGCTTAGGAACGTACATCAGACGATTGGTTTTCACAATAGTCTTTGTTTGCGATCTGAGTTTTAATGCCCCATTCAAACCACGGTGGTCGTCCACACCTGCCATCCGGTTCTCAGTGCAGGACAGTCCGTCCTCCATGATTGAAATCTTCAATCCTTTCCACTGATTCAGAATTACCTGGAACGACTGATAAGGTCGGCTCTGCAGATGCCTTCTTCCATCCTGTGAAAAAAAAAACACAATTTCACGATGCTTCAGCATTACCCAGTGCTTATCAACTATTTAATAGCCTAGAGATGTTAAATCAACCCTGACCTTGAAATTATGACAAGCACGAGTGGACACACGTATACACAAGCCATACTCAACATTTAACCTACAGCACCCAGTCAACTTGCAATTCCATGAGAAAAATGGAACTTTATACACAATTACTTTTGGAAGTGCAAACCATATATGAAGCTGGTAATATAGTAAATCTAATTAGCAGATGATCCAAACAGTGCACAGAGAGGCATCCATTGGATTATGCCCACAAAAATCAACCATATAACCCCACGGCAAGATGTCAAACTGCATTGTGTCATGCCACAGAAGCACTTTTGGTATAAACAGGGGGAAAGCTTTTAACAGAGACATGAAGCCAGGGGTCCACACTAGACTTGTTCCTGTTAGTTTTCAAGGTACAAAACATGTGTAACGTGCTTTTGCATGGAATCCCACAAACTATACTGTCATGTTTGCACGCATTATCATGCTCATGTTCAACCCACCATCGATTTTGGAAGATTATTATTGAATCAAAACATAGCAACTTGATTTTCCATATAAAGATGATTCTGTAAAAGAATTAAAAGCAAGATAAGGATCCATACTCTGGTTGAGGAACATCTCAGCCTCGTGGCTTGAGAATACCACCAGCCCAATATGGTTAACCGAATCTGCTTCAACTGATTCATCCAAAGAACAGCACCTATCAAATGCTTCTCTTTCAATTTCAGGCAGTCTATGACAGCTCTCTGTTGCTGCACTACGGTCTGCTATCTTGTCTACAACAGCATCAGTGGATCCTTTCCTTTGGTCACAACTAGAACCATCGGTTCTGTCCACAATGGAACCTCTCCCTTCTTTCCTATCACTTGCAGCCACACCAACCGGCCTCCAAAGCTTCACCTTGGATTGGTTTGTACAGGATTGACCACAATCAGGGTTACCTCGTTTCTCAAGGATGGGATTTCCATTTGTAGCTTGTTGCTCAGAACTTGGCTGCAGAACCAACTGATTGCTATCTGTACATTCTTGGCTATGTGCTTCAACAGACACAACAGTATCAACACCATCTTTTCCGGCCCGTTTACATTCAGAAATGGATACAGATATAGAACCAATCAGAACCTCACCTTTCTTGTTTTCCTCTAATTGTTCATGTGTCTCTCTCCTTGCTTTATCAACCACGTCCTCGGCTTTTTTTTCAATTGTCGATTTTCTCGCCCATACCTTATGTTGTGGAGCCATCTTTTGATCCTTGAAGCCACCAAATTTCTGGTTGGCAACTGATTTTGAAGGAGTCCCCAAACCAGAAGTAAAACCATTTGGCAAATATCGTGATTGCCTAACAGTTTGACGACCATGCATATTAAAATGCCGTTTCCCAAAAGCATATATTGCCTTCTGATCTGTGTCATGAGAACCAGATGGATCTACATTTTGGACATTCAAATGCACCATCTCTGATTCCTCTGGATCAGTAATGTCTGCATTGTTTACTCCAATGTTCTTACCATCTGCATCTGTTGCCATGGTAGGTTGCAATGGGCAAACGGATTGACATGAAAGGTCTGGGAACTCTTGCTCAACCACAACAGGAACGGGTGAGGCTGGTGTCTCTACTGGAGTGGAGGAATCATGAACTGGGTTCAGCACAACATCCTTATCATTTGTTGTGTCATCATCACCGTGGTCCCTCAGTTTCTGTTCTTTGTGCCACAATTTCTTCATCCTTCTCTTCTCAGAAAGCTCAGCTTGCCTAAAATGTAACCAACTCCAATATCATTCCACTAAAACAAGATCAACTTTACTCACATGGGAAAAGGAAAAGTCCACAGGTCTACTAGTACATCGCACAGAAGCGGTTACAACTTGTAAGAATATTGAAGCACCTGCAGTCATATAATTTGCTAACTACTATAACAACAACTAAGCCTTTCACGTACTTGATGGGGTCAGCTATATGGATTATTTTTTTCCATAAAGCCCTATCATAATTTGTAGAATCCATGGTAAATAAGTCTAACAGAGTTTTACGTGGCTGTCGGACGCCTAACATAACCCTCATCCTTTATCCGGACTTAGTACCGGTCATGCAGGGTGATCCATTAGACTGAAACAACCTATTGAAATATTATAACAAAGAGAAGATCTGACCCAGCTGACTCTCACCATGTCTTAGCACATAGAAGGCATATAAGACTGATCGCCTAACAAGGTTATTGAACAAGGTAGGCGAGATAAGATCTGACCCAGCTAACTTTTGTTAATTGAACATGCAAAGACTGAGCCGATCTAGGATCCATGCTTTTCTGCAAAAGATCTAGACCTAAAAGTTAGCAACATTACCTTTTCTGAGCAGTTTCTTCTTCTTCAACAAGGAGCTTCAGCATCTTTATCAGCCAACCATGCCGCAACCTGTAGAATCAGCAACGTTGTGAAATCATCAACTTGCACTGTACCCAGGTTACCGTTTAAAGTGGATAAACAAAGTAGAGCACCAAGAAGCAAACTATCTGTGTTTGTGGGCGAAAGATAAAAAACAACCTCCTTTGCCCAAGAGATAGACAAGTTAAGTAGAAAGAGTGACCAGAGAACATCAACCAGTTTCAGGGTTACGGCAGACAAGACAGAAAGAGACTTATCTGAAACACACAGGGTAAAGGAGTTTAAATGTACCAGCTTCTGTTCAATAAGGAAGCTAGTGCATGCAACAATATTCCTCGCCTCCAGACCGGTCTCCGCAGCTTCTCCATCAAAGACAAACCTTTGCATTGAAGCCGCTGTACCAACACATAAGAAGGTTTGCTCGCTGGCATCATCGAGTATGGCAAACAACTCCTTCGAAGAAATGGGCAGTCCAGAAGGCCTGGAATGAATGATATCCTGAACAAGGATAAAACAGACGTAGATCCTATCATGCGCCCCCAGAACTCAACTAACTTGACAGCAGAAACAGTAACCCTTAAAAAGAAGAAGACAATACTTGTCTCCCGCAAGAGAAAAGGAGTGCAGCTTTACCAGAATTGCAGCACCAGCTTTTATGTAGAAGTGTGGCAGAGAAATGGAACCAGGCTTTTGAACAAATGATGTCAATGTCTTTATGATGGACGGCCCAAGAACTTGCTGCATTATATTCCACAATTATATAAAAAAATAAGATAGAGATACAGTGGAAAAGAATCTGAGCCTGAGGTACTCAAAATGACACTAAAAGGTCATGAATTTTCAAATGTTAATAGGAAGCTACAACACTGTGCCACAACATTTTCCTACACGAAAATGTTGTTTCTGAAAACGGGAAAACATATAGTATCAAATGTAACGACAATTGCAGCACCAATGGTATCAACAATGACAAGAAATATCAATTTTATATTTTTATAAAAAAGGAAGTAGAGAAGGGACAAACACACATTTCCAGAAACTTGCAGCAAGTATGACCTGCTGGTGGTCTATCTGCTTTCTAGAAATGGAAGGGAGCATAAATAATAGCCATTTAACTTAGTACGACTCTAAGTACGTAATAGCATGCTATAGTGTTTTAGCGGACTCAAGAATGCTATAGCACGCTTGGCTTAGCAGGTGACTCGTCTGGCCGCTATTAGCGGTGTTAGCGTACACCCAACAGGTCTATGCAATATCCATTAGATCGACCCAATCCAAATCAAATATAACCTAAGTATGTCTTCCGTGTGTGCCCTGTTAAATTGTAATAGATTAACTAGGTCAGTAGGGCCCAACAGGTCCTCCTAGGGGGGCTATTGGGACTAGGTCTCAAGGGTAAGTCCCCCCCTTCTCTCCCCAACCACTACACCAACTAGCCGTTGGGAGGAGCTGCTTCCAACCTCCTCTTCCTTCTTCTAATTATCTTGTAAAACCTCTATAAATAGAGGGCATGTGTCATTAATAAAATTAGAGTTTTTAATGCTCACTTGACTTGTTTGTTGTTTGTTATTCAGTTTGGCTTATACACAAGTGTTTGGTGGTTTGTTTGGTGATTTGGCTTGTGGATAACATTGATAAGGATATTGTTGTTATTTTTACATGCCCCTCTCTTACTCGCCTCTCTCGCCTATGATCCTGCTCTCTCTGCCACCACGCCAAAGGGCCACCACAACCTCCGCCGCCCTCTTCCTTCCCCCGACGTTGTTATTTTCTCTCGCTTTCTCTCTTCTCTTTCTCCCTCTCTCTCTCTCTTTTAGTGGGTGACTATTATCCTAAGTGGGCGACTATGCTCCCTCTCTCTCTCTCTCTTCCTGATCATCGACTTCTCTCTCTAGTGGGTGAACTTCTCTCTTTCTCTTTCTCTGTCTCTTTCTCCCCTTCTCTTTCTTTCTTTCTATATTTTTCTCTCTATGGTGGGCGACTATCCTCCCTGTCTTCCTATTCATCGACTTCTCTTCACCATGTCTCCCTTCCTAATCATTGACTTCTCTCCCTATCTTTCTCTCTTTCTCTTTCTCTCTCTCGTGGGTGACTATGCTCGTGATCATCAACTTCTCAAAGCTCTTTGCTTTCTCTCTCCCTTGCTTTGTTCTATGAGTTCTCTCTTCATCAAACCATGATGTTTTTTTAAATGCAATTTCTTATCTTCGTTTGGTTGTGTTTAACATTCTTTCTAATAAAGTATCAACAAAGCATCAAGTTGTTTAATATTGACCTCTTAATTTATTTTTCTACTTTTTTATAATTTATTTTTCAAATTTTTATTATAGTATGGAATCATCAGCTAATGCAGTTGCTTGTTGTCCAAGTGGCAATCACCGTGGCAGTGGCACTAGTAATACAATTGGTATTCGGTTTTTTATAGAATAGTTTTTGGTTTATCTTAAACAATTAAGTGTATATTATAATCACACTTAAATTTTGGTGGGTGCTATGTTTTGGATTTGTTATTTGTTAAGTTGTTAGTTGTTATATTTGATGCATGCCAAAGTTGTTGCTTCAAAAGCATTATAAATATTTTGGTGAATTGGTATATTGGTCCACTAGTCCACCCTAACATTATTCTATTTTTGTTCACGTAAATATAATTTGTTTTATTGCTCAAATTAGATTGGAGTCATGGACCACCATACTTGAGCAGATATGTATAATATATATTAGCTTCTTTTAATTCTTCTTCTTAGTACATAGAATAATTTGGTTACATTTATGTTTTTGTTTTTTAATGTAAGTTTAACAATTTAATATGTATATGCCACGTGAAATTTATTCTTTGTCTTCTTGGAATTTATTTATTTAGTTTGATTCATATTTATGAAAGAAGTGGTTATGTGTTTCTTGATATTTCTTAAAAATTAGACAATCTATTATATATAATATTTTTTAATCATAAATAAAAGTGTACCATTAAATCTGTTATATCCACGCTATATCCCCACTACCGCTATATCAGGGTCAACCGTTACCAACCCACTAACCGTTATTGATAACATAGGTCTGACCTAGGCTTTCAAGCATGTTATAGTGGCCACGCGTTTTAGCACTACATAAAATGCTATAGCGGGCAACTCGCAAGGGCCGCTATCAACACTATTGCAGATCGCTATCGCACTTATAGCATACATTCGTATTTGGGTCGAGTTGGGTCGATTGGACTGACCCGACCCAACTTACTTAAATAAGTTAAAACCCTTGGGCCTTAGCAACGTCTTCTTTTTTGTGCCTCTCTCCCCTCTTGGTGGCCTCTCTCTCCCACCTCTCACCTCTCAATTGCTTGTCTCTCCCACCGATCGCCATCACGCTCTATCATATATCTTGTGCAGCCTCCGTCTTTGTCGAAGAATCAAATGTGAAACGCCGCCCCGCACCAGTAGACTACCCCGCTGGCAAAGCTCCACTGGTCAACCAAGGAGGAAGAAGATTATGATGTCAAATTGTTGAGCATATCCTCTTAGGATGATGATTCCATGGTAGGCCGCCTCACTAGATGCCAGGAGACGAGGAAGGGCGTGGGAGAGCGTGGATGGGATGGTGGGAAGCCCAACATGTCGACAAGATGGAGGTAAGCCGCCGCCTTTGTGAAATTTAAATCCTAGTTCTTTCTACTGTTCTTTTCTCATTCAAAAATTCTTTTTGCTTTGTTGAATTAACAATAATTCAGTTCATAGTGGGAAAAAGGCTAAGGCTTTTTTTTGTCCCTCGTCGCTCTTTTAAGTGAACTTTTTTCTTTTTTACACTTAATGAAAAGTCCGTCCTGCATTACTTATACTTTCCATTTGCCTTTTAGGCAATTTTTTAGTAAAATCTTCTGTCACAATGTAGTTTGTTATTGGTCGTAGGGTGCATGAAATAAGTCCTTCAAGGTCCACAAATTCAATTCCTCGAGGTAATGATTGCAGATTGGTGAGTCCCTTTTGACCAATTGGCTTCTCCTCTTGAACAATAGGTGCAAATCTTGTTTCTTGCATGGTAGATCGTAGTTGAAATATTTATTGGGACAATCATATGCGCATAATAGTTCATGATTTCTTTGATTTTATTATCCATCTATATGTTTTATGTAGTCATGATGTTTTGTCCGGAATATCATGAATACATTTGTGTTTCTTGGAATGAAACTATGCTTTTATAAGCTGCTACAACTTAACCAGAACATTTAATTAATTAATTAATAATTTGTTCATTGTCATCACATGTGTATTTGTAAGCATGTAGTTGATTTTTCATTGCTCTGGAGATCATTTTAAAGTTCCCATATGAAGCACAATTGCTTAAGCTAGTAATACTTAATACATGCATACTCAAATTACCGTATATGTAAGCATTTTCTTTGTTTTGATGAGGATGATTGATTTAATCATTTTCTTAAGCTAATAATACTTAATACATATAAAATTTATTGTCTGTTTCTTAGAAGTTAGAAGTAGAACTTGTTTATTTAGTTTGATTCATATTTATGAAAGAAGTGGTTGTGTTTCTTGATATTTCTTAGAAATTAGAAAATTAATTATATATATAATCATAAATAAAAGTGTACCGCTAAATCCACTATATCCCTGTTACCGCTATATCAGGGTCGACTGTGAACCGCTATTGATAACATAGGGTCCGACTAGATAAAAGCGTGTGAAAAATTCAAACAAACTGGTAAAATAGATAAACTTCCAGAGTTATTGGAAGAACTTTGACTCTGAAGCAAGTAACAACAATAGCGAACCATCACCTCCAGAACCACGTTCTTGAAGGACATAATTTCTGTAGCCTCTTCTAAAGATAGCTGCAAAGAAACAAAAATTAATTAATTAAATTTGAAAAGGTAACGAGACAAAATCTCATACAACACATGTTGCACATATGTACCTTATCCCAGAAGCTACCCAAGTACTCCCTGTTTTTCGACGAGTCCTGGAAATAAGATGAGAACTAAAAAACTATATAAGCAGAGGCACCAGAACTGCTGAGAACCAACATCACAACCTTTTGCGTCACTGGTTGAGGTAATGATATTTGCACCAAATGAGAATAATATTTCACAATTTGGTGTGGATAATATTTTACTAAACAAAAGCTGAAAGTTGCTGTTTATAAAATAACTGCATGGAAATCTGTGAAGGAATCCCTTTAACCATGACTGCAAGATGCATATGTGACTAATGCTTGGTGCGATAATATACTGTAGCACCTAGATAAAGAGAAGACAGGCTTGTGAAGAAGTGGTACTATCTATTGCTTTGTAAGGAAGGCCAATTTTGGAAAAAGACGAACATTAGCAATATTCAAGGAACGGCGATGAATGCGGATGTGCCTTCGATAGTTCATTGGTGAACAAAACTCCCACAAACACTTGTCACACTTTTGCATCTGCACCTTCAAAGGCAGTGACAGGGGCCATCCAGGAAAATCTACCATAAGCACCAAAATCAGCACCAGCCAAACACCATTGCTTCAATATAAACAAAACCCATCTATATCTACCCAACACACAGAATATATGGCATTCACGTACATTTTTCACTCTCACTATTTCCCTTTGCAGCAGCCAGGGCAACAATATCAGGAATTTTTTTATAATGAACATGTTCAGCAAGAAGCTTTGTCCCTTTTACAGAAGAACATGTTCCCTTTGGGAGCACGGAGTCCTTAAACCCATTCATTTCAGATGAGAGCAAGCTAATTCCATTACAGAGTTCCTGTGTCCGGTCTTTCCCCTCAACCCCATTTGAAGGCTTTGAACCCTTAGAGAGTTTGTTAGTTCCTTGCTGATCTAGAGCATGCAGCAACTGAATCCACTGAAGATGATTCTCACCAGCCCTTGAAAATGATAAAAAAGGCTCTTTTTCCATTGCTTGTCTGATAATGTTGTCAAAAGAGTCCTGTGCTTCCTTCGTGCTATTGCAAACCTTCTGCTCAGGGTTGATTATGGATGAGGAGGATCTTGGCTTGGCAAATGACATCAGAAATATGACCAGAAGCACATATCAGAGCCTGTCTGCACAAAAAAAGGAAAGATGAAAGTTTATTATGAGTTGACAAAGTGCAAGTATTCTGTTCTTTTATTTAATATTCAAATTTTATTTTTTTCTGAAGATGTTGAGATGGATGAGTGGCCACACAAGGAAACGAATTGGGAGTAGCACCAATAGAGAATAAAATAAGGAAAAACCATTTAAGAATCTAAGATGGTTTGGAGATGTAGAAAGACGACCAAAGGATGCTCCCGTAAGAAGATATGAAAAACTAGATTGTGAAACTGTTAAAAGAAGAACAGAACGATCACAAAAATGTTGGAAAGAAACAATAAAGAATGATCTAGTTTATATTGAGTTAACTGCTAGCATGGCACATGATAGGGCTAGCCGACCCCATCTAGTACGGGAAAAGGCCTAGTTGTCTTTAAATTTTTCCATTCTAAGGTTTTCTGTAACTACTAATGTTCCTCACTGGAGAAAAAAAATTAGACAAGCCATGCCATTTTTCTGCCTTAAGTTGATTCGCAGACCAAGATTGCAGTATAGCTAGTCTCACTTACACATGGACAAAATTTGAAGTTTAAGCCTGGTTGTAGGCACCAAGCTAACATTCACTTCTAGTTTTCAGCAAGCTTGACCATGAATACTTGTCAATGTTAATAGCACATAAAATTTTCACGCTGAGATAAAAGGGTGGCTACAAATCTTCAGTCAATAAAAGCTATTCATGAATGAGACTGCCCATTCCCCCTCCCCTCCCACCCAACCATAAGCCACCTGAAAAAGGTGGTTCCTGCATGATATGCACGAGGTCAATATGTTTCTTTCTGTTTATGCATCCTAGCTGGGTTTTGTAGGTCGAAAGTCAAAAAAACCACAGATGTGTCTACGAATAAGAAAGTTTATGGTAATTTTTGTCATGCAAGTATACAGCATCAGAGTTGCTTTCCTACAGTTGCTTTAGGATTTTATAAATATACAAGGTCAGCATCCTAGAAAAAAGGATTGAATCAATAACCCGTGGTGACATATGAGAACTAGTTTGACCTTTCACAACCTAAGTTATTAAGTTAACCATCTGCCAGTACTCAGCCATATACTGTCTGCAGATTCTGCACCTTCAATTATCATTGGAATTTGTGCAGCTGCTTGAAATGTTTGTTTGTCATCCTTCTGTCTCCATGCAGCTGATACCAGAGGTGGAAGAATCTCAGATTAGGCGTCTATGATAACCAAAAACAATTACCATGTTTTCCTTTTTTAGACTGCCCATTTAACAAATCGATGCTTTAAGAAATAGACTGGAGACCAACAGCAGTTCTGGTAAAACTAGGGAAAAGGAGAAGTACACCACAGCATCCCAATTTTCTCTGTTCAAACTCCATACACCAAGAGAAATGAGTAAAAGTTGTGGTATCTGAATCTTTCAGCCCTTGCAAACAAAATCTTAACAGGATTTGAATTATCATAATAGATAATACAGATTGTTTTATTCTCAGGAAAGAAGCCACTGCTTAAACTGTTTCGCCTTGTTTTTCAGAGAGGCAGACAGCAACAAGAGGAGACTCCCTTTTCACATCTTGGTTGATTTTTTCTATTAGGACCTTTTTAAAACTCTCAAGTCGCAAACTCTTCATGAGAGTCAAAATGATGATTCTAGAAGGAAAACATTTCCAGTCAAGAACAACAACCACCTCGGTTGAACAACATATAGGTTCATGTAGGTAAAGTATTAAATGATGATCTAGGGTTAGAAAGAGAACCAACCACAATGTCCAGCTTCTTCTGAGGTAGAAGAACATGTCCAATTAAATGATGATCCAGGATTAGAAAGAGAACCACCCACAATGTCCAGCTTCTTCTGAGGTAGAAGAACATTGTCCAACTCATTTATGCCGAACAGCTACAACCACATTATATTCTTGGTAGCAATGATCCAAGATAGCAACCAATGAATAAACTGACAACTGATCCCTTCATGAAGAAGAGGTAATCATTCAAACATGTGGCGTATCTTCCATTCTTTCCAATGCATGAAACATTTGAAACATAGTACAGAAGCTACTTTAGTTCCGCTTCCAGCATGGTCCCATTACATGTTAATGATGCATGTGAAGTATAACTATAACACCCATCGTGCTTTAGTTATGGCATCATTGCCTTACACGTTAGTTATAATTCCAGATCCCAAGCAGAAAGCATGCCCATCTAAGTCTATGTTTGAACTTTGAACTATTCGGATCATCCGAAATTACGTTTTTATTAAGTGGCAAGTTTGTGAGAGTAAACCACTCATTTTGTCCTCTCTTTGCACAAGTAGTCCTTGAACATGAATGAAATGATATTTGCCGAAGCCCACATTTTTCTCTTCGGATGCTTTTGATATTCCAGGAGAGATAACACAAAGACAAGCCATGTTTTCCGGGTTAATGTAAAATGTATGACTCACGCACGGAGTTCTCATAACTCCCACTATAAAACAATTGTAGAAGAAGCTTAAAACAACGGAATGAGTATCATAACAATGAATAACAACCAAGCAAACTTAGAACTGGTCCAATATGTACGAAGCAGATTGAATATCTCTGAGAAACAAACCGAATAAGGATTTCCGATGATTACCACGAGAAATCGGAAAAGTTTCATGGAATGATCGAAATCATGCATTCATCAAGTGAACTACTGAAGAAAAATACCCCGTCTTATTCTCATGCCGTATTAAATCACAAATGCCAAACATCAAATACGCATTGAACATTACGTGAAAAACTTAATATATCAAACAACCTCATCAGTTGGAAATCAACTGAAAGGTCCCAATAGAATGATTATGAGCAAAACAGAAAGATCATAATGAAACACGGGGAGCGAAAATAGCAGCAAACGTACAAAAGATAATAAACCCTAAATCCTTCGAACTCCCTTCCTGAAAAGGAAAGACGAACGAAATGAAGAAGGAATTACCTGGATCGCACATCGCGAACTTCACTCGGAGCAAAGAAATAAAAGAGTATCGAAGCGGGGTTCTCTCTGTCATCCCGTCGGGAGAACGGAGGACACGAAGGAGCGATTGCCAGGATCAAACGTACCTTCCGGAACTTCGTACTCGTAATCACCGAAGATGCCGTCGGAATCATGGATCAAGACGGAACTGTCCTCGCCGGAAAATGTACGAACGTCGTGAGGAAAGGGAGGAAGAGGAAGGGAACAGGTGGAAGAAAGAGAGTCGAGGATTCTTATACTTATGGCCTTCCATATCCGAAGGAGAGAGAAAAAGAGGGAAGAAGCTCGCTGAGAGAGAGAGAGAGCGTGGAGGGAAGGACGGTTCTCGAAGATAAATAGCTGTCTCACATTGTAATCCTTTTAGAAACAAGTCACTTTTCATTCTATTGCCACGAATAAAGTCGGATCTTTTACAGCAAAAATCTCAGCATGCATTAATTAATGTCTGGAAAGTGCATCCGTATTTGTACCACGATAGGAGGACTTGATCTTTACATCTGCTTTACGTTTCCCTTTCGAGAAACTGTGGGTTGGAAACTCCCAATAGGAGACTCTGCCTGTATAACCCTTCACAGAGACTGAGCCGGGTCGGGGTCCGCTTGGGTACGACTCGAAAGGAGCGGTCTTGATGGTCAGGTCGCATTACTAGATCAAACCAGCTCAAACGAATCAATAAAGGTTCCTGCTTATTAAAACCAATGGATATTTGAATGAACTTTCAGAACTTTTCTTTGAAGATCGTAATTCGAAAAGATTTGGAACTCGAGTCAGTAAAAACTTTAAGTGCAAGAAAGAAGAAGGTAAAGCACACTTCCTAATTATTTGAAAAATATAATTATATCAATGATCTCAACCCGATTCCATTCATATGGTCAAAAATTCATTGTATATCAAAGAAGCTATTTCAAAATCAATGATTCAATAAAAGTTTGCAGAATTCGACTCCACTTAAACACCATTATACATCATATTTTGTTTATTTAGATTTAGATTTAGATTTTCACATATTAGTTAGCAATTTATGCTGCTTTACCAACTACTCCACCATGCTAAAGCAGCCAATATGTTCGAGGGAAATGCGTAACAAGAATTACATATTTTACATAAACTTTACTTGCATTGGAGTTTATTTTTCATGGTTTGTCCAGATGTGGAATTAATAGTTATTGTTTATGATTAGTGTAACTTAAGTAAAACTTAATATGACACAATAGACCCATTGTTGGGCATGTTACAACAACACGAGCCAAGCCCATCACAACCGCTGCACCAAGCTCATCGCAACCGCTGCGCCAAGCTAGCTAGATTCTTGCCGATTTAAATGGGCTTAGATGCAGGAACCACCAGAAACGAGTATGATCATGAGATAGAAACCAGGCATTAGGCACAAGAAGAAGCAAATTGTGTCACATGGACACGGTACATGATGTGGCCATGACACGATACCGTTACATTTTCTTAGGTAATATGCTGTTTCACAGGATGGCAAACGCCAGCTTGGATTTGTGTGCATGGTTCTCATCCAAGCGCACACTGTTCGGCAATCAAGGGTCAACTTTCTCACGTTGGCGTGGAATCTCCACGGTCCGCCACTGACATCCAACGGTGACCACGACACAGGACATGACTACTACCACCTCATGAATTATGCATATATTCGGTCATCTGTATATACATGTGTACCTCATACGAATAACAACCGATAAACAAGATAACAAAGTAGAATTATCATGTTCACGGAAAGACTTTCCTATCCTTCGCGATAAAGTTCCACATGAGAATCCGATTCCTTCATAGAACAGTTGTGATCCATGCGAACTGGCGATGCATGCATCCTTTTTTCTCGATCAAGGGACTCATTATGCTCGGAATAAAATTCTTACCGAGAGAAACTTGGAAAATGATAACTCTTAGGAAATGAGACCCAAGGGCCTGATCGGTGTCTTGGACTTGGACAAAGAAACAATGTCTTATAAACTGTAACATTTAGAACGCACACATGTGTGGCGTGTCTGCGCTCCCATGTGTGTGTTTTAAAATGCTATGGTTTGTGCATCGATTTAGTTGAGTTTAAACCAAGTGCAATCACCATTTATAAATCTAAAAAAGTAATTTATGTAAAATATAGTCAGTGAGGTGGTTGATAAGGTTTGTCATTTTGAACCTTTCACTCAAAGTGGTACGATTAACCAATTTGAAACTACGTTCAAGTCCAAATTTGAGCTGGAGTGAGCTTACCGCTCCTGCTTGAGCTTGAGTCGTTTGATTTTAAAACAAGTTCAAATCAAATACGAGTTCATCTAGCTTAGCTTGTCATGGGTCCTAATTCTAATTGTAGACGATCGAAACAAATTTCAATGTTTTCGATTTGATACAGCCGGTTCGTGTGCCGAACCGAGTAGATCAGACCGATCTTGCTAAACTGCATATAGTATGGGTTCGATAATCAGTGAGTTTGTTTGGCGATTATACAGCACAAAGTGGGAAGAGCCCTTCCTCGTATTGGAAAAGGCCCAGTTTTCCACTTTGTGCTAAACCAAACGCATTTGGCTAAAAGTGCATCTTCATGGTAGATGAGAAAATTTATTTTCCCAAATGAAAAGCAAGCTACATGCCCACTACAAGTAGCACTTTCATTTCGAGCAGAAACCATAGTTGGCAAACAGGGCAATCTAACCTGGGAATCGCTAACCCAGTCGAGTCGTCACCGAGTCACTAAGTCGCATTATGTTATGAGCTGTTGCACTGAACTGGGTTTGGACTCAACCCACTGACTCCTGACCCAAACAATGGCTGGCGATCCGAATCGATTCATGTGTTTGTCAACCGTGGGGAAAGACTTTCCCTACTTTCATAAATCAAAGGAAGGCTGGTTATTCTCAGGGAATTTTTTTCTCATGATTTTGGTTTCCGAGGAAAACGGGGTCAGCTTGCAATTGCTTAAGGCTAAGGGTAACTTGGTAACTCCGTCAGAAATGGGGGACCGTACAACCCTACCAGACTACCGTGCTGGCCGTACTCGGCCTACGATAGCGATTTTCAACCCTATGATTTCCGTTCGGGGCGAAACAATCAAAATGTCCACCGTTTGAACCGAAATTACTTGCCCGCCACATAACTAGTACTCCAGGAAACGGGGCTAAAACTTAAATTTGGATTCACCTTTGATACCAAAAATGGATTCCTGTCCTGCGTCCTAATCCAGGCCAAGCTTGAACCAAATCATGAACAGTGGATATCTAATCTCTTCACACGTTAAGCATTCATTTGAAAGGCATTCGGAGAGGGGTTGAATATGAAAGACTGAAAAATGTGTAGATTAAAAGTATGAACAGATCAGTATGATTTCTATTTATTAAGTTGGTTTTACAAGTTTTGGCTATTTATCCATGTCCTTGAATGAATAAAGTACCACTGTTTTTATTTGAATTGGATGATTCATTTCCATCCTAAATAATTGGTTGAAGCACTTCAATTCTCATTGAGTTGTTTCCGGTAATCGGTTTCCTTCCTACATGAGTTGTATATGATCCAAAAATATGGAATGTTGTGAATAGAAGGTGCTAAGTAGCTTCATATGAATTCAGTCTTATTCGGAGTGCATGACAAACGGTAGCTTTCTCGTCCAGGGCACATAAAACACATTGTTCATGTCTCTTAACTCAAATTTGTGGTAGAACTGGTAGTGGTGGAGCCTAATATATGAGCATGCCAAAACTGGGTCAAGGTTCTTCGATCCTGCATTCCTTGTATCGGATCCAGACCCAGAAGACGTTTGAGGATGGCGGTTCTGTGACTTTTCTAACGCTCAGTGGTGACATCGTCAACGTGTACGACAAGATTGTGTATGACGTTTGTGAGCCGTTACCTCGAAAGGTCAAAGCGTCCTCACGCATCTCCCGTTCTAATTGTTAAAAACGTAAAAATAATTCATCCTTTTTCTTTTTTTCTTCTCGTTGGCAAACTGCTAGCTACTAGCTGCAACGAAGAAAGAAGGTCTGATCTTTGTCGTTGTGGGGTTTCTTTCTCTCTTCTTTCTTTCTGCTCATTCTCTCTCTATCTGTGTGTGGAAATCATAGAGATGAAGGAGAGGAATTGGTGGTTTGTTCTGTTGTTGTTGGTAGTCAGTCCTTTTGACTCCTGCGCAGGGAGGAGATATTGTTCATGATGATGATGATGCCCCAAAGAAGCCTGGATGTGATAATAAGTTTGTACTGGTTGGTGGCCTTCTCTTTCTCTCTGTAGGATTTAGTGAAATGGGTTTTTCAGATCTGTCAGATTAAGAAATCTAGAGAGTTTAGTAGTAATTATGTTTTTGGTTTACATCTTCCCCCTTTCTTGACTTCTGCAAAATGGGTTTTCTCATTTTTTCTGCTTGTGTCTTGGTGTATATTTTGTGAGACGTGTTAGAGTTGAAACTCTAGGTTTGCTGGTAAATTATGCTTTTGGGGACTTTTGCTGGTCTGTTCTATGATTGTTTTTTTCTCCTAATTGCGATCCTTTTCGAGGAATCTTTGGAGCATGGATTTTGTGATCTCATAGCTGGGGATTTTATTGGTTTTTTTCTTTTGCCTTTGTGTGGAAGATCTGTTCCTTTCCCGTTTCTGGATAATTTTTAGTTTGGCCGTTTTACCTCTTTCTGCTTACCTCAATTTTGTGCAATTTGGAAGAAGCATCCATGGATCAAAATGTTGAGACAAACTAACTTATATGAGTAGAGAACTAGATGCAAGCAAGATACGTAAACTAGACTTTTGGAGTCATAAACAAGATTTTCAAATAATACGACATATAACCATGATAGGGAATTGCATAAGTGAACGAACATCTAAACAGTACTTAAATTCAAATATATGTTCATTGAATGGCCGCGATAGACACTATATCATACACATCATACACTATATCGAACTATTGATAATTAAGAAAAAATGGATACAATGTGCTTTAATTACTTGAAAAAGAACTATGTGAGCTTCTTTTCCACTTTTCCTATGTCTTGATATATGCTTTATGTTTAATTCATTTTCCTTTATTTCATGTTATACTCTACGTTTGAATTTTGTTATGCATTTTTTTCCGAACAGTACCCTTTCTTCCTGCTTCCCACGTGAATCCACCACTCAAATAGCTTCTCATTCTCTCTTGCTCATCCAACAACTCGGCTTGAAAGCTTTAATCTAGTTGCCAATTTTCTCCCTATATGCTTTGAACGGTATGTGACAACAAATTTTCTGAGCTTGTCTTCTTATTCAACTTGTGGACTTTTTCCAACTGCGTACATGTTACTATTGAGAAAATATGAAAGCTAATAGTGCAACATACATGAGGATCACGGACTTATTGAATCGTTAGAGCAGTATTTAAGTTTCTAATTATTTCTTGTGTCATTTCCTCCTGTTCTCCTATTATCTGTTATATGTGGTTTATATCGGGTTACAATTAAGTTCATGAATACTGACCATGGATGACAATGGCAGTGAATTCATAACTCCGGATATTCCCAGTCTTCCCTTGATTACTCACGTATATGTTTCATGTGGTTTCTCAGGTAAAGATTCAAACATGGGTTAACAATCAAACTGCCAGTGAGTTTGTTGGTGTCGGTGCAAGATTTAGTCTCACCTTGGAAGCTAAAGAAAAACATGCCAACCAAACTCATCTTTCTCTATCAGACCCTTATGATGGCTGTAGCATGCCCAAAAAGGTCTTTTTTTTCCTTTTCTCTTTAATGATTCTCCATCAATTCTTCCATCACTCTAAAAAATTGACCCTAAGTATTTAAAACTTTCCTTTTGGGGATGCAATGTGTGCCAATTTTAATTTATATGTCTTCTAACGTAACTAAATGATCAAACTTATATTCTATATATTTTGTCTTTGTTCTACTAAGTCGGAATCCTTTACTTTCTAATGTTTCTCTCCATAGTTCCAATTTTCTATTAACTTTTTTCTTAGACTCCTCTACTAACACAATGTCATCTGCAAATAACATACACCAAGGTACTTCATCTTGAATATGTTTTGTTAACTCATCAATCACCATTATAAATAAGTATGGACTTAAAGTTGATCCTTGATGTAACCCAATATTAACTTCAAAGAAGTCTGTCATTCCTTCATGAGTCCTCACACATGTTTTTGCACCATCATACATGTCTATTATAAGGTTTATGTATATTAATGGGATACCTCTTTTTTCTAAAGTTCTCCAAAGAACCTCCCTCGGTACCCTATCGTAAGCTTTTTCTAGATCAATAAATATCATGTGAAGGGTTTTTTTTTTTGCCCTAAAATATTTTATAAAACGTCTCAAAAGGTGAATCACTTCAACAGTAGATCTTTCTGGCATGAATCGAAATTGGTTCTCTATTGTACTCAATACTTGTCTTAAGCTACGTTTGATAATTATTTCTCAAATTTCATATTAACTTGAATCTTGATACCCCGATAATTCACAAATTTTGAATGTCTCTCTTGTTCTTATATATGGATATCAGTGTAATCGCTCTCCATTCCTTGAGCGTCTTTTGGTTTCTCTATGAGATCCAAATATTAGATCCAAAGAACCAATCAAATTATGCAATAATGGAGGCCTTTATATATTATAATGCTCCCAAATAAGGAAACATGGAGCACCAATTATCAGCCCGGTAATGCTTTAGAGTTTTATTGCCTCCTCTTGCTATGGCGATTCTTTGTTTCTGGCCACCAGACATCTGCACACCTCTCTCCCCAACCTAACATTGAAACACCAACAATGTCAATGACAGAAACCATGCCAAATCTTTACAAGCAAATATGAAGCACAATAGTTATGTATACTGGTTCAATTCAAACTTGAAAATGACCTAGATAGATTCTTGTGTGAAGAGATTTGCTGGAAATTTCAACCCACAGCACAACGACATAGATTTGATTTAGCAATTCAGTATCCAGCGGCTAAGTTTGAGACTGAACCAGACCCAAATTCGAGATTCATCCAAACCCTTGGAAAATTCTGAACCTTTCATTCTTCAAGACTTTCTTGAACTAGAAGAAGATAATGATTGTGACTCAGTAGATCATCAAGATCTTCAAGAAAATCCTGTTAAAGACAATGACACTTCACACACAACTGGTGATACCCAATCAATTATCGAACCCTTTCCCTCACATTATACAAGACGTCCTAGAGAAACCAATGATGCCCACATAGAACTTGATATTACAAGATTAGAATCCAGGGTTTCAAGACCTCTCCAGCGATTTGTGTCCTATGAATCTTTTGAACCACAACGGAAAAATTTGATTGCCACCCTTCGTTAAGTTAAGGAACCTATGTTATATCATCATGCTAAAGGTATTCCAGAATGGGAAGATGCTATGAAAGATGAACTCAACGCCCTACACAAGCTCAAACATGGATAGTTGCACTCATACCAAAGGATAAGAAAATCATTGGATGTCGATGGGTATATAAAATCAAAACTTATAACAATGGCCACATTGAGAGATAATTAGTTGCTAAAGGGTATGCCCAAGAATATTGAATTGACTATGATGAAACTTTTGCCCCAGTAGCTAGAATGACCACAATTAGAATTCTCATAACCATTAGTGCAATTAAGCAATGAAATATTTATCAACTTGATGTTAAGAATGCTTTTCTGAATGGTTATTTGAATGAAGAAGTCTACATGAGTTCTCCTCCTGGTCTTAATCTTCCTCCTGGACATGCTCTTAAATTGTGAAAAACCTTGTATGGTTTGAAACAGGCTCCTAAAGCTTGGTTTGATCGATTTGATAAATTCATTCATTTGCATAATTTTACAACTTGCTACACTATTTTCTTTTTGCCCTAAAATATTTTATAAGACGTCTCAAAAGATAAATCGCTCCAACAGTAGATTTGCCTGGCATGAATCCAAATTGGTTCTCTGTTGTACTTAATACTTGTCTTAATCTATATTCGATAATTCTTTCCCACAATTTCATAGTATGACTCATTAACTTGATACCTTAATAATTCGCACAATTTTGAATGTCTCCCTTATTCTTATATATAGGTATAAGTGAACTCGCTCTCCATTCCTCAGGCATCTTTTGGTTTTTCTATATTTCATTAAATAGTCTTGTGAGCTAAGTGATTCCTATTTCTCCTAGTATTTTCCAAACTTCTATAGGAATATTGTCTAGTCCTACCGATTTACCACCTTTCATATGTTTAAGAGTCTCTTTGGCTTCATTCTTTTGAATATGTTGATAGAAATTGTGGTTTATATACTTTTCTGATTTGGCTAACTCTCCTAAGCTAATACTAACATCTTTATTTTCATTAAAAAGCTTATAAAAATAGTTTTTTAATCTATTTCTTATATCATCATTTACCACTAGAATTTTTTCATCCTTGTCCTTGATGCATCTAACATAATTAAGATCTTTAGTTTTTTATCTTTAGCCTTAGCTATCCAAAAAATATCTCTTTCACCCTCTTTTGAGTTCAGTTTTTTATATAAATCCTCCTAAATTTTAGATTTCGCTTCACTCACGGCCTTTTTCGCTTCCTTCTTTGCTTTCTTATAAGCCTCTAAAGTTTCACTAGTTTTCTTAGCATAATGTCATTTGTAACATACCCTCTTTGCCTTGATTTTATTTTACACTACTTCACTCCACCACCAAGCTTCTTTTTGTGCCGGTACACCTCCCTTAGGTACACCTCCCTTAGATACACCTAACACATCTTTCACCACTTTCCTAAGGCTATATTGTTCCATATATCACAGGGTGTACCAACATAATTCCAAACACCTCCTTAAAGGACTTTCTATTTAAATATATCTTCTTTTTCACTTTTGAGGTTCCACCATTTAGTTTGAATAGCTCGATGCACTCTTTTCTTCTTTGTCCATTTTTTTATTTGTAAATCCATAACTAAAAGTTGATGTTGGGTGGTTAAGCTTTCTCTTGGAATTACCTTGGAATATTTACAATGCGCTCTATCTTTTCTTCTACAAATAAAGCAATCAATTTGTGTTTGTGATAAGCCACTCTTATAAGTAATTGAAATGTTTTTTGAAGATTGTATCAATATAAAGAGATCAAATGCCATAGAAAAATTTAAAATCTCCCTACCTTCCTCATTTATATCCCCAAAACCAAAGTTTTCATGAATCCCTTGATATCCTAATGCCTCTTTACCGACATATCCATTTAAGTCTCCTCCTAAACAAATCATCTCCCTTTGTGGAATCTTTTGAATCACCTTATCTAACTCTTCCCAAAAAGTTGTCTTTATACTATCTTCTAGTCCTACTTGGTGCATAAGCACAAACTATATTCAAAACCTCTGCTCCTAACACTAATTTCAATGTCATGATTCGGTCACCATATCGTTGTATGTCTACTATACTATCCTTTCAATCTTTATTTATGATAATACCAACTCTGTTTTGAGCCTTTTCTTTACGTGAGTACTATAATTTAAAACCTGTATCCTCTATCTCCTTTGCTTTTTCTCCAACCCATTTTGTCTCTTGTAAACATAGAATATGAATCTTTCTCTTAATCATAGTATCTATCACCTCCATTAACTTACCGGATAATGTTTCGATATTCCAAGAACCAATATAGATCTTATTATCTAGGATTAGTTTCCTTACCCCCGCATTCGTCCATATTCAAAATGTGGAGACCCTCTCTAAAAATTATTCACTACATTCGGGCGGCAATGTAGCGGGACTAACTTCTTTACCCACACCTATTCATGATGTGGAAACCTTTTCTACAATTGATTCACTATATTCGGGCGAAAATATAGTGGCCCTTGCTTACTTATTACTGCATTCGGGCTCTGCAACACGTCGCTAGGCAGGGACACCCCAAAGGAATGCTCATAATTTTTGTAATCCATGTTATAAAATCCAACGAAGTTTTACGTTGGCTGTCAAAAGCCTAACACAATCCTCCTCCTTTATCCGAGCCTGGGACCGGTAATATAAGGGTGATCCCTTACATGGGCGGAGTTTTCAGTCCCTACTAGGTAGATCCAAGAAATTTCATGAGAGAAAGCAAAGAGTTTATTGATAAGATGGAGATTAAAATCAGCCAACTCCGTGAAAGCAATCCAACTATGTTGCTTGAAACTTCTACCACTTTTTGTTCTGCAGCACCTTCTTATGATTTTGGCACAGTATTGCTTTTGTATTTAGCTCTTGTATAACCTATTCACTATGCACTTGGTTAGTGTAATGTTCTGAAGTTATTTGTTTATTGTACAATCTGTTTACAGAACATTCAGCTGCATCTCCTTTTTCGGTTGTTAGATGTATATGCATAAAAACAGTGTTCTTTCTGTTCACGATGCTTCAGATGGTTCAAGCGTGCTGGAGAGTCCTACATAAAAGTGCCTTTTCTCGGAGCAGTTTCATACCTTACCTTAGCCGTTACCCCGTTCTGCATAGCGTTTGCTGTAGTTTGGGCAGTATATCGGCGGATCTCTTTTGCCTGAATTGGACAAGATATACTTGTAAGGATGCTTATATCATGCTTTCTACCTGATATTAGTTTATCTGACTTTTGCCTGAAGGGTTCCTTCTACCGTTATTTACTTTAAAGCAAAATTGAACGTCACAGCTACGCACTATAACCATTTTCCGTTATAACTTATCACCAAACTGTGGGTGCTTTAATGGGCTTTACCTTCAAATGTGGGCATGACGTACATACTTGATTCAGCTCTTGATGTTGGACCTGATTCTTCTTTCTTTCCCCAGGGTATTGCACTGATCATTACTGTTCTCCAGATAGTACGTGTGCCTAACCTGAAGGTATAATACTCATAATCTCCTAACGTGCTCCAACCAATAACAATCTTCCTCTTTACATTGCATTGAAAGTTTTTCAGTTTTGCTATAATATTTTTGATTTGCTTCCCTTGCTCAGTTGGATCAAATTTACATGTTTCCTTGTGAGATGATTTTTCTCTAATGTCCCCTTATTAAGAATTTGAGGTGTTAGATATTTTGTATTGTAGGAGACATGCTTTAGGAGTTGGTTGTGATTTTTTTGTTAATTTGAATACTTGTCATATTTAAGTTCACATCATTATCATCGGTACATTCTCCCTCTCTCTCTCTCTCATTATGTGTGTGTGAGAGAGAGAGAGATGTCAGTACATTATTGAATAGACAAATAAGTACCTGTTCATGTATTTAAGCACTTTCCATCCATACTCATGGTTGCCATTTTTTTGCATGCTTGTGTCTCAATTATTCTTTTCTTTTTAATTATCTTTGAGTTGATTTTCAATTCTGGAAATCAGGTAGCGACGGTTCTCCTTGGCTGTGCTTTTCTGTATGACGTCTTCTGGGTGTACCTTTCACCAAGGTGGTTTCACGACAGTGTGATGATTGTGGTAAGCAATTATAAACGTCCTGCTACAGCTGTACTGAAAACTGTAACTATGTATTAGACAGACATAACCGGTCAATCACTCACATAGGTAGCTCGAGGTGATAGAAGTGGAGAAGACCACCAATGCTGTTGAAAATTCCACGCATGTTTGATCCATGGGGTGGTTTCAGCATCATTGGGTTTGGTGACATACTGCTGCCGGGATTGCTAATAGGCTTCTGTTTAAGGTATAACTTTGAATTTGTTGCTCATACGTTTTCTAATTATGCTACTGAAAGCTGCCATTGCTTCCTGCGTATTACTAGATCTCCAGTTTCCCTTGCTGTTGATATCTAATGTTTTATTAAAATTTCCCCACATAATGGCTTCATAGTTGCAGGTTTCTTTCAGAGTCGAAAACATTTGGAATCATCTAATCTCCTTCCCCTTCCTAGGCCTTTAGGTCAAACTCTCTAACCATCTTTTTATGTCCCCTTTTTTCTTTCGCTTGTCGTTTCCCTTCCATCCTTCTTCTGGTTAGGTATACGTGGTGGCTGTGTTGCTAGATTTATGTGCTCTTGGAAGTCTATGGCTATCCAAAGACTGTGGTGCTTATATTTATCCGATGAATGTCTCATACCCTTTAGAGATGCATGCCAGCAATGGGAGTTTGACTACTTTAATTCCTTTGTACTTTAAGCTAATTCGATTTGGAGTTCTTATTTGGTGCAAATTCTCAGGTATGATTGGGCTGCCAAGAAAAAGTTGCGAGCAGGATATTTTCTCTGGTCATTGATTGCTTATGGATGTGGTAAGGAAATTTTGTTCATATAGCAGCAGACTGAGGGGCCTATTTTTTCTACGTTTATACCTTGCATGCAAACATTAGCTATGCCTGTGAGATTGGTTCCAATTACGGTTTATAGGTTCTCTTCAAGTGTATGTACCATGTGTGGGTGCAGGTCTTTCCATTACGTATGTTGCTCTAACTCTCATGGATGGTGCTGGACAGCCAGCTCTGCTCTATATAGTTCCATTCACACTCGGTAGGCGATTACAAGTCAGTTTTCTTTCTTCTCCTTGCTTCATTTATTTACCCCTCTCTCTCTCTCTCAGTCATTGTTTTGACACTGGCATGAATACGAGGTGAATTGCGTGACTTGTGGTCAAAAGGAGAACCAGAGAAGGTGTGCCCCCACGTTCAACTTAGCCAATGAATACCTGCATCCTGAAACTGGGAGGTACTAGCTCTAAATTCAGTTCATGTCCCTCACTAACTACGCAAAGGGCCCTTCAAAGATAGATATTTACTGCATCATATGTCGTGCTTCAGCGCTTGATTGCAGTTGTGTACATTTCAGAGTCCACTTTTTCCTGCATTGCAGTGCAGAAGAGTGTTCCTGTAGAAAAAGCTCATGTTAGAGATGCTCTTGTATTTTGCAAAACCTATTTTCTTCCTGTTTCTATATCGAGTTACAATTGAAGGGATGGATGAGAGTTGCAAATGTCCCAAAAGTAAATTCTGTGTTTCAACAAGATGTGCATATCTTAGACACCATACTGTGTTTTCTAACGTGTTCCTGGTTGACGGACAATGGGAGGGTGAGGCCAGCACCACAGGCGAAGTTTGGTTGTAGATCACCTGGAGTTAGTAACTTCAAGTTTTGGATTTTCTATACAATTGTATATGCTCCTCTTTTGCGAAAGTAAAGCTGGCGTTGATAACCTACTCTGCTTTATTATGCCCATTATATTCTTTACAGCATTCAAGAACCAAGTAAAGCTGCAGGTATTGTTTCCATTTTCCCGTTTCTTGGACATTTCCTTTTTGATCTTTAAGCCAACTTCGTACCTGGCTCTGATCTAGATATGGCAACTTGAACCGGTAATGTACTAAGTCGAGCTATTGCCCTGATTGGGCCGCAAAACCAAATCTGTGATTTTCCATTCGACACGGGATGCCAGGAACTGACTGATCTTACAGTTGACTTGGCTGAATCCAATTCAGATCTGGTTAAAGGGGAAAGTAGCTCATTTTTTAAATTTAAAATGTGTATTAGATGAGACCCACTCAATTTGAAGTGATTTGGTCGATTCTATGAATCTTTTTGAACAACGATTTGGTTTGGAAATCGATTTCTGGGAGTTTTGTCAGAGATCTCACTATCAAGAGAATTTATGATGCGACCCATTTTTAATTGTCTGCAGATTCTCTTTGACATTTAGTCAAGAGTTCAATAGCTACCAACATCCGGTATGTCTGCCTAACCTCACCTCCCCCAATTGGAAAAAGAAGGATAGTGATGGATTCAGCATGGTGAATTGATATTAATCAACTTTTGCATTGTGTGCTTTTGAGAACAAGATGAATTCAACTGCTAGAGCTTTTGGGTTGCAAAGAAAACTATGGAACAAACTGGATTAACTCTAAAAAGCTGATTGATCTTCACTAATGTAAGCAGCGATCAGCGTCACCCTTCCGTTTTGAGGCGCCAGAACGGATAAGCTGCGCTAGCGCCTGGGACGCTGGCGACCGATCAGGGGTGGCGTTCAGATTGCTGAAACTATTTTTTGGTCAGAATTCACCCAATCCACTGATTAGATGATAAAACAGAATAAAGATCTCCTGATTATGTCTCAAGTAGCTGTGCTAGCGAGTTTGCAAGTGCAGCAAAGCTCTCACGTCGATTTTAAGACAGCACGAACAGAAATGGAAGATCAGTAAGGTCTTACTTGATCTCTGTACCAATGGAATGCCAATTACAGTTGACGTTTTCACATAATACATCCTTGAAAACATATCTTTGACAAATCTTAGACTCACAAGCGTAAAGGAAGTAGAACATACTTATCTCAGGTCTTGTAAGTATTTTTAAATTCCATTCACCAATATATTATCAGGTTTCCTGGTACCCTTTGGCTTTATCAACATTTATCTTGTTATTTTCATACATTGAAAGGCATGTATAATTGATCAACCATAAAAAAGGAAATAGAATAACCAATGTAGAAGCAGCTATATGACCATTATGTTGCAGTTTTGAAAAATTTTGTTTTACCTTTATGCATTTACGTTACTTGTGTGTGAATAACATATATTTACTAATGCTTTCGGTCTTCTTGTCCAACAGAAGCTAACAAGAGCGGACAGAAGCGGTATATCTGTTAAAGGAAAGATGAGTCAAATGCATAAAAGATCAGAAGAGAGACTTAACTACCCAAAACTCCAAGGGTGTTAGACATGAGTACATTTTTTTGGTGATAATTTATGCTGCTTTCATCTGTATAGTTTGCTGCTTTCGGAATCAAACATGCTGCTATATTTACTTGTAAATTAATATGTAAATATAACCCAGATAGGTTACATCAAAACTCTTGTGGTATTAATTGAGAATGCTGTTGCATCTCAGCGTACAAACAATAGTTGATAGTCTTCATTTAAATGACAACCAGATAAATGTTTTTGATGGAGTCTCAGATCTTGTTAGTATAGAAATATACCTAATTACTTAATACTGAGGGTTACTCTAATCCAAATGAATGTTTAAATCCTAAGTGAGTTTTAAGTCTTTAATGAAAACTTATAAGTTGTTGTAACTGATATGTTCACTAATTTTAAATTCTAAGTTAAAGATGAGTAATATAATTGAGCATGGATAATTTTACAATACCCTTAACTTATATTCACAGGAGAATCTTGAGTGATGTGACATAACTATGGTTAACTCAATCTTAGGTAATGGTCTGGTTATCAAGAATCTGAGTTATCTGATAATTGTCCCAAAATATCGCTTAAGGATAATTATTGGTATTCAAGTCATCTGAATTAGCGCAAACTAACTTTTGTAGAGCAAACTGGATGATTCATCAATCTGCTATGAGGGTAAGTTTCTAACTCTCCTAGAGAATGAATTTCAAAACACAGTTCTTAATAACAACACTTAGGTATGTTTTGACTTTATGACCTCACAAATTTATTATTTTAAAATTTTAAAATTAATATGTGATATCCGATCTAATATTATTATTCTTTTTTCAAGTGTATTTAGAGTTTCAGAATGTTTCATGGATATTTTAAGACTTCTCACTTATCTAACATGATAAAATGTCACATACTTCAGAATGAGAAAAACCATAAACTTTGGTGAAATGACATCTGATCATTGGTGAAACAATCTGAGTGGAGTTGTGTAGCTCGTTCCATACGAAGGAAAGCATAATGCGAATTGCCATAGCTGTCTTGAAAGGCCTATGCCATTTTATATCTAGTGTGAACTTAATTTAAAGCCACAATTTCAAAGATATAAAGAGTAAGGAAGGCCATACTTACACCTCAATGGCATGCCTGTTGACAATCAAACTGGCTCTATAACATGGTGGCCGTTTGCCAGTTCACAATGACGAAGTGAGTCAATTGCAAAGATTGCCTTTTCTGTGACCGTTCACAATGTGATAAAATAAAAAATAATAAAGCAACCGTTGGTTTTTAACAATGTCCAACTCCAGACAACTAGACAAGTCATTAGGACTAAAACTCGAACTTGTACTCATAATAAACTAATGCATATTAAAAGCTACAATCACAATTCATTGCACTTATCAATGCTTTTAGAATATTAAAATTGTATTTACTAGTTAGTTACAAATGGCTAACATTCATTCATCATATCTCAACGTATAAATTAAGAGATACTGTTATCCAACAAAGATAATGAAATTAAATTTGTAAAGCAATGGCCTCTTAACAGTATGTAGACTTATTCATTGGTCTCACTCCACGTATTATGTTTAGAGCCACTAAGAATATGAACTAAAGGTTCGTACAGAGATTTAAGTAAGATAGATAACGATATAAGTTCAAACTATCATTATCATTATTTAACATATATATAATGTAAATGAGCTATTAGCATTGATGTACTTTAGCATATACCAGGGGTGCCAGACGGACTGTTACAGGCGAATGATCTCACAAACTGAAAAGACAAGAAAATGTTCGTAAATAATAACGGTACGTAAGAACCTTAAACATGCAATCATTGATGAATGATTTCTAATTTTTTAGTCTCTAGAGTCAACGAAATGCCATAGCTAAAACATAATCGATGCGGTTCAATCAATTCTGAATTGCAATTTCAGCAACTATTGGAGCTAAATAGTTTCAGCAGAATGATGGATTTGTCAATTTGGCTTCAGTCATTGTTATATCCTATATTGTGATAGTGCTATATGGTTGATTATCACAACGACATGTTGGATTCGTCTTAGTCAAAAATGAAAAATTTATCCATTGTTGCATACATTATGAGTCCTGCCATAATGGTATTTGTTTCATAATTTCACTATAAAGATTAGCTTAATATCATGAATTTATTTATTATGAAATTATTACTTATCTCTTCTTGTAGTTAGCTTACTACTTAAATATATTTGTCTAATATTTATAATATGCCTTTTAAACTTTTCATGCAAAATCGTAATTACATTAATTATGAAATATAAATTATTTTACCTCTGATATATCAAAATATTATATTTTATTACAAGCCTATTTTACATCTAACATGAAAATTATTAATCTAAAGAAATATTTATTGATCATCGAATTTTTTAACCAGTGTTATAAAAATCGATTATAGTTTTAGTTGAGCCTATATAAAAGTAAAGCAAAACATTAAATAGAGAAAAGCTGTTGATACCTTTACAGCAACAGTAAAGCAGACTACCAAGTGAAATTGTTGCGTGTTCATTTAATATAATTCCACTTTTTGATTTAAGCTATACAATGCACATTTAACGCAATTGTATAATGAAAAACGTCATTAGATAATTTTAGCGCGAGTTAAACGTGATGTTGCTACATCATCACGAAGAAAAAATAACCGTCTAAAAACGCTAGCAAATCCAAATAAGCTACACACGTGGAATCGTGGACCCGAAAATGCAATCAACACTTTTGGTTTACGAAGGTCCCCTCCTATGAGTTCAAATTTCAGAACAAACTATTTTTTAGTTAACAGTCTTTTCCCATGTTCCACTGTTCCAGTACTGCGCAGGGCATGAGTCGGTCTTGCTATCGACCTATGAGTGGTCTAGAGATCACGCCAGCTATGAACGGACTCCATGGACACTTTCATCCCTCCATCAACGACAAATAAAAAAAATTGTATATTACGATGTATAGGTTTACCCACCATTAAACCCACTCGTCCCTCACTTCGATAATACTCGATCTGAATCTGATTATAAATCCGGACCTTAGCTTCTGGCGAAAGATCCCTCACTAACGCTGACAAGATAAAGACTACAGACCCAATCAATATCTCATAAAAACTGGGCTCAGAATCTAGAAGCTAGAAGTGCTCACATGGGCGAAGGAGCAACCTGTAAACCATTGGGAGCCAACCAAGTTCCCTGTGAAACAGCCCATTAGCAACGGCAGCTCAGAGCCAAGACAGATTCCATCTGCAAGAGCCGCCACCGGCGCCTGCTGTTTAGAGCCCTCTACGCTCACCTCGTGGATCCTAGTCTTACAGAGCATTTTTTTATTTGATGTTTAAAAAAGGTGGTCCACATTACATACTTCCTCTGTACATCATGTTGATCTTGACCGTACATTGTTGCTTTTTCCCCCCAAAGCTGTAGTATGCAATCTGTTGGTATTCATGAGATTGCATTGGGCTTATAGTTAAAAATAAAATAAAGTAAAACACGAAAAAAATCGACATTGTGTAGCGTTCTAGGGACTTAATATCATGCAGTTTCAGCCCTCCCCATGCCATTTTTTATGCTGCATATAAGTTGAAGTTGGATGAATTTTCAGGTATTTGAGTTTTTTTATTTATTATATTGTGATACGCTTGAATGCACACACATATGAGGATGTGGTTACCGGTTCCTGCACAAAGATATTGAGTTTTCGGTTGTTTACTTTCATAGCAATTTTATGTCCTTTGCTACTTGTGCCAGTGTTTGCATTCAACAGCGTCTTTTTATCACTTTCACTCCTGATCTAGTGCTAATAGTTTTTAGTCCTGTTGTATATGAGAGGGTCTCTCTCGCTCACTTGATTAAAGTCGTTGGTGTTTTCTGTGCCCTTTTAGGGTGCTGTGGATAAACTCCTCATCAAATTGGATTTTCTTGCTTCATTGTTCGTTTGACAGCGACGTTGTTCATCTTCTTTAGCTACTTATTTCAGTTTTTGTGCAAATTATAACGGATTGATCTTGTGTAAATGTAACGTTTAGGTGGACACATCAACCCCGCAGTGACATTTGGTCTTCTGCTTGCAAGGAAGCTGTCCCTGACAAGGGCTGTGTTCTATATAATCATGCAGTGCGCTGGGGCTATCGCTGGCGCTGCTGTAGTCAAGGGATTCGAGAAGCAACAGTACACGGTTGCCCGCGGTGGCGTTAACGTTGTCAATCCTGGTTACACCAAGGGTGACGGGCTAGGCGCAGAGATTGTTGGCACATTTGTTCTGGTTTACACTGTTTTCTCTGCTACTGATGCCAAGAGAAATGCCAGAGATTCTCATGTCCCTGTAAGTTCATTGTTTTCTTGAAACTATCAACATTTGTTTTGCAGCTCATGTAGACTCGATCTCGTATGATATCGTGTGTGAATATAGCCTCTCTTGCTTTCTCTTGCTTTCAATCAATGGCTTACTTCTGTTTTACATCTCCATTTCTTTATTAAAAGGGTACTTGCTTCCCGATGGTCTAGAATTTATGCTTAGTGGATACGTTACTGTGTTTCTGTGATTCTCTTAATATTTGATCCCTTCATACAAAATTGTGTTTGTGGGCGTCCATGTCTGTGTTCTATGTTCTTTTTATGTTGTACTTGTTTAATAATCTAAGGAGGAATCTAGATTAATGATTTTTTTCTCAAAAGGAATTGCTTACCGATGCTAGAAATATTTAGTGTATTATTTCTACTAGATAAATTGTTCCTCATGTAAGATGACCTTATTCTATCTGGGTTTATTATTTGTATATACTTCTTTTGAACTCTGCAAGTACTGGCATTTGTTCTTTCGGACTTTGTGTTTTTTGTTTTCTATGCAAGTTGCTGATAATGTTCGTCTTAGTGTCTGCTGTTTGTTTTAAACTGTTTTCCAACTTGGTATTTTTAAACTGGAGGTTCACGTGATCCACTTGACGAATATCCATATCCAGATAGACATAAATCCGTGGTCCATATAGATGTTTCTTTCCACCTTCTGTTGGCAATGATGTTTCTTTCCATAAAAACAAAGGTCTAAGTTTATTAGAATTCAAGATTTATCATTCGATTTCTGGTTCCCCTTGGTTTTACAGCTTGCTGGCAATATTACTTTTTCATTTTCTATTTCTTGTTTATGCTTTATTATGTAGGGAGTGTTCTTTCTTTAAGTAATTAATGACTCACATGCATGGTTAACCTTTTTACACAGATTCTAGCTCCCCTGCCGATCGGGTTCGCAGTTTTCCTTGTTCATCTTGCCACCATTCCCATCACCAGAACTGGTATCAACCCTGCAAGAAGTCTGGGAGCTGCTGTTGTCTACAATCATGAATATGCCTGGAAGGACCACGTAAGTATTATAGAAAATAAAAATCTCAAATTTTACTATCTTTTCGATTATTACTAATTCATTAGAGTTTTAAGTAATTGTGTCAAGGAGAGAATAACTAAAATATAAAAGGTAGTTGAGTGCTACTAGGTTTGCCCTTACAAATGTCATGCAGCTCAACTGTTCAAAAAAGTCGAAAGTCCGAGTGCGCTATCTTTTGCAGGAAAGGGAATAGCCTTGAATAAATAAAATATTAATGAGCCAGTGTGGTCTGACACTGCACTGTCGAATGACAAATTTTACTATCTTTTCGATTATTACTATTTCATTAGAGTTTTAAGTAATTGTTCCAAGGAGAGAATAAAATATAAAAGGTAGTTGAGTGCTACTAGGTTTGCCCTTACAAATGTCACGCAGCTCAACTGTTCAAAAATGTCGAAAGTCCGAGTGCTCTATCTTTTGCAGCAAAGGGAATAGCCTCGAATAAATAAAATATTAATGAGCCAGTGTGGTCTGACACTGCACTGTGAAATGACAGTGATTCCATGTGCATGCGGCACATGCAGACTTTTGCTTTCTCGGGCACGACCCTTTTCTCTTGATATAAACATGACTGGTCTGCCTCTTTGTATTAGGTTTTCTGTGATCCTAGTAGAATTTTTCCGTAAAGATCTGTGATAGTTTTGAGGCTAAAAAAGTTTGTGTTTGACCGTGAACAGTGGATATTCTGGGTGGGGCCCTTCGTTGGAGCTTTACTTGCTGCGCTGTACCACCAGCTGATCATCAGAGCAATTCCGTTCAAGGCCAGGGCCTGAGATTTCCCTCCTCTGTTTAATTCCTTTCTCTTTAATTTATCTTTGTTTCATTTGGTGTGTAGTTTCATGCAGTCTGTGCTTTTTCCGGAGTGGTGTACATTTTATGTTAAACTGTGAGAAAGGAATTCCGTTCAAGGCCAGGGCCTGAGATTTCCCTCCTCTGTTTAATTCCTTTCTCTTTAATTTATCTTTGTTTCATTTGGTGTGTAGTTTCATGCAGTCTGTGCTTTTTCCGGAGTGGTGTACATTTTATGTTAAACTGTGAGAATGTGATGGATTTCGTTTTAACTCTCTCTCTCTCTCTCAAGCACGGTCAATGAAGTTATACTACCAGTCGGGACTCGGGAGGGTGGAGAAGGTTAAAAAATAACGGGTGTAATCGATTCTCTCTGAAAAGCACTTAATCCTCGTTTCGTTAGATTGTTGTAATTAAGGTGAGGGCAAACCGAAGTTCTTCTCATTACAGATAAACCTCGTCTTAAAAGTATAGCTTCATTATTTCTTGAAAAGTTTGTTACTGTAATTAAGGTGAGCAAACTGAAGTTTTTTGGTGATGTCTTTGCTTCTTGAGCAAAAAGAACGAGCTTCCAGCGACATTTTTTGTCAAGAAACTGAAACTACAGATCCAATGCAGGCGGTGCACACTAATCATGTTTTGGTGTGTAAGAATAGTGAGAATAGTGCTCTCATCATGTTTTGCAGGCCCAATGACATTCTTCTGACTATGGATTGTCATAGTGCATGTTTTGGTATGTACATAAGGTGAGCAAACTGAAGTTTTTTGGTGATGTCTTTGCTTCTTGAACAAAACGAACGAGCTTCCAGCGACATTTTTTGTCAAGAAACTGAAACTACAGATCCAATGCAGGCGGTGCACACTAATCATGTTTTGGTGTGTGAGAATAGTGAACTCATCATGTTTTGCAGGCCCAATGACATTCTTCTGACTATTGATTGTCATAGTGCATGTTTTGGTGTGTAATTAACAGTATTTTCTTCTCATAGTGCATATTGATTGTTCAAGGCAAATTTTAGAACATAGAGCACCCACCATATTGTAGCATATAAAGAAAATCACTGTTTTGAAATTTTAAAAGATTAAAATGATCTTTGAAAAAAAGAAGTTGATGCAAGCTGCCCCCATGTCCATACAAAACATGGGGGCACCGCGGAGTGGTGGGCTTAAATCCTGTACACAAAGTCCACTCTGCATATGTGGCCTTTCAGATAACGATATTAACTGGTGATTTGATAAAAGATGAATCCTACTTCATGAGTCCATACAAAACATGGGGGCACCGCGGAGTGGTGGGCTTAAATCCTGTACACAAAGTCCACTCTGCATATGTGGCCTTTCAGATAACGATATTAACTGGTGATTTGATAAAAATGGATCCTACTTCATGAGAGCATATAATTTTGGTGTACTAAGTGCTCTTCTTAAGAAACCATCATAGGTCAGAATATATTAAACATATAATTTTGGCTATAGATGTGGTTCCGCTTGGAGGAGAGACAGGATTCGAGCCGTCCAACAAATGCACTTAGATGGCTCTGATCCTCTGTACCAGAATCATGTGTGTGAGTCTATTTGATTTTCTAGTCATCAGGGTGCATACACATATGTTATTAAACTTATACAACCTTTTAAGCAGATTAACAAACAAAAATCAAATCAATTGAAAATGTGAGAAACAAAGTTATATGAAGATTCATCAATCGATTTTGATTGTTCAAGGCAACCATCATATATATATATATATATATATATATATATATATATATATATATATATATAGGTTTTCTCAACTATGTTTTCGTGTTTAATTTGTTCTTTTCATTGTCAAGGAAACTATCATAGGTCAGAATATACTAAGCATATAATTTTGGCTATAGATGTGGTTCCGCTTGGAGGGGAGACAGGATTCGAGCCGTCCAACAAATGCACTTAGATGGCTCTGATCCTCTGTACCAGAATCATGTGTGTGAGTCTATTGTATGATTTTCTAGTCATCAGGTGCATACACATAAACTTATACAACCTTTTAAGCAGATAATACTTTGGGAAGTAAAGGATTGACAAACAAAAAATCAAATCAATTGAAAATGTGAGAAACAAAGTTATATGAAGATTCATCATCGATTTTGATTGTTCAAGGCAACCATCATATGTATAGCTAACTTTATATATATACATATATATATATATATATATATATATATATATATATATATATATATATATATAGGTTTTCTCAACTATGTTTTCATGTTTAATTTGTTCTTTTCATTGTCAAGGAAACAATCACAAAATTGGGTGGTTGATTTTGACCTTTTAAAAGGTAAAATATGTCAATGAATATGTTTTGTTTATCGTGAAATGTCTTGAAAAAGGTAGACAGTGATATGAAGTTAAGCAATTCAAACGGTGATACGTAAAATACTACATTGTTGCCCGTAAACAAATTGTAGAAAGGGTTTTTGTATTTTCATCATGGACAGGTGCGGGGTAAGAAGCGTAGTCCTAGATAATAAGATTCATATTAGTTTTTCGAATATTAGAACATTGTGAGATAAGCTAATGGAGTACTATGATTCGGAGAAAAGAGAAATGTTTGAAACGGAGCTGATATTATAATAAATAAAAATTAAAAGGAATAGTCTAGTCGACATACAATGATATAGTGACTAAATCATGACGTTAAAATTAGTACTACGAGTATAGGTTTTTAATATAGTTTGTGATTATGCACTCTAAGTAGGACTAGAAGATAGTACAAAGACAAATTTTGGGGATGAGTTAGATAAGGTGATTTAAATAATTCCATAAAGGGAGATGATTTGTTTATGAGGCAACTTAAATAGACATGTCAGTAAAGAGGCATTAGGATATCAAGGTATTCATGAAAATTTTGGTTTTGAGAATATCAATGAGGAAGGTAAGAATATTTTAAATTTTGCTATGTCATTTGATCTCTTTATAGTCAATAGAATCTTCAACAAACGAGATGAACATTTAATTACTTATAAGAGTGACTTATCACAAACGCAAATTGATTATTTTGTTTGTAAGAAAAAGGTTAGATCGTGTTGTAAAGATTGCAAACTAATTTCAGGAGAAAGGTTAACCACCCAACATCGACTTTTAGTTATAGATTTAGAGCTAAAAAAGTGGACAAAGAAAAAAAGAGTTCATCAAGCTATTTGGACTAAATAGTGGAACCTCAAAAGCGAGAAATAAGGTATATTTAAACAAAAAGTCTTTCAAGGATATAGTTAGAATTATGTTGGTAGACCTTATGATATGTAGAACAATATGGCTATACATATTAGGAAAGTAGCGAAAGATGTGTTAGGTAAATCTAAGGGACGTGTAATGGCACAAAAAGAAGACTAGTGAAACTTTAGAGCCTTATAAGCGAAAAAGGTTGTGAGTCAAAAGATAAAATTTGGAAGGATCTATATAAAAAACTCAACTCAAAAGAGGGTAAAAGATATATCTTTAGGATAGCTAGGGTTAGAGACAAGAAAACTAAGGATCTTAATTTTATTAGATGCATCAAAGACGAGGATGAGAAAATTCTAGTGACAAATGGTGATATAAAAAATTATTTTATAAGTTTTTTAATGAAAATAAAGATGTTAATATTAGCTTAGTAGGGTTAGTCAAATTAAAAAAGTATATAAACCACAATTTATATCGACATATTCAAAAGAATTAAGTCAAAGATGCTGTTAAACATATGAAGATTGGTAAATCTTTAGGACCAAACAATATTTTATAGAAGTTTTGAAAATCTTCGGAGAGAAGGAATCACTTAGTTTACAAGACTATTTAATGAAATATGAAGAAACCAAAAGATGTCCAGTGAGTACACTTATATCCATATACAAGAACAAGGGAGACATTCATAATTATGTGAATTATCGGCATAACAAGTTAATAAGTCATACTACAAAATTATAGGAAAGAATGGTTGAACATATGTTAAGATAAGTATCGAGTACAATAGAGAACCAATTTAGATTCATGCCAAGCATATATATGCTATTGAAATAATTCTCCTTTTGAGATGTCTTGTAAAATATTTTAGAGCAAAAAATAAAGACTTTACATGATATTTATTGATTTAAAAAAAAGCTTATGAAAAGATATCAAGGGATGTTCTTTGAAGAACCTTAGAAAAAAGAGGTATCACATTGACATACATAAACCTTATAAAATACATGTACAATGGTGAAAAAACATATGTGAGGACTCATGAAGGAATAATAGACTTCTTTGAAGTTAATATTAGGTTACATCAAGGATCAACTTTAAGTTCATACTTATTTATAATGGTGATTGATGACTTAACAAAGATGAAGTACCTTTGTGTATATTATTTGCATATGACATTGTGTTAGTGGAGGAGTCTAAGAAAAAAACTAATAGAAAGTTGGAACTATGGAAAGAAACTTTAGAAAGTAAAGGCTTGTGACTTAGTAGAATAAAAACAAAATATATGGAATGTAAGCTTGATCATTTGGTTACTTAAGGGGACATAGAAATTAAAATTGGCACACATTGTATCCCTAAAAAGAATGTTTTAAATACCCAGGTCAATTTTTCATAATGATGGAAGAATTGATGGAGATGTTATGCATAAAATTAATGGAGGTTGGTTAAAATGGAGAGAAGCATCAGGTATTCTTTGTGACAGGAAATATTATTAAAGTTCAAAGGTAAATATTATAGAGTAGCAATTAGACCTATCATGTTTTATGGTTCCGAGTGTTTGACAATTAATCATCAACAATGTATAAAAGATGTTTGGGAGAAATGAAGATGTTGAGATGGATGAGTAGTCATATAAGAAAAGACTATATACATAATGAGGTTATTAGAAACAAATTGAGAGTGACACCAATAGAGGATAAAATAAGAGAATATCGTTTAAGATGGTTTGGACATATAGAAAGAATATCAAAAGAAGAAAAGAAGGTATGAAAAAACTAGATTTTGAAAGTATTAAAAGAGGTAGAGGACGACCACAAAAGTGTTGAAAATAATAATAAAGAATAATCTAGTTTATGTTGGGTTAACTGATAACATGGCACATGATAAGACTCTCTGGAAACAAAGAATTCATGTAGCCGACCCAGTCTAGTATGGGAAAAGGCTTAGTTGTTGTTGTACTAATGTAAGGATGTTGATTGCATCCGTGTGTATGGAATTGACCACATAAGATTCTATGACAATGAGGTATGAAGCAAACCCATGTCGGCTCCTTTGGCACACCATTGGAGTTTATTCTCAAGGTTATGATTTTCTAAAGGTATAATTTTTCTTTGAATTGTTTGAATAGATTTATGTGTTTGAATGTCAAAGGATGCAAAGGCATGAAGAGCGTCTGGAATAGAAAATCGCAGGGATGGCTTCCACAAAGGTGAGTTTTTTATCCCAATTTAATTGCTTTTAGTGCATCAACAGAAGTTGAATGTTCTGCAAATTGCAGTATCTGAACTTCCTTTGCAGTTTTCTATCTAAGTCATGCATCTTAAATGCTTACTATATGATGGTATCTACCAACTATTATTTGGATAATCAATTATTTCGTTTGCTCTATTGCCTTGATGAATGTGAAACAAAGGGACACACTCATAAATGCTTGTGAAAGTTTATCTTTGCATTATTTTTTAATATGCTTACTGCGATTGCATGAAGAAGATTGTACTTTCTGATGTGTACGCCACTAAATGAGAACCCCAAGCGAACAATTGGCTGATAAAATTATTAGTCATGAGTTCCTGTTATGATCAGGAGTGTAACTCTGAATGGTGACATTTATATCCTATCAATCAGTAGGATGATATTGTAAACAAAGACATTATATATATTCTCTTCCCGTATTGCTTTAGGTTCCAATGGATTGAAGTTTAATGAAGACTAATTGCATGTGGTTCCTGCAGGATGCTTAAGCAGTGAACCATGCTTCGAAAAATACATGGTTGCAGAGGAAATATGTCATGCTCAAGAATACACAGCAAAGTCATGAATGAAACTCATTTACATATTTATTGCTTGAGGATATAAGTTAAGTCACACAGACACTTCTAAAAGGTGGAGTGTCGACCTCAACACGGATGCGACACCGACACTGACATCGTGTCGGTGCGGCATGGCAAAAAAAAATGTTTTTTTTTGGTAACTCACGGTTCTGCCATCTATTTTCCTGGAGAACCCGATCAAAGAGGGAGTAATCCGATAAGATGATGAAACCGAAGCCTCTTAGTTGACTCGTGACCTTATCTCCCATGATGATCACCTGGGTTATCTCACCATAGTTTCCAAAATGCTCCTTCAACTTGTCTTCCATCATCTCTTATGAAACTTCGTCGATAAACGTAGAAAAATATCTCAACGCATACCTTCTTTACTTCCTTTTGTTTGGATATTTCACGCTTCAAAATCTGGTATCGATTTTGTTTGAATCTTTTTGGATAAATGGGTTTGGATAGTGAAGATTGATTTGTGTATTATGATGAAATTAGTAGTTGTTTATAGTTTATGTGTTTTGCTTTAATATAAAGTTGTGTACTTGTTATTGTCATATACTTATGTTAATTGATGTCTCACTTGTTGTAGCTTGAATATTATATATAATATATAATATTATATATTCTAACCGCATCACCGTACCTAAAATTTTTGAAATTTGTTGTATCCCGCACTCGTATTCTTGTGACATAGGTTATAAGCGAGTAATCAATTTTTAAGTGAATCATTAAACCTTTGAGACCTGACACAAGAATATTAATTCCCTTGTTTTCTGCAAGCTGCATTTATGAGGAAAATTGCCTGTAATTATTCCATCAATCAAGTGGTGGTGCAGGGGCATGAGGATCAATTCGTTTTGTAGACAAGCTTTTTGAAAAGAAAAACTGTTTTGTGATTTTGAAATTTAATACTGAAGGCCCTTGCGTTTGATGAGTTCGACACTTTTCTATATTTCTGCTCCGCAAATCAAGATGGTGGAAGAATGCGACTAGTATTCATTTCTCCTGGTCATTGCTGATGTGCCGAATACAAGACTCACTGGGCCACTCTTTTGTGAGAGCATATCCTCCTTCGTCAATGAAGACGCGCATATATATTTGAAAGTACATTCATGCACTAAAAGATCTTCATAGATCAACATACTGTTTCTCTTTTGGTACTTGAATGGAGGCCACGAGGGCAGGTTCCATCTGGTCCTTCCGCAGAAGGGTGGAAATACCGGTGTTCATGGAACCGCCGGAACCAAACCAATTGGTTCGGTTTTATAAAGAAAAAAACCTGGCGGTTTGGTTTACTATTTCAGTGTTGAAACTGAATATATATATATATATATATATATATATATATATATATATATATATATATATATATATATATATATATATATATATATATATATATATTAGACATGTAGATATAAATCTTTATAAGTTTATATATATATATATATATATATATATGAGTTTTATAACCTTATATACATAAAAAAATGTCTATCTCTCTCTATATAATTTATATACTTATATGGATATGAATCTTAAAAAGCTTATAAGTTTGTATGCATGAGTTTTATATCTCATATACATATAAAATGTGGATAGTAGATCCAAATAATGTGATGACACAATATGTTGTATTCAACAAAACCCTTAAATAAGTAGAACCGTGGTTCAAAACCGAGTCAAGTCAAACTGGAACCAACAGCTTGGTTTGATTCGGTTCAAGACTAACGGTTTGGTTCGAGTTTAAGAACAGAACCAAACCTCACCACGAACAACCCCTACCTGAAATTACCGTAGGCATATATGGTCGCAAACATCTAAAGCGAACGATAGCTCAAGACTGATGTTTGCGTATTCTTTTTTTATATAAAGAAACTACATAAGCATCTCACCTAAAAGAGTCCCATATGAAGAGCTTCTAAATTATTCATGATAACTTTTTGTTTTCCCCCTTTCATGTTTAGGAAATAACACGACTTACATGCCCCATCAACACTTTCATTGCCTTTCGTTTCACAATGGAAAAGTTGATTACATGCCTGAGAAGTGCATGCAATTCACATCTTATTAAAGAAGACACCCAAGAGGAACTATCTTTTTTCGGCAATATTAAAAGATCGGCCCATTCATTTCCTTTAAGTTTCATTAAAAAGCTTGCCAATACTTGAGGACAAACACGGCAGTTCAGAAACTTGAGTCTTCAATGTTGGACAGCTTTCAAAGAATGTGCTTTGCCCAAAGAAAGATTAGATGCTTTTTATCCATCTGCACCTAAAGCCAAGGACTGAAGAAGTTTTTTAATTAAGGCTCTAGCGAGACAGCTTATGGCATTCATCTTTATATATGGATCCAGGTGAACACGATTTGATGGAGTGCAACAAGTGGAAGCTGATGCCCCCCAAGATTCGAGGAGAAGTTTAGGCAAAGAATGAGGAGACCATCGTTCACAAGAGGGCAGGAGAATGGCCACGAATGTGGCTCTGCAACTAGCAACCTTGGTTTTAAACTGCCCCGAAGAATTATTACGTGACTGTCAGGAGCTGGAGTCGCATGTTCAAGGCATTTTAAGCTCCATGAAAGATGCTTCTTCAATAGCAGCATTTGCAATTAGTGAAAACTTTTTCATTCCATGTATGTACCTTTCTCTTAAATTATGTATTACCTACTTAAACAGCAATTCGAAGGCCAGAGCTGTGCTCCGAAAAAAATCTCAAGAATTCACTTGCTGAACCATCCGACGCTTTGCTAAGCGCGTTCCTAAAAATTCACTCCCTTATGTGGCAAACATCGCATCCTTTGATGTCTCCAATGCTTTGGAGTTGTGTTTGACCTAGTTCATCGTGGTGAAAATCGTATTAGAGGAGACACCCACAGATTTGAGTCATTAAACTCATCGGTCAGTTTGAGTGCTAGCGGCGTCTGATGATTGATGAATGTCCTAAAAGATCTCAATTCGATCACCATATTCTCCAGATGGTAAAAGCATATGGTGCTAGCAGATCTTGCCATCCAGGTAATCTTTTAACTTCACAAATGACTGCCCACCACCATTTTGAGAAGCTTGGTTTTATCTTGAACAAGGTTCTGTAGGCTGAAGTGAACACCTTCCTCCATATCAACTAGATCATAGTGCAGCGGCTCTTCCTCAGGAACAAGCCGTTGCTTGCCTTTCTCCGAGGAAGATGAAGAGCTTGCAGAAGACGCATCACACATTAGTGCAGACCGTTAAACGGAACACACCACATTTTCCGATACATACTCTTCGTCCGGCAGAAAAAAACTCGTTATCAGGCACCACCCTCATGATATCTGTCACAGCCCTCTCTCACTGTCCAATAAAGGTTATGGCAAATTGACTACCATCGACTTGCTTTTTGCAACCGTAATTAAATTTTGTGGAAACCAACGAAGATAACGCTTTACATTTAGAGCGTAGACAGCTCAAATATTTTATAAATTCAAGCCCGTAGTTTGAATTCAAATCCCCAGCGTGTGACCTGCTCCAATTTACGTTAAATCATCCCACGGCCCACGAAGCATTCGTTGAACAAGTAAAGTCAGTCAAAGTCCATTCGTCTTCTTCACAAAATACAAGCAAAAATCTAACCAAAGCAATCGGAGTACATGGAATGTCGATCTCTTCAGGCGTATCTCTTGGGCACATGGCACTTGCTACAATTTTACAGACACGTCTTATACGCCAACTACATAGACGGCTTTGAGTTAAACGTATCATCTTAGTGTGTCTATCTGATGCGCGGTCGAGACACAGCTTAGACACGAGCTTAGATACCGTGTGCATGTTTCTTCTCAGTATCTTTAGATTTCTTGAGCTCTTCAGGTGAACAAGCATGTTGATTCATTGATTTTTCGGTTCAATTGTTTTCTTTTGTAAAAGTCTCATACATTTTGATTTATCCTTGAATGTATATTAGCTGTTTCTCAAATGTGAGAAAAGAAAACTATGATGGTTGTCAAAAGTTGCAGAAAGGTTAGTGCAAGCTGTCGAGAAGAAGATTGAATTGGCAGAGTGAAGATTTTTGTTTGAAAGATAGAGAAAGGAAAAGGATGGTATTGAGGGTATTTGTGACATTTTTGAAAAAAAAGATGTGTCCGACGAAAATGGATGAAAAGGAAAATAAGGGTGTGCTGAGGCTACCAAATACTAACGCCTATTTCAACTAGAGTATGTCAAAATGATATTACGTCGTTCTTCCTTGAGTTACTAAATCCAACCTAATAAGTGCTCCAACTGACATAAGTATGAGAAAGGTGGAAATTGTGATATATATGGAGGTACATAATGTCCTTCAATACATAATTTTACTCAAATATTTTTATTATTGATCTTTGAGATTAAGAGTGTAGATTTGAATTATTTTATATTTAATATATATGATATATTAAATGTAAAGTATAAAAATACAAATGGTACTTTTAATCTAAACTCTCTTCAATATAGCACATGATACAATTGCCAATGGTGGATCTACATGGAGGGCTGGGGCAGCAACCCCATAAAATTTTAGAAATTTACACTAAAACCTATGTTTTACGGTGAATATATAATTGAGATTCATGCTTCGCCCCCTTAACATGATGAAATATATATATTGTCCCCTTCAACACTATTTTCTAGATCTGCCAGTGGATAGAGCCCTCTTATTCGGTTTTGAAAGCTGATTTCAGTTTATATGGGTTTTAAGTGTGATCTAAAGTCTAATTTGGGTGTGGTTTAAAGCGTTGGACTGCTCAGACCTTCATATAAGTATAAATTTATAGGGTAAGATGAAACAAAGGTGATTTGAGGTTAAACATGTGGACAGAAGCATTTTGGAATCGAGGTACTTTGATGCAGGCTGGAAGTCCTAGCATGCACGAAAGGAAGAAAAAGAAAACTCACTTCTTTTTGGGTGATGAAACTTAACACTACTTCAAGTAACAGTTTGCTTTTATTGTACGTGTCTTTCTTGCACACTCACAGGTGGTGAGTTCGATTCACGGAGGAGTATATACCTCTGTATGTGCTAGACTTTGGCCTCCCATTGTAAGAGAGAGAGAGAGAGATTGCTTATATTTAAGCAGTTTGACCACATCTTGATGGTGTCATCCCATGCATCATATTGTATGGATGCCGATTTGTATTAATGTTTCCTGTTTAATGATAAAGCTGACTACCAACTGTCTAATTGCAATTTATTACATTTCCTTGGGAAGGAAGTCTAGTGTCACAATCTTTGAAAACAATTGATGCACTCATGGCTTTCAACAAATAGAGAAGGAGAGTTCACCGTGAGCCACCTAACCCAATTTTTACCTTTTTTTGGGGAACCGCCTTTAAATTTTTTCATCGAATCCTTTCTTCTTTGCTGAAATTCTAAAGTGACCTCTTTTTTTGAGATGCTTTTCCATGAGAAAAGTCTTAGGGTGCCTGTTGGATAGATTCTTAAACCTCACTTGAGAATAAGCAGTGTTAGACCTATACATGGGCAGGGCGAGGCGGCCGCCTCAGTCCGGAAGAGCATACACCCGTGGTCCTAATTTGTAGAAAATTTGTACGTACTGCCTTACTTGAATTTCTTGCGACTGAACTGCTTCCCATCTCGGTACCTTTTCGAGAGCCAACGATGAGTAAGAATTCTTGATCATAAAAATTCTCAAGTTCACACCCTTCTTAATTCTTGAAAGCAATGGGATTCATCCTTAGTTGCAAATGAAAATTCCACTTGGTCAGGTTGGGAATCAAATATCCTTAACGACGAAAATTAGTCACTGAGAATTTGCTTGATAAGGTGAACTGAATATCCTGAACAGTGTGTTTGGACATTCAAGGGGACACTCAATAGAGCTTCAACGACACATGACAAATAAGATAGTGAACACTTGGGGGTCATGGTCATAGAGTTTTTAAGGAGGCATGAACTTATTTTTTGGAGTGATAAAAGAAAAATTAAAACTAAAAAACCATGTTTAAACATAACTCCAGTGGTGGCCTGTACACATTCTGACTTTTCTCCATTTTCTACAGTTGTAACAGCAGGAGGTACATAAATTGACGGCCTTAACTGTCAGAAAAAATCCCTCCAGAAAACGTCAGAACGATTCGATGTGATGATTTTTCCTATTTGGTTTGACCTTTCATTTTTTATCTAAATTTTGTTTCATATGAATCAGATTTAGTTGGTCGTCTATTTGAAAAGTTTTCCAAATAGGCGGCTATAAATTAAATTGTCATGACTTTGGACCAAAGGGAGTGATTTTCCAATAAAAAGACAATCTTGGAAACGTGAACCATATGAAGCTTCTACTCCGTAGAATTGGGAATTCAGATTCCCGAAAGATGATAATAATTTACTCCTAAAATGACTGATTGGTTTCCATGAATCTTCTGGCAGAGGATTTATTTATCGAGGAGCGGCCCACTTTCAAGAGTCCAACGGAGGAGGTAAGCCAGGACGTCCTGTTCGACGTCTAAGCTTATAAATAGATACCAAGATTGCTGACGTCTGTTAGAGGCAAGGTAGAACTAGGTTTCGTAGAGTCTCTCTCGTGAGATCTTGTTTGAAAGGAAGAAGAGAAAAGAAATGGTCTGGTTTTTGGGTTTAAAAGGGCCTTCCGGGTTCTCTGCCCGCTCTACGGCTGAGGAGGTCACGCAAGGCGTTGATGGAAACGGACTTGTTGCTATTGTTACAGGTGGTTATCATCATCCTTTTTGGTTGTTTTGATCATCTAACTTATTTTGGGTGCAAAGAACTAATGGTGGTGTTTGTCCTGAGGAACCCATTTTGCTTGTTTCTGTAGTTTTGATGAATGAAATGTTTGTTTTCTAGTGTTACGCATATGGTATTATGGCGCAAAACTTAAGATGGTTTTCTTTTCTTTTGTGTATCCTTTTGCACAGGGACTAGAATGCTGTTTTGAATTGTTGTTGATTAAGTACCTTGGTCGAGCTTTTCCAAATGATTGTATGGTCCTGGTTCTTTTTTCTTATGTTTTCACAGAAAAGTTGTGTTCAAGCAGATACGAGAACGGAAGTTCTCTGTTAATTTCCACTGTCATAGAAATGTGGAAAAATGTTCAAATAATTGGTGAGAAATGAGAAATTCGTTTTCTCCATTTGACTATTCAATGTCCAGATATTAGTAAAAATGAGTTAACTTGGCAATTTATGGAATATTAGGGCTTACTATCTGATTGTAGATGAGTATGCTTCTGGACGGATATCTGGTAGGAAGGATTAAAGTCATAGTGACCTCCATTAAAATGGGAAGGACAATGGCTCGACAAGATCACGATAGGCGTAGGTTGAGGTGCCAGTGTCGATATAAACGATCTAATATGTGTTTTAGGGAACAAGTTGTTAATGAACGAGAAGCCCCTCTAATTAACCATATATGAGAAACTGTCCACACATTAACCTATGCGAGGATAAATATAACAATGTTGTCCAAGTCTTTATGTATCCTCGGACATCGATCCTATTGACATGGATGTTCAAGCTCCTGAAGATGCACGCAAGATTTGCGTATGCTACAAGGCAAAGCACTCATTCAGAAGAGCAATCATGCTTTAGTTTACAAAATTAGCTTCTTGGATATCTTTCTTCATGCCAACTTTTTGAAGGAATACCATCCATGTCTTAGAAAGTTCATGAGTGGACTAGTGTGTCTGGCATAGCTTGATCATATGCAGGGAACAGTTAGTTGTTTCCCTTAATTTCTTTGGTTCTTCATAACTTCACACATTATATTTTGGTGCCCTGATGTATCCTTGTCTTTATCCTCCTCCTTCCTTTCTGGTTGAAGCAGACACTTCCTGCAGTGTTTCCCACATCACTTCATGCTCTGCAATAGCTATTAGATCTTGTCTAACACAGAGAGGCATGCAGACATGCACATGGTGACACGAACATACTCGCCCATGCACATATACACAATTGCACTCCTCATCATTGATGTGAAACCCATGTTCAAGTCCCATCGAAATTGAAACACTGAAAAGGAATTGTGCCTACCTTTCTCATTCTGGATGCAACTCTAAGACGACGACAACATAATGAGGTTACACTTTGTGTTTCAGTCTTGTAATTAGGAATCTCGTTCTCGTATTTGCAGGTGCATCAAGTGGTATTGGTACTGAGACAGCACGAGTTCTTGCATTGAGAGGCGTGCATGTATTTATGGCAGTGAGGAACGTAGATGCGGGGAGGAATGCTAGAGATGCCATCATCAAGGACAACCCAAGTGCCAAACTAGATCTCATGGAACTGGACCTTACTTCTAAGGCATCAATAAGGAAGTTCGCATCGGAATATAAATCTCGAAATCTTCCTCTGAACATTCTCATGTAAGGATGTGAATCTCTAGTTTGCAGTCAAGCGGATGACCTGCAGTTTTTACATGTCGCTTAGTAGATTAATAATTCTGAAAACTGGATGTTTGCGTTACTTGAAGTAACAATGCAGGAGTTATGGCAACCCCGTTTCTTCTCTCCCAAGATGGAATCGAGCTGCAGTTTGCAACAAATCATATAGGTACTCTTTGTTTTTTCAGAATCATGATTGTGTTTATTCTCTGTTTACATGTATAGAAAAGTAAGATCCCTTGTGCTCAAAGTTATCGTGTCGTCATTATGAAACATAAATCTGTAAATTTCACTATCCATGTTTAGATTTATCAGATTATATCATCATACTCTAGCAGAATGGCTTTAGCCTTTCGCAGCAGTTGATTCTTTTTTCTTTTGGGTGAAGTACACCAACGGTTTCGGAAAGCTCAAAGGACTCAGCAGTTGGTTCTTTAAAGCATCATTGTCGTATGACAAGCTACTTTTGCCACTTTAAAATGGCTGGGGTCGTTAGGGCTGTATCATTTCTGATATAGTAGATAATTTTCCAGTTTACATTTGAGTGCTGGTTCTATCTACACGTATCCATCATTGGTAATTCATAAAACTGTCGTTCACTATCTCTGAATGTAACAGTGTGCTACTAAAGTTAGTTTAAAACATTGACTGACGAAAGGCAGATGTCCTAATTTATGGTTCATTTTGAGAGTCTAATCTTCATTTATGCAAGGGGGAAGATATTTCTTTTATTAGAAAGTTGGTTTCTGCGAATATGAATTTGAGGATAGGGTTATCCTACAGGAAAACCAAAGTGGGTGCTGATAATGCAATGCCCAGCCTTTGATGAATTGTCTTAAACTTCATCCTAGAATGTAATCAATACCATTACCATAACTGAGCGACTGATGAAACCATCTAAACAACTCGCTGTATAGATGCAATTTTTTCTCAGCAATATGCTTTGGGAAGTGGGAAATAACAAGCTTTCGTAATTCCCATTGCAGGTCACTTTCTTTTGACAGAGCTTTTGTTGGAGAAAATGAAATCTACAGCTCTGAATAGTAATGTTGAAGGAAGAATTGTGAATCTTTCATCTGAAGGCCACAGATTGGCATACAAAGAGGGCATACGATTTGATGATATCAACGATGAATCAGCGTACTTTCCTTGCCATTGTTGCTTTAGAGAATTATATTTCTTATTTTCTGTGTAGGAATATTATCTTCTTTGTCCCTTTTGTCCACATTATGTAATACCATATATTTAATTTTTTATTTTGGAGTTAATGCTAATGTGGTACAAGATAGAACTCTATGACATCAAAGAATCCATGCAGCTGACCCACCTAGTGTGGGACAACGCTTGACTGTTGTTGGTGTGCTATGTGAAGCTCAAACCCCATATGGTTATCTCTGCCAGTCCTAATTTCTCTGGAAACCACATTCTCATTCATTCTCATTGTTATATGCAGGTATACTAGCTGGGGTGCATATGGACAATCAAAACTCGCCAATATACTTCATGCCAATGAGCTCTCTAGACGTTTCAAGGTGTTCTTTCCTTTAAAATGTTGGCTGCATTTCTTGGGCCGATATTTGGGAGTTTCACACTTTTGGTTATGGTTTAGTTGTAGTTTGCGTGCACACAAGTTTAAGGGGATTTTTTTCGCAAGTGGACTTTTCACTTAATTTCCCTTTCTTGAAGCAGGAAGAAGGCGTACAGATAACTGCTAATTCACTGCACCCAGGAGTGATCGCCACCAACCTTTTCCGTTATCATGGTTTTATCAACAGTAAGTTGCATCGCCCTTGTACATTTTTACCTAAAATATGTTGGCAAGCCTAAATTGATTTCATCATGCTTCTTTTATCATTTTTAGTGGTTTCATATGATTCTTCGTTTTCTAACTACTCTAGAGCTAGAGCCTTTGTATCATGTGCGGAGCCTTTTCTTTTGCATCGGTTATAAGTTTGGACATTATTCAACCCTTGAACTCATTCAAACAAGTAATAGCTGCTGGAAAGCCCAACATACATTCTTCAATTTTCTTACCCTCAGTAAGGCTCAATTCTCTGAATTGCATTGCAGAGTTCCCTTGAGTGTTGTCTATCCTTCTCTAAGTTGTCATCAATGGTTCTATTGTTAGCAGAAATCTGGCATTGCTCAACTGGTTTCTTATCAGCCTCTGGCTGCAACTTTACAGTTTTTTGGCCTTGTAATATTAGCTGGTAATTCTTTTTCCCAGATGGTTGATAGTCTAGACAGACCACCATTAAAGTGTTGGTTGATAGTATAAAATATGAAATGTGATTTTCTCGAGTTAATTTTTCATGTGACACGAGATAGAGCTCAACAGTGACTAAGAATCCTTGTAGCCGAACCCTTGCAGGAAAAGGCTTGGTTTTGGTTGGTTCACAGTTTATACTCTTATTGCAGGTATTGCTCAAGTAATCAGCAAATTTACAATGAAAAGTGTGCCACAGGTGATGCTTAACGATTTTCACTCACTATTTGGATCTGGTTTTGGGATCATCTACAAAGAACTGTTTGTAACAAAGGTTGTATTACGTTGTATTTTTCATAGGGCGCGGCCACAACATGCTATGTTGCATTGAATCCCCAAGTGAGAGGGGTAACTGGCAAGTACTTCTGTGACTCCAATGAAGCAACACCGTCTAAACTTGCTAGTGACCCAAACCTTGCAAAGAAACTGTGGGATTTCAGTTTGGACCTCATTAAGTGAGTCACTCCTGTTCTTCAATATGAACTTTATGTGTCTGTACTGCAGAATCTCGCTTGGCAAATTGCTCCTCGTGCCCCATTAAATTTCTTGAGAGAGAGAATGCTATGGACTTTTGACAGATATTCCTTGGTAACAATTCATTTCTCATCCTTTGTGATTATTATGGTCCGCTAGCTTTATGCCTATGAGAGAGAGGAGGTTTATCTGGGTACGATTTAGTTCGATCAATTCCTCGCAGGTGGTAGGCTTCACGGCCTTATTTAGAGAGAGAGAGAGAGAGAGAAATACAATGCGTATTTGTAATTGTGGCAAGAATCAGCGCGTGAACACGAGCACAAGTCACTAAATCAATCCAACCAACGGTTCATTTTCTTTTTGCTAAACGGGTGGCAGAATACAGGCATGCACGCCCGGGGAATCGAAATCACATCCTGAGACGTGTAATCCGGAGCCCTGCCAGGTGGGCTAAATCCCTGAGTACTAACTGCTTTAATAAGTACTGTCATTATCGAACATCAATTTTTATCGTACAGCATAGTTGATAACATATACAACGGTAACAAAGGGCAAAAAGTGCCTTGAAGATGACCTCTCCGAGACTCTCTCTCTCTTTATATATATATATATATATATATCATGCTCATCTCTTTTATGTTCATTCATTTTTGGGTGGCATAACTTAAATCTTTTAAAGAGTTTAAAAAAAGTATGAAGAAGATTTATTATTACACTAATGTTATTAAAAAGAAATGGATAGTTTCGAGTGAATAGCATCAGAGTAAGCAGCATCTCATCACTCGTATGGGAAAACCAAATCAGGTCCACTTATACTATATATATATATATATATATATATATATATATATATATATATATATATATAGTATCATGATTTCTGGTATGTTTTGTTTACTGATAAGGGGACTACCAGCCAACGATTCGGTATCATGCCACATTTCCTTGCGGAGAAAGTCTACCGTCATGATGTTAAATAACTCGTGATGCAGTCAGCCATGACCCAACAAATAAAGAAGGAAAATTCACCGTGAGACTCTTGCCACCTAACCTACCTTTATCTGCTACGGGTTTTCGTTCAACTACCTCCAGTATTTTTCATTTAAGCATCTAATTTTGTCTGAAAATCCAAGCAGCCGTCGATAACTTCTTTTTGAGTAGCTTATTCATGAGAAAACTCTAAAGGTGTGTTTATTCCCAAAATTTTACTGAGAATAAGCAGTGGTGGCTTATACATGGGGCAAGTTGATGTCGTCGCCTCATATGAAATCTGAAAAACCTTGCATAATCTATATATGTACTCTTAATTTGTCGAATGTTTCTGAAGTTCACCTTTCCACGTCAAATTTTCCAAATGTGGGCCACGAAGAATAAGAATTGTTGATCCTAATGATTCTCAAGTTCACAGCCTCCATCTTTTTCATGTGCTTGATTCTTCAAAGTAATGGAAGCCACACCGTCTAAACTTGCTAGCAACCCAGACCTTGCAAAGAAACTGTGGGATTTCAGTTTGAACCCCATTCAGTGAGACGCTTCTGTTCTTCAACATGCACTTCGTGTGACTACGCGTTTTCACGGATCTGGTAGAGGGGCGGTGACACTGCAGGATCTCTTTTGGCAACTTTCTCTACGTAACTCGTTAGATTCCTTGTTAGAGAGAGAGAGAGAGAGAGATCTTTGTTTGTCTGCAGGAACTCTGTGTGTGTTATGTGTCCTAGAGTATATGATGGCCTTTTGATTAGCTTTTCTTTTGATGATTCATTTGACTAGATATTCATCCTCTACTATTCATTGCTCATTCATCTGTTGTCACTTTTATGGTACCTTAGCCATTCAGAGGAATATTAGTACCGGAGCATCATGGTCCTATTATGTGATGAAGGGTCTCTCACGTCTTCCTTGCTGACAAAATATTTGATGTGATCATTTTCCAACTCAATTCCTAGACCTTGCTGGTTCCTGGTAACTGGGGTTCCGGAAACTGGAATTGAACCGGTCCTTATGGGTCCGATTCTGGTTCCATCTGTTTCATGTCCGGTTCAAGGGTTCTATTTGGTTCTGGCTTCATTTGAAAATGTCATGAAAATGACGGGATTTTAAAAACAGAACAAAAAATTTTGATATATTCCAGTTCAGGTTTGGTTCTCCAATAGGTGGAACTGGAAAAGGACCACGAGTGTTCCCTGATTCCAATTCCTCTGTTCCGTCTCCAACAAGTTCTGAGGGCAGTTCAGGTCCGGTTCGACCCACTGGATCCAAGACTACCCACCACCCCTATCAATTCCCACTGAGGTAAAGTCAATTTTTCGAGGAAGTAGGAACAAGCCCAGATCACCATACCTAGATAGATCACCAAGTCATGATTTGTTAGAATGCCTCTCCGTTAGATTGGCAAGCTAGGGTTAAGCACACCATTGAGTATCAAACTTGTGACCTTCAACTCAAAGGTTCGTTTGAGTTCACCCACTAGCCAGAAGGGCCGCGGTTCCAGAAATCCAAACTTTCTATTGGTACTTTAGAAAATCCAAACACTTAGATTAGCTTTTCTCTGAACTGCCATTTTTGCGGCTTTCACTGTTTCATTAGACCCCATCAGTAAGTGTCATGCTAATTGCTTCCCCCAAAATGAGGCCAATCGAGAAGGTGTAAAATACAATGCACATTGGCAAATGTGGCAACAATCAGCGTGTGCAGAAAAGATCAATCTCTTTAAATCAATACCACCACCTGCTTTATTATTACCATTATTACTTTGCAACAGCAAATTTAGTTGTACAACGTAAATGACGTGATGGTGAAAGCTATAATAATTTTCAGGACTTAGGTGGCTAAATTGGTAAACAACAATTAATTTATAACGTACACAAAGGTACAAAATATGGAAATGCCTTGAAGATAACCTCTCCAGATTCCAGAATGTAATGCGCACCTTTCCGAGGCAGTCGATGTTCAGCAGATGCACAGGCAGAAGCTTTAGAAACGAACAGCAAGACAAAATCAGATTCTGAATTTCAAAACAACGAGTCAAGCTACTATTACATGATCAGGGATGCTTACCATTGCAGTTTCTACCAATTAATGTAATTTCATGCAAGTCCATCTTCACAATTTCTGAAGATATTACAAGATATTATAAATCACAAATCTCGAAAGAAGCTTTAGATTTAAACCATATAAATGAAGAGATCACCATACAAGATGTTCTCCAAAGAAGCTTTGGATTTAGACCATAGATCACCATACAAGATGTTCAAAGCACCCAAATTCAAGTTCAGGAAACAAAAAAGCAGAAGCTAAAGATTTCAAAGGTGGACCTCATCAGTGAATGAGGGAGAAAAGAGAAAAGAGATGAAACTCAAGAATATGACAAGGGCACTTTACCATTACTAATTCAGCTTTAAGCATAACTTCTGCATGTCAAAAGAAAAGGAACTGCAAAGACTTGCTAGTGCCGCTTCATTTCCCGGAATATGTTGGACACATTCGGAGATAGTCTTGGAAGGAATTTGAATAACTGTTTTGTAAAGGTAAAATAGTTAGTCAAATACATTGTCCTGACATCATTTATAGTTCAGAGAGACACATAAAAAAGCATACATATAGAGGTAGTATGCTCGACAATAAAATCTGAGATTCACTACTTACCCATAACTTTACACATGCATCAACAACAACAGGAACAAACGAAACAAAAATTGTTATAGCGGCATGATCAACCTCAAGTCCATAATGTTCAAAAATGATCTCTATGAGTGTTTGCCAACCCGACTCCGAATGGTACCTGTCAAGAACAAGCACCAAATGATATAACCTTCATGTAGTTTCTCCTTCAAATTTGCCAGTATGTCAAGGCTTGTAGCAACAGAGCCACAATGGATTCTATGTTATTACACATGCCAAGCAAGAGGAACTATGCATAGTGAGTAAACATTAGACAAGTTAACATCGGTTAGTCCTTGTAATCGTGATCCTAAAGCAACAATGCCACAGCAAGTGCGGTCATTATATTTTTCTTCGAGTAAAAATGAAGTATCATAGGGCTAATTCTGTAATTTAACCAAAAAAAAACATCACCCACCCTAGAAAAATGTCTGTGATCAGAATAATGAGGAAAGCCTTGCCAGTATCTGATATATCCTTCAATATTTTATACCACGTGAATTTCATCAGAGCCACCTGAAAACTACAATAGGGAAACAAATCAGAGAAGAAACAACCTGCAAAACCCATGAGCTTAATTGTAATCAGTTACCTAATTCAAAATGCATTAATATAAACCATTAGCAGATTATAGTTATTAAGTGGCATCTTTCGAATAAAATTTCCAGGCTAGGAAACAGTGTATTGCCTTATTATTCTTCGTTTTCATGAAGTGTTTATTGAATATAGAGCAACGTATACGAAAAATAGACAAGTTAAATATACATATGAATCATAAAACTAAATCGTGATTGTGACATTACAAATACGCAAAATCATGTGCTAGCATTACAACTGTCCAAAGACTCGAAAACTACCTTAACAGATAAAAACTAAAGAGGTACATAAATTGGCAAACACAATTAACTTTTCTTGAGAGAAGTGATGGAACATGGGTCAGTTCTGCCACTCACATATTATATTTATCTTTGTTATAAGTAATTTTAGGTTCAGTTTGGGAAATGATGGCTGTAATTGGTGATTATGCATTTTTTGCAGATATCAGGTCAAGTGACCATTTTTGCAGTTGTTTGTGGGACTACCTTATTGAGGTAGTTCATGCATTTTGAAAGGAAGTGAGGCTTCCTTTCCGTTGTATTTAGAGCAATATCTGGATTTCGCAAGACAGCAACAACCGCCTATAGGCAATTGATGCCAAATCCAGGAATTAGCAGCTACCCATGATCCAAATGCATAAATTACCACCAACATTCTTTTCCAAAACAGAGCCTTAGAAGCTCGTTAAACTTGTCATAGCAATTTCGTATCTTCAATCAATATAGGCTACAGAGAATAGGAAAGCATCCCTGAAAAAAACAAACAAAGAAAGTATGCAAGCAAAACATAAAAATTGAACAGACAACTGGAGCAATTTTGTTGTGAGGGAACCCCATTAACTACACGAATCACAACTTTTACGTACCACTAACAACCACAACAACTAACAATTTTTCCATAGAGCTCGATCATGTGTCATGTTAACATTTAACTCAACATAAGATAAATCATTCTTTATTATTTCCTTCCACCACTTTTGTGGTTTTCCTCTTCCCCTTTTACTATTTTTACAACCTAGTTTCTCGTACCTTCTTACCAAAGCTTCCTTTGGTCATCTTTCTACATGTCCAAACCATCTTAAACAATTTTTCCTCATTTTATCATCTATTGGTATCATTCCTAATTTATTTCTAATACCCTCATTACATATATGGTCTTTCTTTATGTGACCACTCATATGTCTTAGCATCTTCATTTTTACCATGGATATCTTTGTATAATAGGTTGAATTGTTGCTCTATAAATTTTATCTTTAAACTTGAATGGTATCTTCTTATCATATAAAATACCTCATGCACCTCTTTATTTTAACCAATCTCCATTAATTCTATATGTAACATCTTATCACTCTGAAAAACTGACCCTAGGTACTTAAAACTTTCCTTATAAGGGATACAATATATACCAATCTTAATTTCTATGTCATTTGAAGTAACCAAATGACCAAACTTATGTACCACAATAACATTTGAGCAAAATAACAACAGTAAATGCTGCAAGTCAACTTACCTTACTTTGATTAAGGTAAAGAATGATGAATACTGCAACTCCAAATATCATGTTGGACAAAATATTCGCAAATGCTTTACGATTCTCTAACCTCCATTCGTCTCTCAGCTCTAATCTGTTCAGGCACAATCTCAAAAAGATTAGTATGTCAGCAAATTAGCCAGATAACACGATTGCCAGAAACTTAGCACACCATGAAGCACAGTTATCATTAACAAAAAATAACGTAATTCATGAGTATGATTGATTTAACAGCCCTTTAACCTGTTTATATGTCAGCAAATTATCCAGATAAAAATGCATCATTCAACCAACAAAGGCTTCGGTCATGAATTTCTCTATGAACTCGGCTCACCAAAGTAAAATAGTAGAGTCAAGAAAGCAAAAGGACATGGATTATGTCTAGCAGCAGTTATATATGGCAATTGAGACAACCATGTCAATAGAAGATGCAAGTGGCAGGGCTTAGAAAGTCGAATAGTAAACCAGAAATCGTGAAAATCTGAGAGAACGAAGGAGAAAATTGTCTGATGTAATCTACAAATATGCCATATAACCAATCAAATATTCAGGGAAAGCTGATTAACCTTTTAGATGTACATTCAGATACATGCTTTTAAAAGTTATATTGCAAAGAAATGTGTCATAACATCTATCTGCTCGCCTTTAATCAACAAAAAAATTACTACAGCTGTCCTAAACAAGCATATTCCAGGAGATTAAACAAAATAATTCAGACATTGAACATCTTTATGCACCTAGCTGATTATGTAGGCAGGCCTTTTTGCAATTTTTCTCAAGATTCTTTTATAATACAAACATAAATACACATGGAAATACATTCGTACACTATATGTGCAGCGAACTACGAACTGAATAACCAAGTACACAATGAGAAGATCGAAAGGAACTTGTCAAAATGCCTTTGGCAATAGAATAGATCTTAATAAGTTTTGGCTTACGCTTTGTGACGCAACTCCCACCAAAGTTCGTCATCAGACAGAGGAGGAGATTTACCAATCTCTGCTTCAAAGCGAAATCTCGCCTTCTCAACCCGTAGAGTCTTTACCATCTCAAGCTTTTGAGATTTTCTCACATCAAGCAATTCAGCAGCAAACGGCACAGTCTTCACGTATCTGACCATGAGATATATATCAAATAATGCACAACTATTCTGATCCTTCATAATTATGTAGACTCTATGTGTTGTCAGACCAACACAAGTATCCTCTAGAATGGAATGGTTTCCAAGGTAAATAGAATTTAACAGTCGCAAATATGAAAGACAAGGGTGAATTGCCCTGTAGCCAATGTGATAGTCCACTAAAGACTAAAGCAAGATAGTTCTGATGCAAGAGGCAACAAATGCACAGAAGGGAAATTCAAAAGAGGATACAGAGAAAATAAACACTGGTATTTTCTCAACAAACATAACACATTAGTATGTAGTGATAAAAAAGGTGTCACTCATAGGAGACTAGGACTTCAACTGTTGGAACTGCATACGAAAAGTACCATCTAGTTTGTAATCTACCAAAATCAAACTGCCAAGGTCATATGCTAAAAAGCTTCATATGTTTCTGCGGGCTTACCTATCCAAAAATGGCATAAGAACGTAGTCATGGACCACAAAGTCTAAGGCCCACGGTATGATCACCAGAACTGCAAAACACTTTGCCTGGAAGAAGTACAAATAGCTTCAGCCGTCATGAACATTGAACCCTTATGTTAAACACATGTAGTAGGCATGTCACATACATGCAGTAAGCACAAATAATTAGCATATCAAAGGTAATTTTCCAGGAGATAAATCCTTCAAAAGAACAAAGAAAGAAAAATACAAGTTCCAACAAAGAAATTGGTCAAGAAATGATACATAGAATACAGTCTTGATGTTGATAGTCCCCATAACTGCATTAATTCCTACTTAGAGATTGTTAACTGACTCACTGTAATATCTAAAAATGATCCCTGGAGCTATGACATATCATTGTCTCCAAGAAAATCAATCAAACGTTAAATTAAATGGACCATATGCCATTTAATGATTGTTGTTTTTAGATGTGAAAAATGTGAAAACAACTAGAAAAATATAAACTGTCAGTTTATCACTAGTAAGATGCAGAAAACGACCAAGAAGTTATATAATTTGCTGCTTCTATAGTGCAGCTTTCTGCACTAAACTGGTCAGTAAATATTCCAGGCAAGGCACCCAGAAAACATATTGATAGACGCAAAGGAACACTTGTAGACTCAATCTACAATGCAATGTTGCTTTTTCAGATGCAGCTCTGTATCTCGAAAAATAGGTAGTTTGGACAACATACGCTGCCAAATTTAGTAGTAAATCAAACACATAAAGTACTTTTCTTGGGTTAAAAAAACATAAGAGACTATTGGCGAATAATGCTAACAAAGCAAGCACATTGGTGTCCTTATGGGAAACTAAATCTACATATTTCAAAATGGACCAGGAAGTTCGAGAAATGTACCGAAGAACTGGAAGCATAGCGGAAAATTCTGTCTTCATACAATATCGTGTCTACTTCATCATTTCCAAGAATCAAATCCCTAACAGCTCCAACCATATCCTTCCCAGTTGATAATTTCCCGAGTTTGAAAAGACATCAGTACCATCCTGACTATTCCATCCTCCCAATCTTGACCCTTTCTGGAGGCACCAACACTGACCGAGTCCCCTCCAAGCCAATCTTCCCACTCCCTACCTTCCGCATTCTGCATATCCTCTTGTGCCTCTCGCAACTCCGTAATCACCTCTGCACGTGTCTTCCAAGCCTCAAACTTATCCTCATCTGACAGCTCCGCTTCCACTGAATTCCCATTCAAATCATTATTGTTACCCAGCATATCATCAGCCTTCAGACTAAACCAATCATCGTTATTAAAGAAAAAATTCTGCCACCAAGAACTCTTATCTGATTTTCTCTTCTTCGCATTCTGAACCATCCTACAGAGCCGCCGTCTTCTCCAATTCGTCAACGAAACAAATGAACCAATTGATGAACTCAAATTCTCCCTTCGATACTCAAATTGATTAACAGTGATGAATTTCCCACTAAAAACGATCGGATTGCTCATTAAGGATATCAACTAGATAACACATTTTTTATCCTCCCTGGTATCCACAAAACCAGCAAGAACACTCATTTAGTCTAAGATACGTATTACCAGAGTTCCTGAAATTGTAAAGGAAAGCAATTCCATCGTCGATGAAAGATATTCATCATTTGACATGCTTTGGAGCGCATTATTCAAAGCACCAATATCAAACCGCGCATCCTTGTTATCAACCATAAACACAAAATGCATTTCATTTCATTACATGAAATACGCCTTAATGAATTCCATCCTAGGCAACTAAAAATACAACTAGAAACCGCAACAAAAACGAGTAACAGATAACCTAGAATGGCATTGAGATAAGACGAAATGTACGTGAAGGTGGTGCTTAGAAAACCATATTCACGTACACTATTATGCAGAATGACACTTGAATACTCGAACAGAGTAGCTCCCCAAAACCAGAATTCCGTAAATTTTAGCTAGCTTTGATTCAAACAAAGGATCAACTTTAAGTCCATACTTATTTATAATGGTGATGGATGAGTTAACAAAACATATTCAAGATGAAGTACCTTGGTGTATGTTATTTGCAGATGACATTGTATTAGTGGAGGAGTCTAAGGAAAAAGTTAATAGAAAATTGGAACTATGGAGAGAAACATTAGAAAACAAAGGCCTCCGACTTAGTAGAACAAAGACAGAATATATGGAATGTAAGTTTGATCATTTGGCTATTTCAGAGGACATAGAAATTAAAATTGGCACACATTGCATTCCTCAAAAGGAAAGTTTTAAATACCTAGGGTCAATTTTTCAAAGTGATGGAAGAATTGATGGAGATGTTACACATAGAATTAATGCTGGTTGGTTAAAATGGAGAGGAGCATCAGGTATTCTTTGTGACAAGAAGATACCATTAAAATTAAAAGGTAAATATTATAGAGCAGCAGTTAGGCCTGCCATGTTTTATGGTTCTGAGTGTTGGGCAGTTAATCATCAACATGTACAAAAGATGTCTGTGACAGAAATGAAGATGTTGAGATGGATGAGTGGTCATACAAGAAAAGACCGTATACATAATGAGGTTATTAGAAACAAATTAGGAGTGGCACCAATAGAGGATAAAATGAGAGAACATCGTTTAAGATGGTTTGGACATATCGAAAGAAGATCAAAAGAAGAACCTGTAAGAAGGTTAGAAAACCTAAATTTGGAAAGTATTAAAAGAGGTAGAGGACGACCACAAAAGTGTTGGAAAGAAACAATAAAGAATGATCTAGCTTATTGGGAGTTAACTGCTAACATGGCACACGATAGAGATCTGTGGAAACAAAGAATCCATGTAGCCGACCCCGTCTAGTATGGGAAAAGGCTTAGTTGTTGTTGTTGTTTGATTCAAACAATGCGGGGATTTATGTAAATTTCTGAAGGAATTAAGAAGCATCCCGTGAAGAGAAAGGAAATCTAAGTTAGTAGTGAGCTAGGGTTTTTGAGACGGTAAAAAGGAAGAGATGGAGAGGTGACTATCTAGACGACGCACCCTCGTGTGGCGCTCCGGAAGGAGGAGGTCATGGCTCTGCTTTCCCTCCGGCGGACATGGCGGAATGGGCACCAGCTTCTGTTAAAGTCATTTTATCCGGAATATGATTGTAACCATTTTCAAAGCAAAAATTGTGCTCTTGTAAATCTTTTCTTTTTATAAAGCAACTCAGAGGGTCATTCTTACTGCATTTTGTGGTTGTTGTTATTCAAGCAAAAAGTGGCCACCACACTTAAGTATTTATGATACATTAGTTTTGCCTTTCACTATTTTAGGGTTTTACAAGTCGTATCATTTTCTAATTCTAAGTAAATTGAAACTTTTACCTGTTATGCGGTTTTCCATAATCAATATATTTTACCTGCATCACAATCAATAAAGTATATTTCTACACTTAAACTCTAGGCTTATCTCTCAAATCCATGTGAATAACATATTTAGTGAAAAGATCTTATCATATGCCTTTAGTAAAGGAGTCAGCCAACATATCATCTGTTGGCATATAAGATATTGATATCTTATTCCTATTAATCATATCATGAATATAGTGATATTTAACCATTATATGTTTATTTTTTTTAGCTGCAAATTATCCGTTACGAAAAACGGACGGTCCTGATGTAACGGTCGTGTAGCCTCTTAAAGCCCAGGAACGAATCATGGTGTCCATCAGTCCATGAGTATGATCTGTATTGGATCCTGATAGATCCAAGTCCGGCCCCGATCTTGTGAAGCCACCAGGCCTATGTGCATGTACAAATCATATTTCATAATGCACAAAGAGCAACTCTGGATAGGGAGACTCATCTATATTTGGTATACCTTTTACATCATTCCAAACATGTTTCTAGTTATTAATTCCATGTATTAAAAAATATATAGCATAATATGTCTATATAGAGTTTTTTAGTTATTTATTTTTGTCTTTGTTGATGTTTCTCAATAAAATTAAGTAACAAAATTGGATTTGCATACTGTTGTTTTCGATGTCAACTTATATGACAGTGGTTCTAAACAGTATAAACAGGGCACAAGTTCTAGAGGAACTATGTAGAGCAAAGCTAAGCATGTCAGCTTCGAGCAATCTATGAATTTTGCAAATACCATCTAAATTAATCCAATTTCATCATATTTGGGTAGTGAGTGTCACATCATGCAACTCGAAAAATATTGTGAAATATGCTTGTGTGCATACTAAAAAAAAAAGTTAAAGAGACATTTTCAAAATACAACAATAACTAAGCCTTTTCTCATATTAGATGGAGTCGACTACATCAATTCTTTTTTTGTTTCCACCGAACCGTATCATTCAAAAGAGACACTTTTAAAATAACTAAAAAAAATTACTAACCTTAATCAATAACAAGATGAAGATGAAGATGAAGACTCAGCCATTCCACACGCTGCCTAGCAGCGGCGTGGTTAGAAGAAGTGGATTCTTTTTGAGTAGATGCCGAAGGCTCCTGGGCAGGCGCAGCAGCTACATGGACCCCTTCCTTTCCGTTGTTGCCAGCGCTTTCCCGGGCCGAGCCCTCTTATAGTGCTTTCTTAGAAATGGCAAACGAAGGCACAGGCCAGCGGGCGGAACGAGGAGAGGGCCCGACTATCATACCACCGCGGTCGAAGGTCTGATCTTCGCCCTTCAGATAACACGCACCGTAGGCCATCCTCGGCCTTCTTCGTTTTCGATGAACTCGATCTCCGAACTTCCCTCCCCTAGTCGAGCCTTTGGTCCCCCGCACTGACTTACTCATCGCAACCTTCCGGCGACCTATAACGCTAGTCACTACTCCCACTGGGGCTAGGAAGTAAGCCCCACAACCCAAAGCGGCGAAAAACAAATAGAATTTGCTACGAAAGCCGGCTAATGGGGGTTTTTATGGCAAGGAAGGACAAAATGATGAGATGGAATAACTTAATGAGTGTAGGTGTCAAAGTTAACTTATAAGAGGTAATGAACTTGGGCATGCATAGAACATGCTAACTAGCAACGCATTCAATCGATTGAAGTCAAACTATTGAAAACAATATTCATATTAAGGTATGAAATATATTGAGGGAGAGAGATCATTTCGCTTAAATGATTATTTTAAATCATATGAAACAACAAAAACTTATCAGGAAAATGAAGAATACGAAGATTTCACGTAGACCAACAAAAGACTCTTTAAAATTGTAACAATTATGAGGTATGATGTGAATGAACCATGAAACTATAGAAAAAAAGATGATGAAAGTAAGATCATCACAAATATATAACAACTAGATGACCAATTCAAAGTTGTATTAAGACGTCTAATATAACTTTTCAGAACTAAGAAGCAAAACCTTCATGATGTTGAAAAAAAATCACATGCTATTCATCTATTTAAAATGCTTGATGACAATGTAAAAATTGCAGAGAAAAGAAAAGGGTACATTTTACATATATTAACTTTATAAAGAACATTTATTATGCCTGTTAAGAGTCATGAAAGGATACCGACTTATTTGATGTTAGTGTTAGATTATACTAAAGAAATCACTAAGCTACACATCTTTATTTTAGCGCCGTGTTATAGTAACGTGCCCCCTAAATGAAAATCAATATCAAACAATTGTTGCAGCCAATTGTCATTGTCTTCTTTACAATGCCAGGTTCTTGCATCACTTGTGGTTTGTCCTCCAAATTGGGCTTTCCTTCATGTGGGATCTCAGGCATTATTTTGATCTGGATATTTTATGAAGTGCCTATCAATTCCTCGTATTCTTGCAGTGGCGGATCTACATAGAGGGGAGTGGGGAGGCCACCTCCCCTCAAATTTGAAATATGAACATAAAAACTACAGTTTACAGTTAAATACATGGTTGAAGTACACACCCCAAGCAGATCCATGAGCTACATCTATTTTGAAGCATCACTTTAGTGAAGGATCTGGTGATAGGAACTTGTTAATCCGTCGCTGCAAAATGTTAATTGGAGATTACTTGAGTGTTTGTAAACATTTATTTTGAAACATCACTGGTTCAATAAACCACTTTGTTTCTTTGCTTGCTCTAAAGAGCTAAATGTACTAATATATGTATCTGCATCACCTCTTCCACATTATCTTTAAACTTATATACTGCATGGACTTCTTGTAATGTTATGGACTATGCAGGTCCAGATCCAGACCCGCTCAATTCCAAAACATTACAGCAACGCCGGGCGTTGTTGTTCTTGGCTGGCCAAGGATGGTAGCATCTATGTTGAGGCCGGTTACCATCCTGGTCAAGCTCTATATGAGGGCAGACGATCGGTCTATTATGGAGCATCCTTTGGAGAAGATGCACAAGCCCAAAAAATGTCAAGGAGTCAGTCGGAATCCGGTAAGAAACCCTCATTTTGTTTTTGTATTCTTTTTCATTTTTAATTACTAAAACTGAGTTAGATCAAAGGGTTTTTGTTTGATTCATGCTAAACATTCAAAAACAAGCCTTAATACGCGAAAATCAATTCAAAACGAGTGTAGATTCATGAAATTTTTCTCAAATTTAAGTTATTATTTTTTATAGATTTTTTGGTGTTACGCCATTGCCGACAACCGGTAATAGGTTGGATTGGAAGAGAAGGGGCAGACAGTCGATTGGGGACCATCGTCGACCTTAGTCATCGTCGAAAACTAGTAGAATCAACACTAGAAAACTATGAAAATTATCCATTTTGGGCGTGTCCCCGTTTCCGTGTCATGTCGTGCCCGAAATGCCTTGAACTGACATGGATTTATGTCATGTCCTAAGAAACAATTATGTGTCAAAATAGGTAAGAAATAGGTTCTATGTCAGAAATGGGTCAAGTTTGGGTCGAGTTTTGAAATGTGTTTTGGGTCAAAAACATGGCACATGTTAGTAGTTGAAGGTTTTGTGTGGACACGGTGACCCAGGCTACCTAATGTATCACTCAGTTTGGATCAGATATAGATTCGGGCATCGATTCATATCTAGGATAGTTATTGGATCTAAATTGAGTTTTATGTGATTTTAGAGTCATTTGAGATCCGATTTAGATACGGTTTATTGCGTTAGATTCGTAGTTAAACAATTTTTAATATTTAATTTTTTGTAATTGTTTAGAGATTAAAATTTAAGGATTTGGTAGCGATAAGAGTGGTCCAATGGTTTGAGGATTGGATCTTAGCGCTCTTTCAGGTAGGGGGTTATGCATTTATTTACACAACCATGCTATAAGTGATTTTCTTATTTTAAATAGATTTAAATATGCATGATTGATAAATGTTTTATTGATGTTTATGAAACGTTGTTTTGCAATTATGGGTTATTTGATATGCTTTTGAAATATAACATGTATATGACATTGGTTCATAAAGAACATGTTTTGATATGCATGTGTTGTGTGAACATGGTATTTAAATGTTGTACGTATATGAATTTGGATATTCGTGGATCTGGATATGATTTGTGAATGTGATGAACTATATTTGATTTTAGAAATGTAATGATGTGTGAATATACGAGTCGTACTTGTGTGAGTTGTGTAGAGTCTCTAGAGACTTGCAGGTCCCTCGGATGATCCGGCTTGGGGCGAATAAAGGGTGTGTTCCCAAGCACTCTGTCGTGAGAGTCAGCATGGTTACCATCATGGATGGGGTTACCGAGGTCAAGTTAGGGAAGGTCGGATGACTCCCGTGGCTTTTTGGGCAGATAGAGTATGGGTTGTAATTATCATAATTAATTATGTGTATGCATGTGTGAGTATAAATTCGAGATCATGATTTAAAGATGAAATTGTGATTTGTTATGAAATGATTTGTGAAATTATGCATACTTTTAGTATGATTTTTGTTTAAAGATGTTTAACCTCTTTACTAAACTATGTGTAGGAGTTCACCCTATTATTTTACAGTTTATCATAATGCTAGTACTTCCAAGGCACACGGAGCAGAATAGGAGTTGGATAGAGTGACCTTTCTTTATTTTAGATGATATGATAAGTATTGAACGATTTAGAAAGTATTGTTATTCAGAGTTATTATTAGGTGGGCCCCACACCATTTTGAGCGTATTGTTTAGAACTTTGATATTAATATTTATTTCATTGAGTTTTAATTAAATTAGTATTGTATTTGGCTACTGCTCACCATCACACCCGCGTGAGAAGTTGCTACGTGGCATCGGCTCGGGTTGGGTCGTGATCGTGACCCGAGTAGGTGTGACACTTCTTCAATGTAAGAATACAATCTCTCTCTCTCTCTCTATATATATATATATGTGTGTGTGTAAGACATGGATAGGTAGCTTGAAAAATAGTCGTCTCTTTGATGGGCGTTCAATTCCTTGGATATTTTGGAAAAGTTGCCTCCATGGCTTCGCAAAGACGGTAGCATTTTTGGAAGATAACATCTAGGTTTCCTAAGTTTACCCCACTGACTGATGGCACAAGGTTGTAATGTTTTATTTGAAGAGAAGAACAAGATTTTCTTTACTAATTTGTATTAAAAATAAATTATTTGTTGTTGAAGTAAAAAATGTATTTACAGTACAACATGCAATAGCTCGCATGAGTAGAGGGTCGACTCACAATGTGAAGTTCATGAGTTCGACACCCATGGCCCTTGCATCAAGCTTCAGCTCCAAATTGTACCAAAAGGAAAAGAGAATGCTTACATAAAAACAACTATGATACACTTAAAACTGCTATGG